>CM042141.1:75693378-75708378 GCA_023376005.1 Doryteuthis pealeii | reverse complement strand
TATTTCTTTTTCTCCTTTTTATTTATTGTACTAATCAGTTTCAGTAATTGAAGTGAATTTAATGCGAAATATTAAAAAAACGAAGAAACATTCATGTCATATGTTTTAAATAGATAAACTATGAATATAGTGATGATTTGAAGAGTTGGACGAAAATAAATCATTTCTATTGCCACCGACGTTGACTTAAACAACCTTGAATTACTCTTCACTTTAGCAGAGCTAAAATATTCAGAAGTGTCTGGTTTTAGTTACTCATTGCAACTTAGTCCCCTGTGGTGATTAGATAGAATCATTTTTCATCTGTAGCAGAAATAGATGGGTTTTTTTTTATGTTTCTTTGGGGTGTTGTATTTTTACTCTTTTTCCTTTTTTCTCTTTTTTTTTTTTTTTTTTTTGTTACGTGAGGAATTCATTTATTTATTCATATAGATACACGCAGAGCATGTCCGCTGGCTGAAACTCTCACTGGTTGGTGTTTACGCCTGGACAAAAATACAAAATGACAGAATATTTATATGCTGATTCTCAAGTCAAAGCATATTTTTTACTCACTCATCTTAGAAACTTAGTGGTGCGCAATCATCCTCTACGCCTAAGTATTTCTATTATTGGGGAGCCAGATTAATATCATTCTCCCCCCCTCTCTCTCTCTCTCTCTCTCTCTCTCTCTCTCTCTCTTTCTCTCTCTCTCACTCACTCACTCACTCAATATATATATATATATATATATATATATATATATATACATATTTTTAAATTTTAAACAGACCGATAAACAGACCGATAAACAAGGACTATTACTCGCTTTTCTCCATATTCTGAGATAAAAATTTTTTTTATTACCTTCCACATACCAACAAAAGCCCTGACGATGATCTAATTAATAGATCGAAACACTGCAGCGTCGGCCAATAAACTCACCACTTAAACTCATTTAAACCTGTGTTTTTTCATTTTTTTATTATACTACATACCGTCGGATATATATATATATATATATATATATATATTTATATATATATATATATATATATGATGTTAGAATAATTATACAAAAACCCTTGACAAAAGGTAGGGTTCTAAGAGAAATATTGATAAATAAGATTAAAAACAACACAATATTCAACACTTTGAATTTTGATTATCATTCCTTATACCATATTTTCCATGCTTCCAATGCTGGATATTGTACAAACGGAAATATGAATTTCCGGTTAAATTATACAAAGCGAACAAAAGAAGGATGGGAAACAATAAGTTCGGAGATAGTTATCAGATCAAGGGTTGAGATGCGTAGGCGTATCATCAATACAAAAGCCAGAGGTCAGTAGTGAACAGACCCCAGTCAGGAGAGAGACGGCGGACCGACGCGGTCACGCACCACCACGGTTAAGGGCGGTGAGACGCCACCAGCCACCCCTTTACCTCAACATGGCCAGACCATCCCAGCAGCAGTAGAAGTCATTGTCAACCCTCGGTCATTTGATTGTCACGCTCGCCACCCACCACGTACAGCCGATGAGAGAAATAAAGTCAAATCTCCTACTCTACGCCTGGTTGTGATCTTTATACTCTACTACTAACATACACGATTTAGCAGCGTGAGTTTGAAGAAGCCGCTATATAACATATATAGAATTTGATGCCAGTATATAACATATACGATTTAGTGCCGAACAAAGAAGGCGCTATACAACACCAATACAATAAGAATACATCCATCACACACACATAATCACACACACACATACGCACACACACACTCACACACACACACACACATACATACATATATATATATATAATATATATATATATATATGATAAGTTGTAAACACGGTATGTTTGGAATGGCTTTTTTGCCGACAATTTTTGGGAGAATATGTGCTTAATTGGAGTCGTACCTAATTTTGAAAATTAATTAATTAATAATGAATTAGGCGGGAATGCCTATTTAAATGTATGGCTAAACAAATCGAGAAAAATCAATCTCTTGCCGAAATGTACATACAGAGATTGATTTTTCTCGATTTGTTTAGCCATACATTTAAATAGGCATTCCCAAATATATATATATATATATATATATATATATATATATATATAGTGGTAAGACTAATTACTTGGTTAATTAGTTCCGGAAATCTTTTGATTTTTTATATTCATTTCTGTAGGTGTGACACGTATTTCGGATTCTTTAAAATCCTCTTCTATACAATTCTGATTTGTGTTTTGTCTTATATATAGTCATTTTTAGGGTAGAGTGTAGTGGGTAATAAATCATGCAGGTTAATTCTAGTTGATTCCGTGTACAGTCTAGCAGTCGATGTTTATTTCCACAGCTTCATTGATCTGCTGCCTTCCCCTCTCTTCTTGTTCTTTACATACAAATATACGTGTGGTTTTTGTTCTTGACGTTTCTGCTATGTTTGTATATATTATATATATATATATAATATATATATATATATATATATATATATATATGGTGTGTGTGTGTGTGTGTGTGTGTGTGTGTGTGTGTAAGAAGATTTAATAGATATGTGTATTTGTGTATTCTTGTAATTGGTGTTTGTGTGTACCTACATATAAAAGTCTGTGTACTGGAATACATATATATGTGTGTGTGCGTGTGCGTGTGTACATACGTATAAAAGTCTGTGTACTGGAATATATATATGTGTATGTGTGTGTGTGTGTGTATGCGTGTGCGTGTGTGTATGTATATATATATTATTCCTAATGAGTCAGATCTGCCGACTAATAGTTTCGCTTACTAGCTCATCAGGGTAATGATCCAATGTTTATGCAGATATAGATTCTTGCCTGATGAGCTAGTAAGCGAAAGTATTAGTTGTTAGATCTGACCCATTATGATTAATATTACAATTTGCTATACTTAGGTATCGAGCATTTTACATTTTAGCTTCATAAAAACCTAGCGGCATACATGTTTTTCTTTTGGCCTAGTAATATAGTATTAACCTATCATTTTTTCTTTTTTAGATGGTCTTTTATTTTTTCCTTTTTTTTCCCCAGGTTTTTTTTGTAATATATTTTACTAATAAATTATTTGCCTGCTTTTTTTCTTACTGCAAGTGTTTACTAATAGTATATATAATAAGTATAGTATAGTATATATATATATATATATATATATATATATATATATATATATAATACATATTATTATTATTATTATTATTATTATTATTATTATGGACTCTCCCGTCGATTTTCGACGCATGAGGGTTCACACACACGATGAACACCCACACAGTGATTTGTTTATAGTGGTGAAGGCTTGTGTTGGACCATCCACACTTTTTGGCACAGTCGATAGGAAAGAATTGGTGCATCAAGGGTTGCCACAAACGCAATCAACGACCGACCTCAGGAATTTTGAATTCAGAGTTATCCCTCTTCTAGACTGGTTACCTACCGAAGGCTGAAGAGCCCAGTCTGCCCTACTATTTAACCCATAGCTGGAGGGAGGATATATGGATTCATACCTTTCCCAAGGGTATTAGCGGCTATATGAAATGCCAACAGCTTTGTCTAGGAATTGAACTCGAATATATATATATATATATATATATATATATATATATAGAGAGAGAGAGAGAGAGAGAGGCCGGGTTAGCTCCGTCGATAGAGCGTTCGGCTAGAAACCACAAGGTTTCTAGTTCGATACCGGCCCTCGCCAACTCAGCGTATGAGTAGCACAGGGATCTGTGTGGTAAAGTAAGGAGCTGGTTGTAGGTGTGGCGCTCCACTTCAGATGCTAGAAAAGAATCTCCTTCGTCTAGCGCTATTAAAGAGGGGATAGACTCCCTCGCTGATTGACTTATACCGACTTTAGGCCACCCCGATGACTTTACTTTTACTCTATTATATATATATATATATATATATATATATATATATATATATATATATATATTATATATATATATATGAAGTAGAGTGGAAGAAAAGCTGCCACAGAAAAAAGAGCTAAAAGAAAGGAGAAACAGCAGCACCCCCAACACCTACAGGAAGCATCACCTTTTGTTTGCACCCATTGCACCAGAGACTGCCATTCGAGGATCGGTCTGTTCAGCCACTCACGTGGCTGTAAGTAAGTGAAAAAAAACAAAAAAAAACAGCAAAACAAAACAGAAAAACAACAAAACAACAAAACAACAAAACAAAAAAGACAACATAAAGACAAAAAAAACAGAAATAAACACTAATAAACAAAAAGACAAAAAAACAGAAATAAACACTAATAAACAAAAAGACAAAAAAACAGAAATAAACACTAATAAACAAAAAGACAAAAAAACAGAAATAAACACTAATAAACAAAAAAAACAAAAAAAACAAACTACACCATCGTCTAAAATAGACGGAAGGTTGCCAACAATATATAAGCACATTGCACACTAAAAACACAATGCGTAAAATTAATCATTTGTCATTATTGCCACATATACTAATGAAACTTCAATGACTTAGACATATATAGGAAGTTATTATTTCCCCTTATTTTTGTCAAAGTTCCCTTCATTGTCTCGAAAAGTTATAATCTTGTGAAAGAACATCTGAAGGAATACCAATAAATAGGAACGTATACTTTAAGAAATTGCCGGTTTAGCTCAATCAGTAGACCGTCCAACTTAGAAACCACAATGCTCATAGTTCGATACCGGCCATCGCCAACAGCGTGTGAGTAGCATAGGTATCTGTGTGGTAAAGTGAGTAGCTGATGGTAGGTGTGACGCTCCACCTCAGACGCTAAAAACAATCCCTTTTGGGCTAGCGCTAGTGGAAAGGGACAGACACCCTCGATGTCTGGCTGATACAAACTTTAGGCCACCCCGACAACTTTACTTACTTTACTTTGAGAGAATTATGACAACTAAGGAAAACTTGCCAACAAAAATCTAGGAAGATACTCACTTCCTATATGTGTCTAAGCCATTGAAGTTACATTAAAATGTGAAGCAATAATGTAAATAGTCAAGATTTTTCGCTGTGTGATTTTTTTTTTCGAGAAGGTAGATGTTGTTCAATTATGTAAATTTACATTTATTGGCCAGACTGTCTGAAGTTTTCCACATTTCTTCGCTTCTATTTCGTTCTTGATTTCGCCTTTCTTCTCCATATTGGCCCGAATTGCTTGACAAGTTCGTCTTCCCATCACCGTTTCCGGTCTTCCGAGTGGTTATTTCCGGTTTCTCGAATACCAGTCGACAAGTGCATGGGTTCATCTATTGTCTGTGAACCTTGTGACGTGTCCGAACGAAGCGGAACTTCTACTTTCGATAATCTTCCTCTCTCTCTCTCTCTCTCTCTCTCTCTCTCTCTCTCTCTCTCTCTCTCTCTCTCTACACACAACACATATATATATATATATATATATATATATATAGAGAGAGAGAGAGAAAGAGAGAGAGAGA
Source organism: Doryteuthis pealeii (assembly GCA_023376005.1). Taxonomy (NCBI): domain Eukaryota; kingdom Metazoa; phylum Mollusca; class Cephalopoda; order Myopsida; family Loliginidae; genus Doryteuthis; species Doryteuthis pealeii. The sequence continues at coordinate 75,702,931 of CM042141.1, read as the reverse complement.
GAAACTGAGAGAAAGAAAGAGAGAGAGAGAAATAGAGAGAATGATAAAGAGGAGGGATATATATATATATGTATATATATATATAAATATATATAATATATATATATATATATATAAAGTTCCACCTATTAAACAACGCGATTTACATTTATGACAATACATGTAAAATATCTAAGGATGATACTGCTTTCATATATTTTACAAAATATTCAAAGTCTATATGTATAGAAATTAATATGAACAGCATAAAATTAAACATGAATTCATACTAGCTCACATGAGGATTGACAACGTCAAACTCTGAGTCGTGAGTTTTTATTCAGCATTATTATAATCTCATTTTCTACTTGAAAAATATTGATATAATTCTGCGTTTTCCTGCATCGTGAACTGTATAGATTGTACAATTCAAGCATTTAATCTTCTTCATAATTGTATGTGAATATATATATATATATATATATATATATATATATATATATATATATATACAATATATATATATATATATATATATATATATGTGTATGTGTGTGTGTGTGTGTGTGTGTGTGTATCAATGTGTATGGTAGAATTGCTGAGGAAATTTAAACGAGTTATAGTCACTTGTCTGGTGTAAAATGAAAAGGAAAACCATTTTCCTTACCTTAAAACACATGACAGACAGCAGCATCATTGTTTTTATCATAGAAAGCTAAAATAGTCCAGCTTTCATTTTTAAAGGGAGCCACTTATATTGATTAGCCGGTCGGCCGTGGCTTGCCATAATAAACGACATGGGGAAATTTTAAGGAAGGATGGTCATTTTAAACACTTCGCATAGAGGGTTGATTGTGCGTGCTCAAAAGGGAATTGTGTTTGAAATTGATTTGGGGGGTTGGACGAGAATCTGTCTCCTATGGATTGGCGTACGGACTTCTTGATGTTGGACTAATGGGGAAATAATCTCATTTGATTACACATACTTTGGTCAACACTAAGATAATAAAAAAGAATACAAAGACAAACGAACAGAAACATGCATTGACTGTTGAAAGATAACTGCTGAGAACTTTTTTCTTCTATAGAACTAGAAGTGGCTACCCAATGTTGCCTGGGTAGAGGGGTGAGGGCAAAAAAGTTAGTCTTGCAGATCCATTAATACAAAATCAAGAGTTGGATCTTTGCAGGATGCCCCATTAAAATCTATATGTAGAAAAAGTCCTAATCTTGATTAGGCCTATTTGGGCGTCAATAAAAAAAAAGTGAACGAGCACTCTGAAAAGAAAAATTAATATCTTCTATTTGGAATATTAAATGCAAGAAGAAATGTCATGCTGTTACGAATTAAATTTTATTTCTAATTATCTTAACGAATATAAATCAAATCTTCATTATTTATTCAAAAATCAAACACTTTGGCCCTATCTTGGGCTAGACGGGCGGTCGGAGAGGCCCCCTCCGATCAATCGGCTGGTCACGTCAAGCCCTAGCACCTATATGATTGCCCCAACCCTATTGCCCTTATGGCAAGTCCCAACCCCTTTTTATCATATGGGTGCTAGAATGCAGTGGCTGCGAGTCTACATGTCCTGGGAATGACGTTAAACTCTATCTGATGGTGAGGTTCCAGTTTTGGAGGTTTGGGGAATGTGGAGCAGCCCTTCATCACCATTGCTCCCTGGTCCACTCTGACCCGGAGTGGTTGTACCTGTTAGGGTCCCATCTATGGGTTTAATAGAAAAATGAATTTATAAAAAAAAATGTATTATCCATTAAAAATTGATTTATTTCAAAACTTTATCGGCATTAAATGACCCACTGAGGTTGATATGCCGTAAAACAAAACAAACCAAACCAAACCAATCAAAAATCAAAATCTGAATGTGTATATATATTTACTTTGTTGTCGTTTCATTTTCGTAGTTTCTTTCTGATATACATACATATATACACACCAACTGCCCTTTATATATGCATAGAAGATGACCATGAAAACAGAGATCCTTGTTGTGCGTTATATTCAGTTCTACGCCCCTCAAAAGGATTATAAATGACGGTTTTTACAAAATAGTGCTATTACTCTTGGAAAATTATCCTCGCTAGCCTTTCATTATGAAAGTAAAAGCACAAAAGAAGAAAAATATTTCATGATATTCTGTTTTTCGAAAGACGGCGCCCAATCTGGAGTAATGGTTCGCAAGCTAGTTTCGCAGATTCATCTACAGGGTGGCCAAGAAGTCACTGGGGGAATAGATATCATATATTTTTTATTATAGAATTACGTAAGATAGGAAATCCATTACACAATATACATAGTTGCCATAAGGTTCATGGGTGTAAGATAGGAAATAGACACGTCGGGGGACGTGTTCAAATTTTGGACATGCTCTTTGCATTTCCAATCGCTTAATTAGTGACTCTTGGCCACCTGCAAACTCAATAGCGAGTTTGATGTTCGTTTGGGTGTCCCATACTTGTGTCCTTATGTCACATCTTACTGTTTAAAAAACAGTGCGTCACCGTAGTGTAATGGTTACCAATCTAGTCTCGCAGATCCATTACAAATGAATAGCGAGTTCAATCCACGCTGGATGTCCATAGTGTCGTCCTTGTGACACATCCTACATGGCAAACGGTTTGGGTAAATACGTACTGTGTAAAGAAAAATATGTATTATATATATATATTATATATATATATATATATATATATATATATATATAAAGTCTTCAGGGCTAAAATCTGATAGAGTCCAGATTTTAGCCCTGAGAGCTTTATGCGAAACTAATAGTAGGTTCGTCGGACTCATTAGATTATCTTTATTATTGCTCTACTTTAGGTATCGAGCACTTTTTACATATTAGCTTTCTCCTAGCGGTTATATGAATATCTATATATCTTAAATACATATATATACATATAAATTGTTTTTCTTTGGCCAAATACTGTACCAATAGATTATTTTTTGTTGGTACGAATATCTTGGTCCCTTTCTTTTTTCAAAAATGTTGTTCTCCTGGTTGATGTTTGGTAGTATATTTTTACAATCAAACTTTCTGCTTGTTTTTTCTCTCCGCAAGGATCTTACCAACACGCTTGGATATATATATATATATATATATATATATATATATATATATATATATATATACCAACTCCTACGCTCGTGTAGGATGTGACACAATGCCAATTTTAAAGCTTAAGAGTTTAAACAGGTGAATACAGAGTTTTTCTCCTCCTAAACTGGTTTCCTGACAAAGGTGAAAGAGGTTAAAGAGCCTAGTCTGTACTACTATTTCCCCATGGCTAGAAGCGCAATGTGAAATGCAAACAGCCTCGTGCAGGATTTGAACTCGTCTCGTTGTGTCTGTTTCCTACGACGGTAACCATTACACCACGCGTTTCCATATGTATTATAAGTTGAAAAATAATTACGAGACATTTTAAAAGTGTTAAAATAAGAATTCTTGATGCTTGCAGGCCTGAATATAGACCAAATTAATATATTCTAAATGAATAATAATGCATTTTTAATGAATATATTCTAAATAATATTTTTTAAAAACATATAAAAGTTTTTGCTGTCAATAATTCATGATTATGTCACATTTCTCTTTTTAATTATTCCGCAAGTTTTATGTAAGAACAGGATCTTGTTTCTGGATTCAAATGAATGAATCAAAACAAAAATGAAATAAATGTTAGAAAAAATAAAAACAAATGAATTATTCGAATATTCTATACATAAATTGTTAGCGTGATTCATGTTTAATATTGTTTTCTGTTTCTTTTGGGAGAATTATTAATAATTGAATTTTCTTGATATACACAATGTATTCGAAAACTTTCCTTTCCATATAACTATGTAACCGCCATTGTTGTTTTCCTTCTTGTTATTTTTTTGTTAATTCTGATACACGAGTTACATCATTATTGTTGTTTTTGTTGTTTTTAGGGTAGGGTGTTTTTGGTTTTGTATGTTGACTTTTTTAATCTTTCTATTTTTGTTTTGTTTTTTGTTAATTTTGTTTATTTATCTTCGGTTTATTTACTCTATAGGCGTGTTTTTTGTTGTTGTTGTTTCTTATTACTCTATAAGCGTAAAATAAGTAGATCGACTTAATATATCTTATTATAATGGAGATTGTGGGTTTGTCTGTCTGTAACCGAAACTATACAAGTCACAATTCCCTTTGATATTTACACACTTCTCCATGATTTTATTTTTTTATTTAAACCTCAATTATTAGTAAAATTGTTTTACATCATTAAGACTGTTAACAATATCGACATACTAATAACATGCAATTATATTTATATATTCAACGAAATAGCGATTACAGTGTGAATGGGAAGGCTAATTTGCATATTAATATTAAAAATTTGATTTTAATAATATATTGCTTAGTATTATTGATTTCTAATTGTTTGGTTTTATCTTAATAAATATGAGCAAAAAATCTCGGGGATAAATCTTAACAGAAATCTATTAACATAAAGAAATAACTGTAATTTTATTCTTTTCTTCCTATTTTAACTAAATAGTTAAATTAGGGAAATTTACCACTGAAAGACGGGAGTAAGGGAAAATGGTGGAACAGTTAGTTTCAAAGTTGTTCTATTTTCTGATTATACCCCCTCTGTTCCAAATATTTTTATCTGAATTCTTATTCAGTTTCATTAGCCTTTCTAATTTAACATGATATGTTATTATATTAAAACTTAAATACTTGCACCCGGAGGGTGCATATATTTGCTAGTATCACTAAAGATGTTTGCGGTGACGTAATGTAAAATATGATGTGCTGCGACATCGTATATAAGCAAGTTCGAACATCAGGCGCGCAATTTTCTGACTAATACTCTTGAGAAAGGTATGTGTTTTATAGCCCTTTACTCATATGTATATAATCGGTGGAGAGAGACAAAGAGATAGATTAGAGATGATAGATCTTACTTGGTAACTTCCGGTTACTGACTAGTTGCCTACTGCTTCTTCATCTCCGTCAACCTGTCGGCCGACATTTTCACTGGTTCGGCTTATTTCTATTGAGGGTTGGTTTTCCTCTTCTTCGTCGATTCTTCTTGTTGGGCTTGTTATTGCTTTTAATATTTGATTAACAGACACAACTTGTTTATTTCTTGATCAAATTTTATTCATTAGCCCATGATTCCGCCGCGGAGAGATCGACACGTCAGAGCCGACAATTGTGTCTGCACTCCTTGAAAGCTGTGTTGCATCTGCTAACTAAACTAATTCAATATTATTTTTATTTTTCTTCTGAAGTTTGATTTTCGTACGATTAGTTACGTCTTGTGAAGCAAAAGGGCTTCAGGCTAATTAGATTATTGTTAGAGTCATCAACTCTCTCACTGGTCTGCCTTTTTGTCCCACGAGAAAGATCTTTTACTTTACACAATACCTTCCCTTGAGTCCATTAAGTATGCATACTAAATTTAGTAGTTCTGCATAAAGCTGTTTTGTTGCCAATGTAGAATATACAATATGGAGACGCGTTGTGTATTGGTAATTGTCGTAGGAATGAACACGGTGATCTCCCGCGTCTAAGGGGTTAAAGGTTATAACCATCACCGATAATTTATTTCTGGGGCCCCGTTATTTTTAATCTAACTGACCTAATTTAAATTCGAACTACAGGCACGCTCACAATTTATGAGTGCCCATAAATTGTAACAGTATGAAGCTCATAATTTCCCGTCTATGGGTTAAATAGCACCACTAATTTTTAATGCAAGGATGGCTTGACATTAAATAACCATGACGTATACACTGGGTACCTCATGGAGTATCACATAACAATCTGATTTGGTTTGGTTTGTTTTGTTTTACGGCATATCAACCTCAGTGGGTCATTTAATGCCGATAAAGTTTTGAAATAAATCAATTCTTAATGAATAATACAATTTTTTTTTATAAATACATTTTTCTATTTAACCCATAGATGGGACCCTAACAGGTACTACCACTCCGGGTCAGAGTGGACCAGGGAGCAATGGTGATGAAGGGGTACTCCACATTCCCCAAACCTCCAAAACTGGAACCTCACCATCAGATGGAGTTTAACGTCATTCTCAGGACATGTGGACCAGCAGCCACCGCCTTCTAGCACCCATTGGGGCTTGCCATAAGGGCAATAGGGTTGGGAAAATCATATAGGTGCTAGGGCTTGACGTGACCAATAACAATCTGAGATATATTCTCACACTTTTTGCCATATTCTTTGAAAAGGATAGACGTATCTAGTTTCCTGCTAAAGAACGGTAGAGCCACGTGGGTATTGCACCTTCATTCATCAAGTAAGCTTCTTTTTTTTTTCATGTTTCCTGCACAACTGGAGTTCGAACTTGCTTACTATAATTTCGGAGTCCATCACTTTAGCCGCGGATACTCCTCATCCCCTGCAGTACAAATACCAACCGTTTATGTTACAAGAGTTAAGTAAGCAGTAGGGTTCGGAAATAAAGAATAAACCCCCCGGTGCGATTCGAATTCTCAAATCAGTACCCTTTGTTGACTAGCGAGCCAGTAGATACGGCCATAACACCAAACCTCAGCTTATTCAATCTAAACAACAAACCTAAATGTCAAGAACAAAGAAAAAGGAAACCATTTCACCAAAGTACATTTTAGAGCAATTTGTTCTCATGTCAGAAAGATTTACATTAAAAGACTGACATTTAAATCCTGATAGGAAGGACATATGTACCGTGGCCAACTGCGGCACGAACTGGACATAGCCATAATCTAACTACTACTTAGAAATCGCCGCCTCGATGTAGAGCTATGGCAACCAAGAGCAAAAGAGTGCAGATCTATCATACGACATAAGTGCACGTTAACTTGTGCTTCATCTTCATCTTATAAAGAAAAGAAGATAACGTTATATTCTGTCTGTCTATCGTTAGCTGTGACCTATTATTTTATAAGCTTAGTGTAGTAGAAATGTAAATGTGGGTTTGTCCTGTAGAAAGGAAAAGATGGGGATGTGTCTGTATTCTACGGATGGAGACTGATTGCCATCCTTTTTCTAACTTAGGGGGGGTTGACACGGATCATTGGACTGCTGGAAAGTACCTCATCTAACAAACAACGCCTTATATTCTAATAAATTATACGCACTAGCAAAAAAAAAAAAGCAAACAACCTCGGGCGGTGTAAAATATTTTTTTAAACATATTGATTGAGAAGGTTGGAAAAATTAAATAAATGAAATAAAACTTTCAATATTTAAAAAGAAATGAATTATTTAAAAAGCATCATATTCACTCCACTTCACTCAGATATTGGTTTTGTTTTACGACAGCAGGGACCTCCAAAACGTTTCTAAAACATTCTGATTTACTTAATCAGACACTTATCTTTAGAGAAAAATCTAAACATCGTATGAATAAACTTAACTTGGTTCGGATTTCATAAAATTATACCAGGGGTGGATTCGACCTAGTAAAACAAATGTTTTCTCTAATATATTATAGGAAAAACTATTCTAAACATAAACTCATCTAAAGGTAAATACGTATCGAAACTTTCATGAAAATGAGACAAATTTCACAAAATCTTAATATTTTTATGTTGTAAAGACACTGGCTATAAATTAAATATTCATTGATAAAGTTACTTAACTGTAAGCAGTGATGTAGTTTCGGTTACAGAGAAACAGTGTCCGAATCTGTAATTTTAATTGATTTTCAAAATGATACATTTCGTAATCTGATTGATAATGTTCACAAAGCTTGAATACACAATTTGTTTATCCAGGAAAAGGAAAACAGAACTTTGAAAAATGACATGCTAATATTTTGGTTTGGATTCTTTGTTTAATGGCATGTCAATCTTCGCGGATTATCTAATTCGATACCCACCCTTTTAGAACAGGGGTCACCAAACTTTTTTCACGATGGGCCGTATAATTGAAAAAATAATGACCGCGGGTCGGATAATTGAAAAAATAACAATCGCCTGTCACATTATTATTGTGTTCAATACTTGCTAGCCAGAACGAAAGCTCTGAAAAAAAGATGCAAAACAAAATTTATCTTTCCATGTTATATTCATGGATGAGTGGTGTAAGATGCACAAAAACAAATTTAACCAACATATTTATTTTCAAAACATTATGAAAGAACGCAACATTAGCAGAAAGGTTTAGTGAGATTTGTGAAACTGAAGTTTGCCTTTCAAGATATTGTCAATGTTTGGTTTGGAATTGCTAAAGCTAAACGAGAGAATTGCTTTCAAATGTTTATCAGTCAATTTTATTCGAAGGGTTGATTCCGTATTCAAGTCCATGAGGATTTAATAAGCTTAACATGATATTTAAATCTAAACGGTAACAGAACGTCTCGCATTCCGTACGATTTAACAAACAAATTAAAGTATTGTAGACGGGCCTGATAAAATGCCTTCATGGGCCGGATCCGGCTTGCGGGCCGTAGTTTGCTGACCCCTGATTTAGAAGAAAAGGAGTGGTACTATTTAACTCATAACTGGAGAGGATAATGGTTACATACCTTTCCAAAGATATTAAAGCTGAAGTGAACGTAATCGAGTTCGAACACACCTACTCCAATGTGACAGTCTAGCACGTTAGCCACTAGACCACGTGGACTCCACCTTATCAAGGTTCTATTGTGCCTCATATTAAAATATTGTGTAGTAGTGCTACAGAAGTTTATATTGTAATATATATATATATATATATATATATATATATATATATATATATATATATATATATATATATAATCAATTGCTTTACACCATGTTGGTCAATTGTCACATGTCAATAATAGTCTAAATGTCAAAACAACTAACTCATTTGTTTCTGACTTGAATATGTATTGAATACTAAATAGTTAATATATACATATAATCTATGCGCATCTATATTTTATTAATTGCCAAGTAAATACCTTAAATATAAAGTAAAGTCATACTAGACCTGGGAGAATGATTTTGCGTCTGAGGTTGAATGCCAAACCTAACATCAGCTACGCACAAATCCAAGGTTGGCTACTCATGCACGAGGGCCAGTATTGAATCCAGAATTTTCTGGTTCCTAGGCTGATGCTCAACGGGCTGAGCTAAATCGGTCACGTAATAAAGCTAGGAAACTCTCAAATGTTGAGATTGTCATTTAAGGTTGCATAAAAGAAAGAGAAAGATAAAAAGTTGAAAATTTACTATTCTTAATCTTGCCTGGCGCAGTGAAAAATGATGGGATCTAAAACGGTTTATGAATATTTATGCCTACCTTTGGGTATGAGTTCCGATCGTTTGTTAAGGAGTTTATCTTGTTCTGAGAAGGTTATTATGACTATTTCTTCTTCCAGACAAAGATTACACTGACTTGATATGTTGTTGTAAGCAGGCACTATTTCCTTACTTTCCAGATTACTTTTGGTGTGTTTCGTTTTTTGAGTTCGCGTATGTGTCTTGAAAATGTTGTCCTGTGTTCGTACTTATTATTGTTAAATGATGTAAGTCTGTGTACATCCTTGGTTTAGCACGTGCCTTCATATATTTGTTCTGTGTTTTGGTAGCGTGGTA
>CM042141.1:75680878-75683378 GCA_023376005.1 Doryteuthis pealeii | reverse complement strand
TTCTACTCAACACAAAAGGACACCAAAGTTTTCCTCTCTAAGGATCGGCCTCTGCTTAACACAAGTGATCTCCACTGTAAAGTGTTCTCACTTGAAGCCTAAAATTGGCCAAAAAATCGTAAGAAATGAAAACACGTTAAAAGCAGATATTAGAAGAACTTAAGAATTGGTATGCAACAATATTGAAATCTATTGAATATGTCCATGATTATTGCCATAGCAGATTTTTCCATGCTCATAGCAATTCCGGAAAAATTTGGTAATTCAGATAAATGAAAAGTGTAAATTTAAAAGAAATACTTACAGTTCCAATATTGTTATATTAATTCAGTGAAAGCAAGAAAGCATGGAGGAGGGCCTTTTGCTGGGTAAAGCGCCGAAGTTGTATTGGGGGAGCGGAGAGCTGGTGTGTGAAGAATTAATTTCTTATCCAGGTCTGTTTGCTGTCCCCCACACGGGTGGGAGGGTTATGTTTCACCTAGCTTAATGTGTCTATTCCTCGCCCTCATTTAGCCTGGTGTATATCAGATCTCTAGGATGAAGGTAAGTATGAGAAGATACTTACACGGATATATAATAATATATATATATATAATATATATATATATAATATATATACTTTTTATCTGCTAATGTCCAAATAATGACTCTATTTTTCGCTTATCGAACTATCAACGTGCAATTAATTATGATAATAAAATGCTATTTCAAGGCATTATTATTATTATTATTAATTATTATTATTATTATTATTATTATTATATTATTTACTCCTTTTGAGTTTTCACATCAGCGTTAGTTGATGGTCTTTCACCGGAGACTGGTGACAGCAAAGTCTCCTCAGGTATCTTCTGAGTATTCTGGGCAGATTGCAGCTGTGCAGTGTTCTGGATGGTATCAATCCTTCCTCTCATTTCCAGATTTTTCCAAACCCTTATCAAATCCTTTTGGGACCGTTCCAAGTGCACCAACTACAATTGGTATCACTTTCACTTTCATATTCCATAACTTTTTCAGTTCTCTGGCAAGGTCCAGGTATTTGTCCATTTTTTTCATTTTCCTTCAGCTTCACCCTGTGATCTGCTGGAACTGCAAAATCCACCAGTTGACAAGTTCTTTCTTTTTTGTCAATCAGCACTGGGTCTGGTCTTCTTGCTGGATAAGGTGATCCGTTTGTATTTCAAAAGTCCCAGAGAATTTTATGCGTTTCGTTCTCAAGAACAGATTATTATTATTATTATATTTAGTACCTTTTGAGTTTTCATATCAGTGTTAGCTGATGGTTTTCACTGAGTCTGAGTGACAGCAAGTCTCCTCAGGTCTCCAGGACTCTTCTGATATTCTGGCAGATTGCAGCAGTGCAGTGTTCTGAATGGTTTCAATCCTTCCTCTGATATCCAAACTTTCCAAACCCTTTCTAATCCTTTTGGAACTGTTCCAAGTGCACCACTACAATTGGTATAACTTCACTTCATATTCCATAACTTTTCAGTTCTCTGGTAAAGGTCCAATATTTGTCAATTTTTTCATTTTCCTTTAACTTCACCCTGTGATCTGTGGCACTGCAAAATCCACCAGTTTACGTTCTTTCTTTTTTTTTTTATTATTATATATCTTTACGAGTTGTAACACACCGGTCTAATGCTTGCAAGACACCTTACATCCGCAGGACTCTTCTGTGTATTATAGCCGGTCTTAACAATGCTGTTGTTTGGATGGTTTTCCAATTCCTCCGGTCTTTTTATCAAACACTTAAGGACTGTCCCAAAGGCACCAACTACAATTGGCATCATTTCCACCCTCATTTTTCACAGTTTTTCAGTTCTCTGACAAGTGGTTTTCGTTTTCTTTCATTTTTATTCTGTTGTCCTCCGGAACAGCGAAATCCAGAAAATAACATTTTTTTAATTTTTCTTATTAATTTACACTAGTTCTGGTCTACGGTCAGGATTTGGTAATCCGTCTGTAAGTCCAAATAATTTTATACCTCTCATTCTCTAGAACAAATTCCGGTTTGTGCATATACCATTTGATAGCATGGTCAAATTGTAATTTCTTGCACAAATTCTAATGGATCACCTTTCCCACCCAGTTGTGCCTAGTGGTGCCTTCGCTTATTTCACACATCCGACACTTGATATTTGTTACGTCTTATCTATTTTGGCTTTGATTCATATGTTCTTATAGCTGTTATTACTGTATTATCTTGAAGATTAAGTTTCGCTCATGAGGTCTCCCTTTTTCATCAATGCACATGTCTTCTCGTGAGTAACATCCCAATTTTGTTGCTTGAAGTATCCCAATTATTATTATTTCACTCCTTGTGAGTTTTTTCACATCGGCGTAAGCTGATGGACTTTCCCTCGAGTCTGAGTAACAAGTCTCCACAGGTCTTTAGGACTCTATTGAATATTTTAGCAGATTTCAAAAATGCTATTGTCTGGATGGTTTCAATTTTTCCTAAAATTTCCATTTCCTGCAGTCCGTTTTCTATCCTTTT
>CM042141.1:75650878-75670878 GCA_023376005.1 Doryteuthis pealeii | reverse complement strand
GGATAACTCTGAATTCAAAATTCCCTCCAGCTATGGGTTAAATAGTAGGGCAGACTGGTCCTTTCAACCTTGGGTAGGTAACCATTCTAGGAGAGGGATAACTCTGAATTCAAAAAGCCTGAGGTCGGTCGTTGATTGGGTGTGTGGCAACCCTTGATGCACCAATTCTGTCCTATCGACTGTGGGCCAAAAAGTGTGGATGGTCCAACAACAAACCTTCAGCACTATAAAACAAATCACTGTGTGGGTGTTCATTGTGTGTGTGAACCTTCATGTGTCGAAAATCGACGTGAGAGTCCATAATAATATATATATATATATATATATATATATATATATATATATATATATATATATACATATTATTATCTAGGCAAGTGTTGTTAAAAAGGACGGAATATTTTTATATATATATATATATATATATATATATATATATATATATATATATATATTTCAAGTATAAAATAAAGTAATAATAAAACAGGATAAAAACTCACGAGTTAGAGTTTCACGGTGTCGATCCTCAGATGAGCTAGTATTCATCACGTCTGAATTTGATAAATTAAACTGAATAAGTTTGCTGTCATTTTTTCATCTTTTTTTTCTTAATTGTCTGATTGACATATTGTCACGTAGCAGAACTATTCATGAATAAATAATTCCTCTAAATATTGTTTTATTTCATATTTTAAATTTACTCACACAAAAACACACACACACACACACACACACCACCCACACACCACACACACACACACACATATATATATATATATATATATATATATATATATATATATATATATATATGAAAAGTTTCTTTGTAGTACAAAATTTATGAGACCACGTAGAACGTTGTAAACATCATGAGAGAAAAGGAAAAATTATTAAAAGAAAATTAGGGTACCTTTATAATTAGAATATTATAATCTAAAATGAATAATTCTTTTTCGACTAATTCTCATCGGAGAAATTCATTGATAGATGGTTGAACGTAGGTTGGAATTGTTGAAAAAAGGTAATTTTTTTTCAATAGGAACGAGAAATTAAGAGAAATTACGAACCGTGCGGAGGGGTTCGGAAATTTTTAGTTCCAAACACGAAAGGTTGACGCTTGAGGTGTCAAAGAGAAGCAATTTGTGGAACTGTTTTTGTGTACACAGGACAGGCTGGATATGGGAGATATAAAGACATTCAAGTACTTGTAGCTGAAGTTCACTGCTAGAAACACTAAGGATGGAAAACATGGCTGGGTGGTATGCCCGAGCGCATGTGGGGTTACTCAATAAGATTATCGACGTATGAGGGTTCATACACACAATGAACTCCCACACAGGGATTTGTTTATAGTGGTGAAGGCTTGTGTTGGACCATCCACAATTTTTGGCACAGTCGATAGGAAAGAATTAGTGCATCAAAGGTTGCCACAAACCCAATCAAACGACCGACACATACATATATAATATATACATGTATATATATATATATATATGTCTGTGTGTGTGTGTGTGTGTGTGTGTGTTGTGTGTGTGTGTGTGTGTGTGTTTAATTACCCAGCTTTTCCTGAAGATGCTAATCGATGAAATCCGATTAGTTACCTGATGTTGATAATTCAGATCTCTAAACCGACTTTACATAGGTATTGAGTAATTTTCAAGATTTATTGTTGTTGTAATTCATTCGGTTTCTTTTCCTTTTATCCGACTAAGTCTATATTATGACTCGTTTACCTTTTTTCCTTGCCATTCTCTCATGATTTTTTAAAATATCTATGTAAACACACACACACTCACACACACACACACACACACACACACACGGATGTATATATATATATATATATATATATATTATATATATATATATGGAGGCACGTGGGCTAGTGGTTGGAGTCGTGGAAAATGGATTCGTCCTAGACGAAGCTGTTTGCATTTCACATAGCGCTAATACCCTTGAGAAAGGTATGAATCCATATATTCTCTCTCCAGCTATGGGTAAAATAGTAGGGCAGGCTGGGCTCTTTAACCTTGGGTAGGTAAGCAGTCTAGGAGAGGGATAACTCTCAATTCAAAATTCCTGAGGTCAGTCGTTGATTGGGTTCGTGGCATTCCTTGATGCACCAATTTTTTCCTATCGACTGTGCCAAAAAAGTGTGGAATGATTCTACACAAGCCTTCACCACTATAAACAAATCACCGTGTTGGTTGTTCACTGGATGAACACTCATGCGTCGAAAATCGACGAGAGAGTACATTTTATTTATATATATATATATATATATATATATATAATATAGATAAAAGGATATGAAAACACCACACAATGCTGTTAGTGAAAACATTTTATAACATATTCATAGCTAATATTGAACAATATTTCGATTTTATAAAAATCATCATCAGAGCTTGTTTATACTCCGTGCTGTTAAGAACGGAGACAAAAGTCATATGAGTTCAAAACAAAAACCTTGATGTTGCAAAAAAGAACACGGAGTATAAACAAGCTCTGAAGATGATTTTTATAAAATCGAAATATTGTTCAATATCAGCTATGAATATGTTATAAAATGTTTTTACTTTAACAGGGATTTTGTGGTGTTTTCATATTCTTTTATCTATACTCATACCGTCGGATTCATTTCCTTTCTTTTAACTTATATATAATATATATATATATATAATATTATGTGTGTGTGTGTGTGTGTGTGTGTGTGTGTGTGTGTGTATACAAGGTGTATTTAAAAAGTATCGAGATCTTTTGTACTTTTTAATACACCTTTTATTCTGAAAAAATGAACGTTCCATTCATTGTTCATATTGATCTTGGTAAATACATCTTCAGACTCGATATTTTTATAATACACCTTGTATTTCTGAAAAAAGAATTAACGTTCCATTCATTGTTCATTTCTAATCTTGTTAAATACAGCTTCAATCTCCATATTTTATGACACACATTCACACACCACACACACACACACACACACACACACACATAATATATATATAATATATATGTGTGTGTATGTATTGTATGTATATATATATAATTTAATTTAATTTACTTGTGCAGAAAAACAACACAGTATCTTTACTCGTTGATGAGATTCAAACAATCTCATGAACAAGTAGAGATACCATGTTGTCTTCTGCACAAGTAAATTAAATTATATTTTAATATACATGAGAAAAATTGTTATATATATAATATATATATATATATATATTATATATATTATATATATATATATGTGTGTGTGTGTGTGTGTGTGTGTGTGTGTGTGTGTGTGTGAAATTAAAAAATTTTTGAAAAAACAAATGATGTTATATAATTGCTGACAGAAATCTGTTTCGACCGGCTCGATAAATCGGTCATCATCAAGAGCAACATATGAGAGAAAGAGAAGTCTTTCTCTCATATGTTGCTCTTGATGATGACCGATTTATTGAGCTGGTCGAAACAGATATCTTTCAGCAATTATATAACATCATTTGTTTTTTCAAAAATGTTAAATTTCGTACTGTCGGATTAATTTCCATCTCTTTTTCATATATATATATGTGTGTATATATATATATATATATATATATATATATATATATATATATATATATATGTGTGTGTGTGTGTGTGTGTGTGTGTGTGTGTTTTGTGTAAATATATATATGTGTGTGTGTGTTTGTTTGTGTATATATATATATGTGTGTGTGTGTGTGTGTCTGTGTTCATATATGAGATGATCAACAGAGTGACATAAATTATGAATTTCACTGGAATAATAGAATTCCAAACTACCACAGTGGAAAATTGACCTCGGTTTGCCTATTCCAATTTACTAACCATTAAGCCAATAGTCCACTTCCGTACACATAATAAATTCATGCTAAAACCTCCAAACCCGTAACACACTAAGCATCACAATCTTTCTTTCGCTCTGCAGGCTCCAGACAGTCAATCTTCTATCGCACCGCTGTAGAATCAAAGAAATCCAGCTGTAGGTATCTGCCCACATGTATATAATAACACAGTGCCAGTGTCAATTTAAATAAGAAGAATTGAGGCAACATGTTGCAGAGAGACGAAAACAAAACAAGTTCAAACAATGTGTTTACAAACGGAAAGCCAATCTTTGTATCGGACTTGACGAATGAGGCTTCTTTATTGGTTGTCTGTGATTTCAATAAACACCGTTTTCTGGCTCCTGTCCGCCTCTCCAATGTCAAAGCTTGCCAGAGAGTGACACATAGCGTCTTGATATGAATCGCCAGCCGACGGCCGCGTACAGCGCTCCGTTCGTTTATATCAACAAACTTAAGTCTACTTAAGTACCTTCCTTGATTTACTGTGCCTGAAATTCAACCGACTTGACAACAAACGCGTGGCAATCTTACTTACGGGATAAATAAAAATGTTCGCGCTTTTTTTTAAATATTGTGTTGTTTTGTTTTACTTTAATTAGACATGTTTTATGGAGAGTACAATTTAAGTTATATAAGTCTGGAGTTGACACTGGTTCGTCCTACTCGGACGGGTATACTCCTCTTTCTTTCTTTCTTTCTCATTCAATCGCTCACTATCTGTCTCTCTGCCTCTGCACATGCGCATATATGTTTATACATCCCAAAACAGGATGCACAAATTACATAGATTTGTGCATATCCACATTTACAGATAGAAGGAATATAAAGAACTGCTGATAGGGGTGCAAAATGCATAGTATGTTAGTGTGTGAATATACATACTCATATATATATATATATATATATATATATGCACACACTAACATTATGTATATTTGCACATTCAAATATATATATGTATATTTTGCACATTCATATATATATATATATATATATATATATATATAAGTAAAGTAAAGTCGTCGGGGCGGCCTTAAGTCGGTATCAGCCAGTCAGCGAGGGTGTCTATACCCTTTTCAATAGCGCTAGACCATGGAGATTGTTTTAGCATCTGAGGTGGAGCGCCACACCTACCATCAGCTCCTTACTTTACCGCACAAATCCCTGTGCTATTCATACGCTGAGTTGACGGGGACCGGTATCGAACTAGGAACCTTGTGGTTTCTAGCCGAACGCTCTACCGACTGAGCTAACCCGGCCCAAAATGTGTGTGTGTGTGTGTGTGTGTGTGTGTGTGTGTTCTTGGGCCAGAAAAATGGAAATTAATCCGACAGTATGTCGAAGAATGATAAGTGAGAGGGAAAAATAGGAAATGTGAGAATGATTTAATCGATATTTGAAAAAATTTATATTTGTCAACACTTGGTGTTTTGATTGGTAATTCACTGTATCGAACACATATTTAAAATGAATATATATTAGAATATGTATTTCTAGTCCTCCTCATGATCTCTCTAAGTGTAACGTACTTTGTTACCGGGTAACGCAGCGGTAGATAAATGCTACGTTATGTGTCAGTATAAGAATGTTATTGCCTGCTTTTGATATCAAGATTCGAAATTTAGCGTTTTACCAGGAATCGAACCCAGGTTACACTACCCACTGGATATATGTAACACACTAAGCCACCAGATTTAGCACTTACACGAAGATACATAAAAGCAACACACTGAGCTGTTGCTGACAATAAAACTATATTTATCATTTTCTTCAGTGTTTGAGTGCCTTGAGTGTTTTCTAGACGATTTTGGTCATTTCACCAGATGTTGGTCTAAGACACAACGTTACAGAGACTATATTGAAAAATAAACCTCATTTGGTCACATTCAGTCAGTAAGAATCCCCGTGGTGAAGTGGTTAACGCGCTGGACTTTGATGTCGTAGTAAGCGAGTTTGAACTCCAGTCGCGCTATAACGTTTACTTACGGACTAATTCCCTTTGGAAAGGCATGAACCCTCTCATCCCTTAGCTATGGGTTAGATAGTATCATTACTGTTCTCCTTCAAGGATGACTTTGACATTATATAACTCATGAAGATTGATATGCAAAACAAGAAACCAAGCATTCCATCAGAGTATATTGTGTTGTATACCTCTTTCCTTACTTTCTTACTTCTATTCTTCTTCTTCTAGCGTCTCTTCTCGTCTTCTAGAGTCTGGACTTCGTCTTGGGGACTTCGTGTCTGGTCTTCCATTGGGGATTCCTCTTTATCAGAAGCCCTGTGTCATTGGTAGTTTTTTAGATAATAACACAAGACTTCGATTTAACTTAGATCATATTTTATTCTGAAATCCCCACCAGACTACCTGCGCAGATTGAGTCGGCACCGTGCATAGCACGACTTACCACCGTCGTGGCTTTTGCCGATCTGACTAAAAATCTATTTCTAATCTAACCCGGAACAGGGTCTTCTCCACCGATTCTCATGGTATTCACCGGAAGAAGGATCAGGACTGAGGTTAAGCCTTGTCACTCATCCTTCAAGGCCACCGGCTGCAACTTATAACAGCCATTTTGATTTCTACACTACTGTAGACAAATATTAGGAATCTAATAATTATGTAACACTTGGTCAGTCTATGGATATTTCATATATATGTGTATTTACCAACACCTCCCCACGGGCAGGGGGATATGATACAAGGTCAAATTGTGAAGTAGAGTTCAACAAGTCTCCTAGAACGGTTGTTATACAAAAGCAAAGATCCTTGTCATACCAATAACTTGCTCATAGTTGGAGTTGATCCATATTTTCTTATGGGTATTAGGGCGATGAGAATTTCTCGTCCAGGATTTGAAATCTGTTTGCTGTGTACATTTCTTAGGTCGATAATTATTACACCACAAACTCCTCATGAATATTTTGTATATCTGTATTTACCAGACCCTCTGCACAAGCAGGATGCGACGGATGGTCAATTTCTTACGCGGAGTTTAACAAATTTGAATTGAGACTTTTCTTTCTACTAGACTGGTTGCCTAAACGAAGGTTATTATTGGAAATTCCATAGTTAATTATCTCGCCCTGCCGCTAGGGAGCGAATTGCAAACATCGTATGTTGGCGCCAAAACCAAATTTCTTTACTTATCAGGGAGCCGTTACCATAGAGATACGTAAAAGTAAACGCTCTCATCACATAGCCCAGAAATAGGGCCTACTTATCAGCCAACAACAGAATACCCCTGTTATCACAACTACTCCAAGAACATTGCGTAACTCACAGATAAGTCTTGTAGCAAATACCAATAAAATATGCAAAAAAATGTATGTAATTTTTGTTAATACAAGTGTCTGCATTTTACTTTCATATTTGTTCCTTCTTTGCCGAAATAGCCATTTTACGGAGAAATAAGAGCTCCTTCGAATCCCCGTAAATACTCTTATTAAAGAGCCCAGCCTGTCCTAATACTTACATATAACCGCAGGGACTATAGCTGGATTTATACCTTTTTCCAAGGGTATTAGCGCTATGTAAAATACAAAAACCTCGTCCAAGATTTAAACTCGGTTCGCCGTGTTCATTTCTTACGACGGTAACCATTACCCTACGAGCACCACCTGAATATTTCTTATATAAGAACATAAAAATCACAGATCATTGGAGAATATAATCGAGAGTCTCTCTTTGAGTTTTCCCTTTTAGACTTGTCTATTGAATAAGTGATTTAGTCTGACGTTTCCTTGCATGAAAAGAAAAACTTGATTAAGAATCACACTGATTCCGTGGTAAAACCAGACAGCGTGTAATATGCATTCGAATGATTTAAACCGGTAATAGAACTGGATTGTCCTTTGACATTTGCACCCCAGACGTCTATATTAAAAAGATATCTAAAAAGATCTTTTTTAAAACTCAGCAATTCTGTACACTCTATACACATGTCTATTGAATTCCATTTTTCAACGTCCAGACTTTGACAATATCTTTTCCTGGCACCTCATGGTGTCGCGTAAAACTCATATTTTCAACCTACGCGTGTCAGATATATTGCTCGTTTTGCAGCGTCGCTGGTTTCTTTTTCGCATTGGTATTAATTATATTCTACGATTATGTGGTTTGCTTGTAGGTCAGAATGTTTTTATTGATATACTAAAATAGATTCGACTGGCGCCATCTTCTTTTTTGTTTTGGTTTGTTTGATAACCAAACCTGAATGTACTTGAATAAATCATAGTAGGTTATATTTTCTACTGCATCCGACTCTTTATAGTCGTTGCTTTATCTCTACATAAAAGATTTTTAATGCAAAACAATCTTTATGTCTTTCCATTTCAACTTGACTTTTTAATAGTTGGCTCGTTGTCTCTTAATATCCAACAAACAGGTTTGTCCCTCTACATTTTCCTTCCGTCTCTATCTGTTCATCTCTCCCTCTCTCTCTCTCTCTCTCTCTCTCTCTCTCTCTCTCTCTCTCTCTCTCTCTCTCTCTCTCTCTCTCTCTCTCTCTCTACTCTATATATATATATATATATATATATATCTTTATCACTTTCTCTCTCTTCTCTCTCTCTCTCTCTCTCTCTCTATATATATATATATATATATATATATATATATATATATAATGAAAATGGAAGTGAATCCGACGGTGTTTGAAAAAGAGTAATACAGGAAAGAATGTATTGAATGGATAAAATAGGATATTCTAATTAATTTAACTTACACGTGTTTCGGTCAGGAGTTTATCCAGGTGTACATTATTCTATCTATTATTATTTTTAAATAACAAAATGAAATGAAATAATAATAATAATAATAATAATAATAATAATAATAATAATAATAATACAAAATGAAATGAAATAATAATAATAATAATACAAAAATGTAGAAATGTTCCGCACACAAAGAAATATCGACCTTCATTAGAGTAAATCCTTATTTTTTTAAATAAAATTCGTTGGAACGCGGAGAATTTTTGAAATGTTTGAAAAAAGAACTTTTTTTTTAAATCACGTGAAAAAAGTGTTCAAACGCGGTGGAGAAAGACAGTAATAATGACGTCATGTTGCATGCGATGGATTTTGAAATATATATATATATATATATAATATATATATATATATATATATATATATATATCACTGAGAGCGATGCAGGAAGTGCTGACAAACCTCAATGTTGAATTCAGACCAAAACGTGATCAATCCCGGCCGGGTCACTTTAGCGATGGGATAAAATACTGAAAGACCCGACACTCCTAATCTACTAAATAAAATCGCTGATGATGCATCCAACCGCATTTTAGATATGTATTTTGCAATATATATATATATGTATATTGACTACCAATTTTTAATATGGCTATATTAAAAAGGTCTTGAATAGAATCATTCCTACCACCCTCTTATATGGTAATCTATAATCCATAGATTGAGTGGAGAAGTCACCCTTACAACATAGTAGTTTACAATAGTTGTAAGTTAGAGATCTCAGTGTGACCCATTATTGTTAGGGTCGCAGAGCAAAAATATATAAGGAAAAAATAATGAAGATTTAGTTTGAAAGCATAATAGACTATTTTATATATATATATATATATATATATATATATACTGTGGGGGTATGTGTGTGTACGTGTGTGTCTCTGTGTGTGCGCACGCGCGTGTGCGTGTGTGTGTGTGTGTGTGTGCTCTATTTATAAGTGAAATTACGGCTCAATATCGTAGAAAGAACTTGCATATCGAAGTTAGGGTAGCACGGATATGAAGTCAATGGTGATTGGTCACTGACAGCTTCTCGTGAATACGATTTTCAACCAAGCGCTGCTAGAGAATCAAGGATGAACTGACATCCTCATGGGAACACCTATACATGGACCCAACGCGTGGTGTAATGGTTAAAGTCATGGAAAATGGACTCGTCGCCCCGAGTTCAAATCCTGGACGTGGTAATTGCATTTCATTTAGCGGTAATATCCTTGGGAAAGGTATGAATCCTACTCTCCCTACAGCTATGGGTAAATAGTAGGGCAGACTGGGCTCTTTAACCTTGGTTAGGTAACCGGTCTTAGAGAAGGAAAACTCTGAATTCAAACCTGCTGAACTCCGCTTAAGAAATTGACCTTGTGTCGCATCCTGCTCGTGCGGAGGGGTTGGTAAATATATATATACATGGACCCAACAGAATGGGCCGACCAACAAAAACGTATTCCAATAAGCTCTGTTCGGATTCTGGATGTCATGTCGAAGGCGGGCTTAGCGTGATTATTGATAAGACGAGTGGCGAGAGAGAGTGAGAGAGTCATGGGAATGCCTGCTTTCAGCGCAACCTGATTATATATATGTATATATAGAGAGAGGGAGGGAGAGATAGGGTATAATAAATAAATTGTTCTAAAATTGTTTTTAATATGTCTGAAAACTTATCAATACTGACTAATAGAGCAGCATAAAACCTAGAATAGATAAAAGAAAAGTCTCATGATGATTGTATTTTTTCTAGTACGTGAACCTGGATCAAACTCTTTAACCTTTATACCTTTAAGAGGTGTGTAAACATACGTTTATTTTATGTTATATTAATATATAAGTCTCTCTCTCTCTCTCTCTCTCTCTCTCTCTCTCTTCTCTCTCTCTCTCTCTCTCTCTCTCTCTCTCTCGCATACACACACACACACACACACACGTACACACACTCACTCTTTGAGTGTGTATGTAATTGTCATCGACGTAAGAAAGGTGACTCGTGTTGAAATCCAGCACGAGGCTGTTTGTATTTCACATAGCGCATTGCCCTTGGGGAAGGTATGCATCCAATAATTCTCCCTGCAATTATGAATAAATAGTAGGGCAGACTGGTCTATTTAACCTTGGATAGACAACCATTACTGCGAAGTGAAATACCTCTATAACCGTAATGTAGTAGGTATTTATTCAAACCGTTCGCCAGGAGTAGGATGGGACACACATTTGCAAGTTTGGGCACCCACCGAGGATCGAACTCGCCATTCAGTCGTAATGGATATTGGAAAGGAATGTGTTAGAATATTTTGGTTATATATTTATTTACTAAGAGTAGCTTAGATGCGGCACAAGGCCAACAGTAATGAACACCCTGGGAAAACCGAACTCACTAACAATGGTCTGCTAATCTAGCTTGCTAACCATTACACCACATGAGGTGTCCATATTTTGGTTATATAAGGCGTGCTGGAATCCACCACTTATACTTATAGACTCGGCCTGGCCACGTGAATTAAAGCACAGCCAATCAACAGCTCGGATACGTTGTTAGTTAATTATTTAATTGCCGATATGGACAGCCGTTCATTTGCACGTTATTCGACATTGACGAACGGATAATACCCAACTCTAAGGGACGCGAAGGAAAAACCAAAGGATCATAACCAACACTGAGGAACACCAAGGAGCAACCAAAGATTTCTTCACTGAGGATTGCACTCTGCCCAACACAAGGGATCTCCACTGGGGAGTGCACTCGCTTGAAGCTTATGGATGGCCACAAAAATCGTAACACCATGAACCCACGTCTGCCTTAGCCTTGTCTCATTACCAGGTAACAAAAATGTACTACCGGATAAAAATGCACTACTGGCATACGCCGATGCTTGTCAGTATCGAGATTGGTTTGGACAAACAAATTTCCCTGACTTACGGCCAGTCAAGCAAAACTGTCAAACGCTGTCAGCTAGTGTCAACCAAGGCGTGTGACTGTCATAAACATTGTTTCTTTATTTTTCTGTTTATAAGTGCTTATTGCAATCATAAGTAATAACAATAAGAAGAATACACTGTCTCTACTAGATCAATTAGATCTTCGAACCATTTGCCAATACTAAAACCTATGGCCTCAAATCTATCACAGGATCCTGTATCAACGATTGGAATACACTAACAAAAAAATTTCCAAACATTGATTTCACAAAAATGTTTGCTCACCAACTATTTATCAAAATAGAAATTTTTAATACGCATAAGTAAAATTATAATCAACTTTCAAACTATGTAAAAAAAAAAAAAATTAAAAAAAACAACTGAGGGAGTCACTACTGAAATAGGGTCAATCCTAAATTAGTGATCATCCTCCAACATTTACTAACAACACAATCAGAATTACGTTTTTATTTTGTTTTGTTTTATGTGAACATTGTTATATGTGTGATGTGTGAAAATACATTGACTTTCTTCTTCTTCTTCTTTCTTCTTCTTCTTCTATGATATATATATATATATATATATATATATATATATATATATATGTATATATATATAAAGTAGGGAATTTGAAGGCAATTGACAATGCAATGGAATAGGTGTTGAAAATGATGTTTATTTACCTTTTTTTTCTAAATATTTTCGAGGCTTAATTTATAGTAAAAAAAAAAAAATTAAAAAGAATTTCGAAGAAACTGCACGAAGCGCATGCACAAACGGGCTGACATGTCTTCACGGAAAAACCCGAACATTTTCAAATATCTGGCGTTCCTTCAACTTAATAAACAATAAACGATCACGCCAGCGCCATGGGATAAGTACTAAAAAACAGAAGTACTTCTAGGACCTCTGATGATGGGATTTATCCCGAAAATATTTAGGAAAAAAAAGGTAAATAAACATCATTTTCAACACCTATTCCATTGCATTGTCAATTGCCTTCAAATTTCTATTTTATATAGGTAAATAAACATCATGCGGGAAATTTGATAGGCAAATATTTTGTTTGAATCATTGCTTTTATTTACGAAGTGTTACTCCGATGACTGCATGAAGAATAAGCTTAACTTTTTAGGCTTTTTCGAATATACAAATGACTTAGGTTATATATATATATATACTATATAATATGTATATCGTAATTATATATATATTAACCCGAATAAATAGAACAAATTTATTATATAAGATTGTTAACGGAGTTTTTTTTATCCGAGTATATTTTGGAATCCACAATTTATTTTTTATGGAAAGGACGCATCTCTACACTTCACTATTTTCACCCGAATTTAATTTTATCATTATAACATTCTTTAACTCTGTACATGCTGAGGGCCGGATGCTCTACTGACTGCGTTAAGTTGGTAGAGCATCCGCCTTGGAGCCACAAGTATTGTAACGTTATGGCTTTTTCATACGATGCTAAATCGTATATGTAACGTATTGCCTTTTCACGATACTACCAATAATAACAATAACGTGGCGGTGGCGTTTCACGCGTAAACTTTCGGTTGTTTACTATATCCAGCAGTCCTTGGTCGCTAGTGGGCAGGTCAAGGAAGTATCGCTTTACGCACGCCGCGTGCCCTTCGTAACGGCCAATTGACTTTCTCCACGGGTGTCTAGTGGTCGTCTCATTCACAATACCGGTCGTAGTATCTTTCGTGGTAGTAAAAGAAGAATGGTAATACCGTGTTTACTTTTGATAATTATTAAACGAGTTTTGTTGATACACGCAGTTTTACACTTCCGCCATTTTCAACCGAATTTGATTTTTAAATTACCCAGTTGTTTCAGTTTAAACTTTTTAAAAATCAAACTGAAACCACTCGGGACACTGTGGGTCCAGACTTTAGGCTCCTCTATAATAGACAAATAGGTATTTACCACGTATCCCACACATGCATGTGTAACACAAGGTCATTTTAATGTGGGACCACTCACAAGCTGAGGCTCAGGGGATGGTGGGTGCAAAAAATGCGTTGATCCAATCGGCATTCCTCCCTCAAGAATAATAAACCCAGCCCTGCCCGTTTAAATCAAGGGGGCAGGTGTTGCCTGGATCGCTAGCATCTACACTGTTAAATTACTTCACCGGTCCAGAGTCGAAGCCACTGGATACAGGACCCAAAAGACCAAGGTAAATAAGTTTCAAACAGGATAAAAGTCTTATTTTCGTTGCTACAACATAATGAGAGAATTAAAGAAGTTAGTAAAAAGAGAACCAGTGTTTTAGATTTTAGCAAGCTTTATTTTACTTTACTGTGACTACTGTTGGATATTGTACAAACGGAAATAGGAATTTCCGGTTAGATTAAACAAAGCAAGGAGGGACGACAAAGGTGACAAAGGATTTTTACCCGGTAAAACGAACAAAAGAAGGATGGGTAACAATAAGTTCGGGAATAGTTATCAGATCGGAGGGTAGAGATGCGTAGGCGTATCGTCAATACAAAAGCCAGAGGGCAGACCATTTTAGGGTCAGTTAGAGTCGCGAGGAGAGAGCCGACGAGAAACGTGCGTGACCGGCGCGGTCGCGCCACCATCGCAGTCAGCGGCAGTGAGGTTCGTCCACCTCTCTTTGTCTCAGATCCTAGCAGTGGTAGTAGTCATTGTTAAATCCTCGGCCATTGCATTATCAAGCTCGCCGCCCACCACGTACAGCCGAGAAGAAAAAAGTCAAAATTCCTACATACCATGCCTTGTGATTTCATAAGCGACCACTACATATATCGTCTAAGGGTTAGAGACGATATCGCAGTATACCCCGCTAACGATACGTACGCCGATTTAGCAGCGTAAGTTTGAAGAAGCCGCTATATAACATATATAGAAATTGATGCCAGTATATAACTATACGATTTAGTGGCCGGTTAAAGAAGACGCTATGCAACACTACGATCTAACTGAAGTAGTCAGAGGGTTGCTGTTATACAGACAGATATTCCAAGGGGAGGTAATTACGTTGATTTAATTTAGTACATTACATATGAAGAAATTCTTCCCAGCTTAAGGACAACCCACATAGAAACTAGATGCGCACATAGCCATAATCATTATTAGACTAGGTGAATGATCTTATAAGCGATGATACAACTAGCGAATGTTTTCGCGATCGTTTCCCCGATCAGTCACTACTTGGCGTTTTAATTATTGACACAAGCCCGCGCTCTGAACAAATGAACTGAGAACGGCAGATAACGTGAAATTGAAAAATCAAATGATTTGTATCCCGGTGGCAAATCATCAAACGACTCTTCACTTACTTCACTGGCTTTTTTCCCCCCATTTTTTACCCAGAATGCATTGCGTTGTCGTGATGCGCGGCTTGTAGACGTCAGTCGAAAAATTTACATGATGAAATATATTAGCCTCGTTTTGCTTCTTTTATCTCTCAAGTGCGTCGATCAAATTAAGCCTTGATAAAAAGTGACGTTTAAAAAGTTATATTTTTAAATCTAATAATGACGTGAAACCTATATAATTTTATATCAGAGCAAATTTCCAACCGCTTCTTCACCAAAAATTGATAGCTTTGAGAAAATGAACAGGTATTCTCTTTTGCAATCAGGACTTTTCACTTTATTTTATTTGATTTTCGTTACTTATTAATAAAGCAAATAGAAAATGAATAGGGAAATAAATACGAAGACATAAGATTTCTAAAAACAGATTAAATATACTAAGTTGAAGTACTCTTCCATGCTGGGTAAGAAATCAGCGAATAGAATAGCAACTGATTACACATTTAACAAAAGCATTAATCCTGAATAGATCTTTTACTTATCAAAAGCAAATAGAAAATAAATAAGGAAATAAGAACGAAGATTTGCTAAAACAGATTAATATAGTATTGAAGTACTTTCCTACGCTGGGTAAGAAATCAAGAATAGGAATAGCAACTGATTACACTATTTAACAAAAGCATTAATCCTGAATAGATCTTTACTTATCAATAAAGCAATAGAAAATAAATAAGGAAATAAGAACGAAGATTTGCTAAAAACGATTAATATAGTAGTTGAGTACTTTCCTACGCTGGGTAGAAATCAAGAATAGAATAGCAACTGATTACACTATTTAACAAAAGCATTAATCCTGAATAGATCTTTTACTTATCAATAAAGCAAATAGAAAATAAATAAGGAAATAAGAACGAAGATTTGCTAAAAACAGATTAATATAGTAGTTGAAGTACTTTCCTACGCTGGGTAAGAAATCAAGACTTGAATCGCAACTGATTATACTATTTTTCAAAAATTGATCCTGAATAGTTTCTTTCTTTTTAATTATTAATAAAGCAAATATAAAATACATAGGGAAATGAATACAAGGATATAAGTTTTTGTAAAAAAAAAAATGATTAGTATACTAATTGAAGTACTTTGTCTACCGAACTGAATCGCAACTGATTGCGCTATTTAACAAAAATTTAAATCCTGATTATTTTCTTTTTTTAATTATTAATAAAGCAAATAGATAAAATAAAAACAGGGAAATAAATAAGATATGGGTTTTACTAAAAACAGAGTAATATACTAGTTGGAGTACTCGCCTACGGTAAATAAGAGATCAAGGTTTAGAATTGCAACTGATTACACTATTTAACAATAATTTAATTCTGAATAAGTTTTTTTAATTGTTTAAAATATATAAAGTTATGTATTTAACAGCCTCTCCGGACGAGCAGGAATGAAACACAAGGTCACTTTCTTAAGCGTTTTAACAGGTTTGAATTCAGTTTTCCCTTCTCTTAGACCGTTTGCCATACCAAGGTTTATTAGCGCTATGTGAAATGAAAGCAGCCTCGTCCAGGGTTTTAACTTGTATTATCGTGCTAAATTTCCTATGAAAGGTAACCATTACACACACGCCTCCATAAAGCTATAATGTTATAAATGATATAGCAGGTATTTACCGAAACCGTTTCGTGATGGGTAGAGTATTAAACAAGTCGAAAGTATGAACATCCAAAGAGGATCGAACACGCTATTTAGTAGCAATGGATCTGCGAGACTAGCTTGCTAAATATTACACCACAATGGGGCCCCTATTATTTACCCAACCCGTTTGTCACGCGTAGGGATGTGACAGAAGGTTGAAATTATGGAGCATCCAGCTTGGATGAAATTGCTATTCAGTAGTAATAGATTTGCAAGACAAGCTTGCTAACCATTACATTACAATCGGATGCCTAAATGTCCGAATAATTAAAGAATCCGGTAAGTTATAAAGATATTGATATAACTATTTATTCCTTCTAACTTTTCTTTTTTTTTTTTTCTTTCTTTTTTTTTTTTTCTAGGTAAGGAAATTTCGAATTTACACTCTTCTATGTAAAAAACGGACAATTTGAATATGTTCATTTATATAAGGTCGGAATAAATTATATAAACCAACAGTTCTATGTATTTAAACTAAACGTTATACAAACATGACAAAAATGTTTAGAAGGAATACAGTGGTATCTTGAGTTACGAGTTTTTTGTTGTTTCTTTTTGTTTCTTTTCTTGTTTTTGTTTTTTCAAAAATATGATATCAATTACTTAAATAAAAATGAAATACAGTGGTACCTTGACTTACAAGTTAATTCGTTCCGCTCGTTACGGAATTTCCTCGTATATCAAATCAATGTTCCTCATTGAGATATAACTGAACAACCATTAATCCGTTCCTGCTCCCAACATCCTAATTTGTTTTTTAATGTTTTTTTAATGAGAAAAATGTCACTGTATTGTATAAAACATAATAAATAGATGATATGAATTATGTGCTGTGATATGTTTTGATGTTTATTTTTTAATCAATAGTATTTCCTTTGGCGTAATAAATTTAGAAATTTACATTTCTTCCAGTTGAACTTATTAACATAAGCAAATCTGATGCTCGCTCGTAACTCATATTTTAGCTCTCAATACAAGCAAAAATCAACCAAGTGACAGTAACTCGGTAAAATTATTAGTTGGACTTCGTAGATCCAGATACCACTATTTTTTTCCACGATTTGAACTTTAATATGGCATTAAGTACCACCAAATATCCCGTCACATAGATCAGTTTAGATTATATTGAAGAAACAAGCGTAAATATTTTTGAAAAAAAAAAACGAACATAAAGAGATGTTTACAAAGAAATCCAGTGAATTCAAAGATCAAATTATCCAATTGGGAAAAATTACTCGCCGTTATCTTGAAAAATAAGTGAAACAGAGTCGGTTTTCTTTATTGATATTTTTTAGCAGAATCCTTGTATCATGGGGTCCTTTTACTAAATAATCCCGTCATGAACTTATAAAATTTATGATATGATTATTCAAACTCTTATCTATTATAAGGAAAAATTAAAATTGTTTTTTATTGGTTCATTTTTTCAGATCTATCATAAATAAAATAGGTGGGGGGAGATCTCGTAAAAATATTTCCCGCTACATACATTTAGAGGTTGAATAACTACTGAAATGTTCATGAAAATATGGCTGTTCACGTGATTTTAATAGAATTTTATTTAACAAAAAAAGCCGGTGGTCAGAACTTGTTTTTGGCTAGGCTTAAATTTCATGATAACGGTGCGAAATGTAAACATTGTTTCGTTCATAATTTTTATTATTTCCGTAAGCCTGAATTTTTTTTAAAAAAATCATCAGGAGTTTTTTTTGGGGTTTTTTTTTTTTTTTGTTTGTTCTTCTTATGAATGGTTGTAAAATTCTGAAGATAATGTTAACCTTTATGCAAGTTCATAGTGTCAAATATAGGGGTGTAAATTTGACACGTGAAATTGGAGGCCACTAATGTATATCTCCTGAAATGTTCTTGAAAAATAGTTATATTTTAATATGTCATTACCCACATCACAAAAGCAAGTTTGAAGAGAAAAATTGGTATTTTTATTAACTTATGTATTGGCAATTGGTAAATAATATGGTCTACCCAGTAACAATATGAAATTTATAAAATCGTTATATAGTGTTATTGTTACCATGTTTGTAGTAAAATAAACATTAATATCAAAAGGTTATGAATGGCCAAGTGTGCTAAAACTTTTAAATCACATAAAAAAAGAAAAAGTTATTATTTATATTTTTTCATATTATCTCTTTCTTGTAAAAGTATTTTACCTCATGCCTTAAACATCATGCGCGTGTTTTTAAAGAATTTTTAAAAATCTACATATCTCTTCTCTTAAAAAGTCCGTCATGAGTTATTTTCCCTTACAAGTAGTCATACTTTTCATTAAACTGCTGTCTTCTTTTTTAATAGAGCTGCTCTGATGATGATCCAAAACAGATTGAAATATTGCAATATAAGTAGATAATAAAACAACATTTATTAACAATATTTGGTTGCGTTTTTCAGATTTCTTACTCTGATATACTGTCGGTATTATTTCCTTATTATAATTGATATTATATTAATGAATTAATATTGTCAAGTAAGAAAATTTCACTGAGCTTCATTGAGAAATGTTTAAATTTCAGGCTGTGGCAACGAAGAGATTTAACTACTTCAACATTTTTTGCTTTTCTAGATTGGTTCGAACTAAGCAGCAATACTGTGAGTAAGTTTAGATATTAGAACCACTTATGAGTTTGTCTTGCTTATCAGACAGTTTCGGGTAGGTTAATGTTATATTAATGGTTTGTGTGCTAAGAAGGTAAGTGACTGCATAGCTGTTTTGAGTGGGATGCTGCTTCCAAGATTTGTTTCAAGGACAGTACGCAGCATCCTCAAACGGTTCCATCTAGCTTTTTCTTAAAGTGTTTTCGTTTAGAGTCCAAGTTGTTTAGCAATACAGTAGTAACTGACACGACATATTTTTGGAAGAATTCTCGCTATCTTAATCAGAGATCAGATTTCATACTTTTGAATAATCTATCTATGACAGTCCATGAAAATGTGTACAAATTATTTGTAAGTGACAGATGGAAATGCTTGGAAACCGTGCTCACTCTCTTGAAAAGCATGGGTCCATACAATTCCCTCGAGCTATGGGAACTAAGACTATATCTTTCTTGGCTATGGAATCGATCTAGAAGAAGGGAGGAAATATGTATTAAGAAACCAGGAGACGTGGGGATAGCAACACTAACCAAATAAAAAACTTATTTGTTACTAGAGCACAGAGCCATCACAGATGTGGTATGGTTCAGTCCTATAACTCTTCAATATTGGATTAGATTGAATTTATTGAAACCATATTGATTTATAAACAGATTATTTTAATTAAGAACTGATAATATGAAACAAATTAACAATGTTTGATTAAATATGACAAATTTAGGCATTAAAATGATTACTGTATTTTCTTTTGAAATTTTTAAATTTTACATTCGTGTGCGATTAGTTAGGCCTTGCAGTTACAGCAGCTGCGCTAATTTATTCTTTGTTTTGCCAAAGACTC
>CM042141.1:75642531-75650778 GCA_023376005.1 Doryteuthis pealeii | reverse complement strand
CAAAAGTCCAGAGAAGAAATCTTCCTTAGACACCAAGAGTTTTATTTAAAAAACCTGTCGCAGTTTGAGAGCTAACGTGTGCTCTTAATTTTAGAGTCACGAGCAAATATAAAGTAAAGAAAATAAACAAAAGACTTAGAGATTTAGCAATTATAGTATATTCAATTGTCTAACTCTCGCCGAATTCATCTGATGAATCGGGAGAAGTTAGACAATTGTCTAAGCTCCCTGAAAAAACTATAATGCTAAATCTCTAAGTCTTTTGTTACTTTCTTTACTTATATATATACTTTATATAATAATATATATATATATATATATATATATATATATATAATAAAAAAGAATGTCCGCAAAAGGAATTATTGCTTTTAAAAATATTTTTCTATTTTTAGCATTAGCGACATGTATTTCAGATTTTCTGATAATCTCCTTCAAGGCTTCTATTAACCAATCTGTGGTTAATCGAAGCCCTGAAGATACACACACACACACAACACACACACACACACGCCGGCGCGCGCAACACCACACACCTATATATTATATTATATAATACACATATATTATATATATAATATATATATATAATATATATATATATATATGTGTGTGTGTGTGTTAGGTTATCAAGGACATGTAGTCAATGACGCTTAGAAATCACATAGACAAGAAATTGACAGTTACCACATGCGGTTGAGTTAACGTTTTCACTACCCAAATGTTGATATACATGCTGTATCAATGATACTGGGCACTCATTGCTTATAAATATAGCAAATTATGTTATCTGAATTATGATCTTCCCATAGATCACTGTAGGGGAGACATTAGTTGAACTTTCACCGTTTAGCGTAAGGCATTTACTCGCCTGTCGTTTACAGATTTGAGTTCTCTGGTGATTGTAAAAACATACATCCTGTAAGTATGTATCAATTAATTGTTCGCCTGTGATTGAGAGTCTCTGACGGCGGTAAGGGTAAGGAGCTTGGCAGATAAAAATTCGTCGGGTTAGCTCCCGGCTAGAGGTAGCTGTTAAAAAAAGGTCGAGCCACACGTAAAGTGTCTGTGGATGACTGTATATTATATATATATATATATATATAATATATATATATATATATATTATATATATAATTATATTATATATATACAAGTTTTGTTGAACTGTACAGACAATTCTTGTCGGACAAGTTTTTGGTTGAACCACTACCATTCCTACAACCTCCCACTACCAATTGTTATTATCTCCCACTTCTAATTCCTTGCTACTACTCGTTCTCGTTCAAAATGAGACACGAAACCATACCATCGTTTCCTACCTGATGATGGCGAACTGTATTGCCGAAAGTGCTCGTTTTAAAACCTTTGGTGGACCTTTACACCAATTCCACCCTGACACCAAAAAGATGGCCCGAAAATTAGAAAGGATCAACCAAAAACTTGTCAGACAAGAATTGTCTGTACAGTTCAACAAAACTTCTATAAAAGAAAAATGCTGCCAAACACTTATTTTGATATATATATATATATATATATATATATATATATATATATATATATATAGTTTGTTGTATTTATCATCAAGTCGTACCGACAACCAAGGTTTCCATGAAGACATGTGCTGTCGACACGATTTGATAATGATATATATATATATATATATATATATATATATATATATATATATATATACTTTATATATACAAGTTTAATAAACTATCAAGATTTTCTGTACTCTTTGACACACCTTGTATTCTAGAAAAATAATGTTGCATTCATTAATTTTTTCAGAATACAAGGTGTGTTAAAAAGTACCAAGTTTAAAGCCGTGTTTACCAAGATAGAAATGAAGAAGGAATGGAACGTTGTTGTCTTTTTTTAGAATACAAGGTGTGTCAAAATGTACAAAAAATCTCGAGAGTTTTTTGACACACTTTTATATATATTTCCAAGAGATTCATTAAAATCCAAGCGGTGCATACAGTAGTCCTGACACGGCTATTGCTTGGAAGAATTCTTGCTTTATCTTATCAGAGAGATTATATTTTCATAAGATCGATGATCTGTCAATTACAGTCCTATCCTTTCTCTATGCATATATTGTTTGTAGGTAAGACACCATTACTTTCGTTTATGAACTGGTTAACTGATTTCGGTGGCTTGTCATCCATTGTGGAGATATCTCCATCTTGTTCAAAATACATTTAACTGAGGTCACACGGAGGGCATACAAAGAAGAGTAACAAAAATAATAAAAAGAGTAAAATATTTCAATTACAGGCAGTAATTAGAAGAATTAGGATTAATTACTTTACTAGAAAGAAGAACAAGAGGTGATTTAATTGAAACTATCAAAATAATAAATGGAATTTTAAATTCTGATAGACATTTTTTAATGATTCCCCTCGAAGCGGAAACTTACTGTCAAGGCAGTAATGACACTAATGACATTTGGATTTTTTGTTAATAGATTAATATATTTTTGGAACAAATTGCCTCATCGAATCAAAAACAGATTTATTGTAAAAAAAACAAAAAACAAAGCAAAAAACCCCACAAGAATTAAGAATAATTTTGATAATTTAATTGTGATGGTTTACAAAAATGACATTTAATTTAAAAAAAAAATTTTTTTCTTTTACTATCTTAGTAAAAGAAAAGAAAAAAAAATTAAATGTCATTTTTGTAAACCATCACAATTAACATAATTTGATCTTTTTATTAAAAGTGTCTATACTATTTCTCTGAATTTTTGAGGTGAGGCTTGATAATTAATATTATTTGGATTATTTGGACTATTGTCCTCATCTTTATTGTTATCTGTACAACTCTTCAGGAATTTCTTGTCGGACTCTGGAGCCTTCCCGAATTCGGGAAACTTCTTTTCGAACTCAGGAACTTTCTTGTCGTAATCGGGAGCATTCATGGAACTTTGAATCTAGCTCTTTATTCAATCCACAGGGGTATTCTGTTCTCATTCCGCTAACCATAGCTGAAGTACAGGTGTTAAGCTGTGTTAATTATCATTCTATGTTACTGTCGCCCTTGACCAGGATTGAACCTGCAGCCTAGAGATAACTATCACTTAGAACTGTGTTAAACCAACGCCTTTATCCACTATGCTATAGAGACCGACAAGAAATACCAGCAGAAGGTCGGATGGAACATCGGCTGAATCATTGTACAGATAGCATTAAAGATAAGGACAATAGTCCGAATAATCCAAATAATACTAAAAGTGTATATGTTCTGTACAAAGTTACTTTTCTTTTTTTATTGTTGTTAAAGGTTAATGTTAGAAGATAAAAAAACGAGAGATGTCCCAGGAGGTATACCCAATAAATAAACATAGAAATAAATGAATAGATAATTAAACTGTTGATATTTAGCATTATTACGTTTTTCCATCCCTTTAAGTAATTGTATTTAGCTATAAGAACAAATCTTTGTTATAAAATATTAAATAGCTCTTAACCCCATTTTTCCCTTTTCTAGGGCCGGGTTAGCTCAGTCGGTAGAGCGTTCGGCTAGGAATCACAAAGTTCCTAGTTCGATACCGGCCCTCGCCAACTCAGCGTTATGATAGCACAGGGATCTGTGCGGTAAAGTGAGGAGCTGGTGGTAGGTGTGGCGCTCTACCTCAGAAGCAAAAACAATCTCCTTGGTCTAGCGCTAGTGAAAAAGGGGATAGGCTCCCTCGCTGATTGGCAGATACCGACTTTAG
Source organism: Doryteuthis pealeii (assembly GCA_023376005.1). NCBI lineage: Eukaryota > Metazoa > Mollusca > Cephalopoda > Myopsida > Loliginidae > Doryteuthis > Doryteuthis pealeii. The sequence goes on along the minus strand of CM042141.1, from coordinate 75,647,051 downwards.
GCCACTCCGACGACTTTACTTACTTTATATATATATATATATAAAGCTTTAAAATGTAAAACAGTAAATATAAAAACATTGAAAATGTTGCATATCATCATCATCATCATCATCATGTCGTGCTGACAGCGTGAATTCCTATGACTCTTTTTCACCACCCGTCCCTATTGGTCATCATTCCAGGCCGGTCCTTCCTCATATTCCCTTTTCTTTCTATATATATATATATATATATATATATATATATATATATATATATATATTATATATATATAGAAAAGAAGATAGCTAAAAAATATAAGACAGTAAATCTAAAACCATTGAAAAGTCATGCTGATAGCACGGATTTCCATGGCTCTCTCTTAACACCCATCTCTCTCTCTCTCTCTCTCCCTCTCTCTCTCTCTCTCTCTCTATCTCTCTCTCCTCTCTCCTCTCTCTCTCTCTCTAATATATATATATATATATATATAATATTATATCATTGCTCCTGGTAAGGCGTTAGCTCGACATCCAGTGTATTTACATAGCGCTTGTATGTAAGTTTTGGAGATCTGACGTATCTGAGTCACTGCTTCTTTGTCATTACTCCCAGGACCACTCTCATTCGTAGTGGTAGTATGTTTTAGGGTCCCATATATGTTTTAAATTAATATGTTTGAAAATAATTTCTATAAAATAGGAATACTTTATTCAAAATAACTGTATAAATTATTTGTATTAACAATAGTTTCTGTAATTGTTTATAAAGGATTAATATTAATTATTGTTAACTAGAAATGATTACGAGGAACCACATAGTTATTAGTATTACATAGGAATACTTGAAACCATACAAGTGTATGCAAAAAACTCTTAACTCTTTGCATACATTAAGCTATTCAGAACGGTTTTCCCAAGCAAAGTACAAAAGCTGATGGTTAGTTCATTATAAGTAAAAAAAAAAAGTAAAGTCATCGGTGGGGGTGTGTGTGTGCTAAAGTCGGTATCAGCCAGACAGTGGGGGAGTCTATCCCCTTTTCATTAACGCTAGACCAACAAGGAGATTGTTTAGGCATCTGAGGCGGAGCGCCACACCTACCATCAGCTCCTCACTTTACCGCACAGATACGTGTGCTACTTATACGCTGAGTTGGCGAGGGCCGGTATCGAACCAGGAACTGAGCAGAATGATTCAGATTACAATAGTAACAGGACTATTTGAATAGAATTCGTTCTGAGGTGAATAGATAGTGAACTTTGAAATATACCATGAAAATTTGGTACAACCATAAGGCAAATTTTGTCGGCAAAGCGGTAAGAAACAACTACACAAATAATATAAATATAACCATACAATTTCCTAACTTGTTGGCTTAAAATAAGCCGAGGCCTGTTGACATGCCATTAAAATTATTTAATCAATCAGCACTATTTCCAGATCCACGCTGTTGCGCAATGGTAAAACAATCTGTAAATAAATCAAATAAATTCGTATGCAATAGAACTGTGTGCACCCCCCCCCCAAATAAAACCACAAAACTTTTAAGAAACATGCACAAAAATGTAAATATGAACGTGCAATTCCTTAACTTCTATGCATAACATAGGCATAAAATAACCCTAGACATGTTGACATGCCGTTATAATCAATCAATCAATCAATCAATCAATCAAGAAACGCGCACGCACACACACACACAAACAAAAAAACAAAAAAACACGCACACCCACATAGCTATGGGTCAAATAGATCTGTTTAAAAATTATATGTATTCGATAGGACTGTGTGCAAATTAACACACAAAAACCACACACTTTTAAAAAATCACAACACAAACATGTATGCATGAGACTGCAATTAACGCGTTTCATTAACCTCTATGCATAAAATAACTCCAAACGGGTTGACATGCCGTTAGACTTAATCAATCGATCAATCAAGAAACACACACACACACACACACACCAATCGGTCAAATAGATTTGTTCAAAAATTTTTCGTGTCCGATAGGACCTTGTGCCAAAAAACAACAACAAAACACACTTTTAAGAAACAACACACGAAAATATATAAACGAACGTACAATCAAAGCTTTTTCTTAATCTCTGGGCATAAAATAACACTGGACAGGTTGGCATGCCGTTAAAATCAATTAATCAATCAAGAAGTGCACACACACACACACACACACACACACTCTCTCTCTCTCTCTCTCTCCCTCACACACACACACACACACACACACACAGACACAGACACAAACACACACACCTGAACCGGAGATGTGCAATCCAATTTGACACAATACTCGACATTTTTTCTCGCTAATCATTTCCATTAATTAAAGTAGTATACAAGGCATTTCCGCACCATTCTCGTTTTCTAGCGTGAGAACTGCGGAATTATCTATCACTGGCCCACCTAAGGTTCACCGTTCACCCTGAGGCCCGAACACCCGCAGTGTTCTGCTAATTACAGATTTTAATTGGAAGCTATTCTTCTTTAATAATTAAAATTTCATTTTTGTTATGCCAAAGGTTTTCCACCCAACCACTCACCCACTACAAATTCAATAAGTTTGATTAATTAATTTTAAATGAACGTTTCTTTTTTCTTTTTTTTCACTTGAGCATGAATGAACGCAACATTATTAGATAAGAGATTTACTCTTTTCTCATCTTGCAAGGACATTTCCTTGTTCTTCGTAACTTCCGCTGTCAGAGAGAGAGAGAGAAGCCAAAAAGCATCCTGGTTACTTAATTTGCAATTTTTTCTTTTGCATTTCAAACGTGAGATTTTAGTAATTGTACCCCTCACTGCCTTAGGCCGAAATGCTCCCGATTGTTTTTAAAGTCAATGTCCATCTAAAAGTAAGTTACACCCTGTGAGCGCGGTTTAGAATATTATTTTAATGCTAGTGGTTATGTTAAATAATAACTTGAATCGTAACTTACAATGAAAAGGGTTTATTTGGTAACGTACAACAATGAGGGAACAGTTGAATAGCTGGGCTAGCCAGGGAAGACAGGCCCCCGAGGATAAATTCTCAGTAATCGTTATTGAGAATAGAACAGTCCATTCTATTCTAGAGGGGTATCAATTCTTCTCTACAACAAATATGATGGCGGCCACAAAAAAATTATCAGTAATATGGAAATCCGATCTCACTGACAAGCTAAAGCGACAATTCTTCAAGGCTGTGGTTATATCAGTACTGCTGTATGTCTGCACCACCTGGACCATAACAAAGCGCCTAGATGGGACCTGCACAAGAATGTTGCATGCAGTCCTGAACAAGTCGTGAAAGCAGCACCCCACAAGGAAGCAACTATATGGTCACCTGCCCCCCATCTCACAAACCATCCGGTTGAGACGGACTAGGCATGCAGGACACTGCTGGAGAAGCAGGGACGAGCTCATAAGCGACGTTCTCCTGTGGAAGCCAACACATGGACATACTAACGTACGACGCCCACTAAGGACCTACATTGACCAACTATGTGAGGATTCTGGATGCTGCACAGGGGCAATGAGTGATAGGGAAGGTTGGCGAGATATTGTCATGGATATCCGTGCTGCTTGCGCGACATGATGATGTGGAGGATGATGTAGGTTCATACTTTTCCCAAGAGTATTAGTCCGAAAGTGAAAGTAATATCTCGACTGGAGTTCGAATTGGTTAAATACAATGTTGCTGTCCAGCACGTTACCCACTACGCCACGGAGACTTCCGCTGGAAATACATGCCTCTTATTTCATTATGTTAATCCACTACATCAGAAGTGAATGTTGGTGGTATGGCTGTTGGGATTGACACTTTTCCATCAGTAACCCATTGTTACATAATCTATGCAGTTGCATAAGATTATTGTCAATCCCCTGTATTTCTAAAGGGATGGCCCTTTTCATATCACGGGTTGGACTTTCCATGGAATAGTACAGAAAGCCCGCGAAATACGTGAAGTCACGTGGGACCTGGTGGGTCCTCAGTTTTCAGTTTAGACGTCAGGCAGAGAAGATGTCCTGCCTTAACTCACTGCATACGCGCGCTATGTTAGTCAGATTTTAGTTACATGAAATGTTAGTTAAGTAAATAAAAGCTTAAAAATAATATAGTTTTGTGGTTGGTGAATGTCTTGGTAACAAGACTGATCTAGAAGAAGAAATGAGTTAAGTGCAACCGACCACCAAGACGAAGTCCCCAAGAGAAGTCCAGACGCTAGAAGGGATGTTAGAAGAAGACGTAAGATAGAAAAGACGTCAGAAGAAGAATAGAAGAAAGGGTATGTTGCATTTTTACTTATAGCAAATGCATAACAATCTCGACTGGAGTTCGAACTCGCGTATTAAGATGTCGCTGTCCAGCATGTTAGCCACGACACCACGTGGACTGTCTCAGGTCAAGACATCTTCTCGATACTAGCTGCATTACCATGGTATTACCATAATCGAAATAACACATATAAAGCAACAATACGACAGGGCGATGGAGTCATACTGAATGATAATAGTACCTAAAGTTAGCACCGGATACTGC
>CM042141.1:75580031-75637531 GCA_023376005.1 Doryteuthis pealeii | reverse complement strand
TCAGATTTTAGCCCTGAAGAGCTTTATGCGAAACTAATAGTAGGTTCGTCTGACTCAGTAGATTATCTTTATTATATATATATATATATATATATATATATATATATATATATATATATATAATTAAAAATAAAAGCGATCTAAACTACGTATTAGAGATTTTTTGTTCAATTTTCCTCTAAGATAATGTCTCGAGTGATTCATTTGAAATTAAGTCTAAATACAAAGTAAATCAGAGTATTTGATATCGTACGAAACGAGAAAGAGAGAAATAAATAAAGTTTGTTTTTATCCATAATCATTATTTATTTATTTATTTAGACTTTTGACAGTAATATCCGGGAAAAAGAAATAATTGCAATTTTCATATTTTCTATTCTCATTAATTTTCCATGCCAAACCGATATTTTTTTATTGAATAAAATATTCCGTCTAATTCTAATATACACAATAATATTTTTATACAGAAATGCGCTCTTTCAGTATAATCAATATATTTTCTCATGTAATTTTAATATCCTGTCTGTCATTTTACCTCGTCCTTTTACTCTCGATTGTCCAATTTCATATATATATATATATATATATATATATATATATATATATATATATATATATATATATATATATGTATGTATGTAAAGGTATATTTGTGATCAACACAAAAACTTATGTTTATATATAAATATGTCTGTGAGTGTGTCTAGTATTGTATATATATGTACACACACACACACACACACACACACATACACACACACACACACACACACACACACACACACACACACACACACACACACATATATATATATATATATAAATGTAAATATATATATATACGTGTGTGGGTGGGTGTAGTTGCATACAAATACACACATTTATACACACACATATATGCATTTATGAGTGTGTGTAGTTGAATCATTGATATATATGTATGAAAAAAGCAACTACACATCATATATATATATATATATATATATATATATATATATATATATATATATATATATAAGTAAAATATAACAGAAGACTTAGATACTTTGCTTTATAGCCTATTTCAGGAAGCCTAGACCAAGTGTCTAAGGATCCCAATCATCAGATGCGAATGAGGAATTCCTTTTATGGCAGTTGAAATCAGATTTTTATTTTTTATTTTTTATTGTCCTGTGTTCGTCTGTGTATCCTCTTCTGGAAGGTAATCAGCCGTAGGTTTATAAATTAAAGACTTGTTCAGTTTGTACCTATTCCAGATTTCAACTAAAGACCCTCCCCATTTGCCTTTGATTTCATTTATTTATTTATTCATATCTTCATCTTATCTTCCTATTTTCTTTAATTTTGTTTTATTCTATTTTTTTCTAAATTACTTATATATCTGAAAATCCAAGAGAACCTGTTTTATGTCCATGACATACAACCCTTCACTTTGGCCCTTAGGCTAGAAGAGCAATCGGAGAGGCCCTCTCTGATTTATCGGTTGGTCATGTTAAGTTCTAGCATCTACATGATTATCTCAACACTAATACCCTAAACTTTTTAGGCTATTATTGTCTGGAGAGTGTGGAGTACACTTTTATCGCCATTACTCCCATGTCCACTCTGACCCGGAGTGTTAGTACCTGTTAGGCTCTCATCTATGAGTTAAAAATGTGCCGATAAATGAATTTGAAAAAAAAATTGAATACCATCAAGAATGAATAAAACAAAACATCTTCAGTATGAAATAACCCAACAAGGATTGACATGCCGTAAAAACCAACCAACCAACCAACCAACCAACCAGCCTCAAAAAGGGGAAGATAAAAAGGGTATTAGTAAGACACGTGAAATATGAAAGTGAGACACATAAAAGACGACCGGTATTGAACTAGCTCCTGAGGATAGCTCTTGAATGGACCTTTGTCCAATCGATGACATTTCATGCATATTAAATTTTATCAGAATTTGACAATATATTTCATACAACTGTTTTAATATTTGAGCTAACCTTTTAAAAGTTCAAAGATGATGATTCTGCTGCCATTTAATTTAAAGACAATTTGATGTACGTACAAACAAATTACTTCTATTTCCTGAGTGACTTTCGCCTGATATCACAATTAATTTCGATTATTCCCAAATCTAATTCCAAGGTATAAAATTGTTATATTATCTCTTCTATTAATAATGGAGATTCGGTCTATTTGTCTGTAACAAAACAAAAACTACGTCACTGCTTACGTCACAATTATCAAAGACGTCAATTCATAGAATAAAGAACAATTATTACTAATAAAATGAAAAAAAGCTATTCCTTATAATTCAGGGTTTGAATCCTTTACATTATAATAAATAAACTACATATTAATTAAATAAATATACTATATAAACTATGAAACTAATTAAAAAATTGTATTAGTTTAAACGGAAAAAAATTATTTGGGAAATTTGTAATCAATTTCAAAAATTATTTTTTACTTTACTACCCTTTTTCAGTAACAAGAAATTAAGTAAAAGTTTACAAATTAATAAATAGTTAGGATATTGTGTAAAATGTATGAGTAACATATTTAAAATAATTATTTAATTAATAATTGATAGCTGTGCGCAGCATTTCATTTTAGTAGGACAGAACTAAGTTTCATTTCAAATTGTCTTATTTTTTTTACTCCTTTAATAAATTTGATAATTTTACTTACTTATGGTACAAACTCTCTGACATTGAATTTTAAACTCCCACCCCCTCAGAAATATCTTTCAAAAATTAATTTTTACACCGCCCCGCAGGGGGGGGGCGGTCATCTCAGGATTATGGATTCGCCCCGGAACCCCTAATTTGCTCGGGGAATAGTTGGTTTTGTTAGTTGGTTGGTTTGTTGTACGGCATACCAACACTTTTCGGGTCATTTAATGCCGAATCAAGTCATTTTGATATTCGGTTCCTTACAGAATTTGTTGTTGCTTAAATAGTCACCCATCTAAATATTGAACTTGCTCATCTTTGCTTAACTTTGGTGAGCTAGCGGGAAGCGGTGCTTTCAACGTGACTTGACCGTAAGCCTCAGGGCGTCGGCCTGATTCCAAAATGGGATGGTATTTTGTGCAAGGGCCTCTACGGGTAAAGTTTTAAAAAAATTACTGAAATAGATCACTAATTATGACTGAGCCTATTCTAGTAGTGACCACCCCAAGCGGAGTAACAGGTTTGAATTCAGAGTTTTCCTTCTAAACTGTTTGCCTAACCAAGGTTAAAGAGCCCAGTCTGTTCTACTATTTACCCATAGCTGGAGGGACAGTAGTTGGATTCATACCTTTCGCAAGGGTATTAGCGCTATGTGAACGGTAGCTTCGTCTAGGATTTGAACTCAGGTCGACGAGTCAATTTTCTACTACTCTAACCATTACACCACAGCCTTAAGAGATGGGACACACTGACACACCGATACTCGCATTTATTATTAGAGAATGGTACGGTAAGGAAAATACATGAAATCGTGTAGAAAGCAACAAATTTAAAAACTGTAGGGAAAAATCTAAAGCAGAAGAAATGGGACTTTGTATTTGAATAATTCACAAATGGAATTGTTATGTTAAAACAAAAGTGGAACGTATGAGTTTAGTCCAGAGTTATTTAGTAAATCGATTTTTTGAAAATTAAGAGAGAGAAAATGAAGTTCAAACGTTTCAAAGTGATCAATATTCGACCAGATTCATTAAATCAACACTTCGGCTTCAGTTTAAGTCAGTCACAAAAATATGCAGACAAAACATTCGTTCTTTATTTTTTGGTTTGTTTTCGTCTTTTAATTTTTGGTTTTGTACCATATCGGGAATAATATTGATCAGAAACTCTTGGAGAAAATTCAATTCCTTAAGCAACCGTATTAATACATATTTACACACATACAAATACATATATTAAATACATACATACATATTGATCGCAACGTCTTGTCAGGCGACTGTCACTCCTTCATTCATTGTCCGTTTGTGAGCTCGTTCATGACTTTTCAATCCTGGCAAAATCTTGTCTAACTTAGTGTTACATAATTATTAGATTCCTAATACTTATGTACAGTAGTGTAGAAACCAAAATGGCTGTTATAAGTGCAGCCGGCGGCCTTGAAGGATTGAATGACAAGGCTTGACCTCAGTCCTGATCCTCCTTCCAGTGGATACCGTGAGAATCGGTGGAGAAGACCCTCTTCCGGTTTAGATTAGAAAGAGATTTTTGTTAGATCGGCCAAGCCCACGACGGTGGTAAGTCGTGTTATACTCGTGCCGACTCAATCTGCGCAGGTAGTCTGGTGGGGATTTCAGAATAAAATATGATCTAAGTAAATCGAAGTCTTGTGTTATTATCTAAAAACTACCAATGACACAGGGCTTCTGATGAGAAATCCCCAATGGAAGACCAGACACGAAGTCCCCAAGACGAAGTCCAGACGCTAGAAGAGACGCTGGAAGAAGAATAATAGAAGTAAGTAAAGAAAGAGAGTATACGACATTAGAACATATCTGGCACACATAACGATCAGCGTTGACTGAGTCGACAAGTGTTGTATACGCATCATTGTGAACGTTCATGTGAAGCTTGAGAGCAATAGCTGTTCGGCACAATTTTGTGCAGCAGGAACATAAAAATTCCTCATGTTGGGGATCATGCTGGGAATCAGAGTGTGGCATCCTAGAGACAACAATTGCAGTCGGGTAGGTCTCATTGTTAATACATATTTACACATATACATACACACATACATACACACATGCGAATGCACATGCAAAACATGCAGAGAATTGTGTTTATATTGACACCCGCACACTGACAAAATATAGATATACATATGATTTTAGAAGTATATGTACACACACATACACATACACGCTTAAACCTATATGAACATTGTAACTGTATATACATCTCTTACGAAAAAATATAAAAGTGATTCTGAACATCATCTTTATTATCATTAATTAACACTCAATGCATGTACATACATACATACTCATGAATGCACATATACAAGATGTGTCATAAAAGTATCGAGGTTGAAGCTGTATTAACCAAGATAGAAATGAAAAATGAATTGAATGTTATTTTTTTTTCAGAATACAAGGTGTGTCAAAAAGTAGAAAAAATCTCGATACTTTTTTGACACACCTTTTATATGCAGAATTCAGGAATCTTCAGTTCTTCAAGAAACCATAGTTTGGTTTGATTTATTTTGTTTTATGGCATTTTAACCATATGGGTTATTTAATGCTGAAACATTTTTAAAATGTCTAGACTACGTATTACGAACATAACGCAGATAATACTAAGATCTAAGAAGAGAATTCGGCTTCACGCTAAAAAAAAGGCAAAGAACAGGTGATACCAACAGAAAATATTACGGATGTAGACTACAAAGATGATCTAGTAATTCTTGTAAATACACCTGCACAAGCCGAGTCACTGTTGCATAGTCTAAAGTAGGAAGCCAGAGGCGGTGTTCTCTATGTGAACTCACAATTCATGTGCTATAACTATCATGGAGAGATCTCGCACGAGACGGAAAACCCCTGAAATAATTTCACGTATCTAGATAGTAATATCCCATTTACAGAGAGCGATGTGAATGTATGCATGAGAAAGGCATGATCAGCCAGAGACTATCGATCATTTGAAAATTTAATCTCACTTATAAATTAAAGCGAGGGGATGCAGTATTTAAATAAATCCCGTGTAAAGTTTGAACTTTGAACTTAACCCTTTATTTAGTCCACGGGGGTAGGTTCAAAGTTCCGTGATGGCTCCCGATTACGACAAGAAAGTTCCCGAGTTCAAAAAGAAGGTTCCCGAGTCCGAGAAGGTTACCGAGTCCGACAAGAAATACCTGAATAAGGCCGGAGGGCATATCGGCCGAAACGTTGTACAAATAACAATGAAGATGGGGACAATAGTCCGAATAACGCAGATAATACTAATCTTCAAGCCTCATCTCAAACATTCAGAGAAATAGTATTTTTGTATATTTTGATATAATTGTAGATCATAATCGTTCAGCATTAATTACCCAACAAAGGGAGATAACTCCAAGCAAGTAAGCAGCCAACCAACCAAATTACCGACTAATCACTTTATAATACCAACTTTTCTCAACTGATGGTCACAAGCTTTATCCAATTATCAGTTGTTATCAACTGTCTAGCTTTGTTTGGTTGTTGTTTATTTTTCTTTTACGGCATATCAACACATTTCTGGTCATTTAATAAACAAAGGACTATTTACTTACAGTACCTGTCGTCACTCAAGAGGTCACACAATTAAGTATTGAACAGACACATCGCTTCTTAACTTGATTTGACCCACGACCAGAAGTTATGGCTTATCCAGTCAGGATCAAACTCGCTAACAATTGCACCACACGAAGTGCCCAGAGTTGCCATTTACTAAGTTTGGCCGAGGTTGGTTTCAGGCCAAGCATAAAGCACACAGTGAGAAGCTAACTCAATAATCCTGGTCTCTCAGAGTAGCCCCACAAGGCGTTCGATTTTAGTTGTTGTACCGGATCAAGTTTAATTGGCATATTCTACAGCCGGTGCTGTCAGGTTGGAATATATTTTGTATAGTTTTCTTATTTCCTTTCTGATAACTATATCTGCATGTGCACTTCTGCCTTGCAGCAGAATGGAGTATTTGTGCAGACTGTCTAGAACCAATGGGTTATTCCTATTCCTCGTAGAAATAAAGTAATTATTTTTAAAACTAGAAGTTATAAAAAGATGCAAGTGAAAAGATTATAATTTCGATAAATATATCTAATATTTCCACATAGATAAACAATAAAAAAAAAAGAAATTGGTATATAAATATGAAAAAGAAATTTTGGAAAACAAATGTTTCGCTTGTGGTCCAGCGTCAGCAGAATGAATGTATTAACTAAAAATGAATACTTGCGACACAGTTCTCATGCATTAGTCTTTTTTGAAATGTTAATTTGCTTCTCTTATTAACTGCCTATTTACAATTTTAATGTATTTTGTCTGCTCTTTGTTTCCCATACTGTTAACATTCACTGAACCATCGCCGTTCATGTCAATGGGGTACCATTGGTCATTTCGATTATCTCTTCAACTATTTCCTTGGATCAATAGATAACAGTGTATCTGCATAAGTCTTACGAAATTTATATTTCTTTCATTTTCCATTTTGTTGCTCTTTACGTTTTTTGTATCCCCCATTTAATGAGTGTTAATTTGGTGAGAACAGGGAGTAAGTGGTATAAACAGTAAAAGGGAGGAAAGGGAACAAAAAGAGAAAGAGAAATAAAAAGTAAAGGAAACGGAAAAGAAAAAGAAAAGTGTTTTATAGTAAGGTCACGTGAGTATTAGGAAGAGAGTCCGTCGTCTAAGTACTTCAGGTGAATTCTGCACAGAGTAATCTGTGAGTTCTTAAATAGTGGTTTAGAATCATCGCCACTGTTAAGGTACGGGGGAGATGGGTCATTCCATTATATCAAAAAGATAAAAATTGAAAAGAAAATGAAAAGAAAAAGAAAAAGAAAAGAAACAACAAAAAAGAAAAGAAAAAGAACAAAACGAAAGAGAAAAGGAAAAAAGAAACGGTACAAATAAAAGAAAAGGAAATATAAAGAACAAGGAGATAATTAAAAAAATGAAAAGAAAAAGAAAAAAAAAGAAAAAAAAAGAACAGAAAAAGAAGTAAAGCAAAAATAAAAGGAAAAATAAAAGGAAAATAAAAAATAAAATAAAAATAAGCATGCTTTCTCTCCTTGTGTCGCAAGTATTCATTTTTAGTTAATACATTCATTCTGCTGACGCTGGACCACAAGTGAAACATTTGTTTTCCAAAATTTCTTTTTCATATTTATATACCAATTTCTTTTTTTTTTATTGTTTATCTATGTGGAAGTATTAGATATATTTCTCGAAATTATAATCTTTTCACTTGCATCTTTTTATAACTTCTAGTTTTAAAAATAATTACTTTATTTCCACGAGGAATAGGAACAACCCATTGGTTCTAGACAGACTGCACAAATACTCCATTCTGCTGCAAGGCAGAAGTGCACATGCAGATATAATTATCAGAAAGGAAATAAGAAAACTATACAAAATATTTTCCAAGCTGTCAGCACGGGCTGTAGAATACGCCAATTAAACTTTTGCAGAGTGGTAAGAACCCCTATCCCACCAATGGGACCACCTGCTGGCTGTGGTTGGCAACCTGTAAGGACTGAGGATAGTGGTAGCTGAGCGGTTTGTAACACGGGTACTAAGAGGTCCAACACTCCACTTCAGTCTTTAATCGGATTAGACGGTTGGTCAGAGAAGCCCGACTCGATCAATCGACTGACAAGTTAATGAAAATTATTTCTACCAATTTATTAATATACATGAAGTTAAAGAAATCATAGATATATATATAAAATAAGATTTGTCATTAAGTAACCCACAAGATTTGTTATGCCATTAAAGAAAATAACCAATTAAACAATGCAAAAAATGCATCTCAGAATTTAGAACGTTCCAGATCTTTCAATGTTAGCGAGTTCACCAGGTGACTCCTACTTGCGACCTTGTGTCCCAAACTACCTGTGGCGAACGGGTTGGGTAAAAAAGGGTTCCCATGTGTGATGGTTAGCAAGATAGTCTCGTCGTTCCATTACTACTATTTAGCGAGTTGGAATATCTTAATATAATGGAGATTGTGTGTTTGTATGTCTGTAATCGAAACGATACTACGACTCAAGTAACAATTTGCTTAGTTATTTACGTCACAATCTCCATGATTTTGTTTTTATTTAAACCTCAATTATTAAAAAATATTGTCTTACATTATTAATACTGTTGGCCTTATGTACATACTAATAACATGCAATTTTATTTACGCATACAACAAAATAGCGGTATACAATGTGAACGGGAAGGCCATTGATATTAAATATTTGATTTTGATGAATATGTGGTTGGTATTATTGATTTCTAATTGTTTGGTTTTATCTTAATGAATATGAACAAAATTCTCAGGGATAAATCTTCAAAGAAATCCATTAACAAGAGGAAATAACTGTAATTTTAGTCTTTACTGACTGATTTAACTGAATAGTTAAATTAGGAAAATTTAGCTAAGAAAGACGGGAGTGATGGAAGAGTAAGTTTCAGTTGTTCGATTTTTCTGTTTCAAATCTTTTTATTTGCATTCTTATTTAATTTCATTAGCCTTTCTAATTTAATATAATATCTTATTACATTAAAACTTAAATACTTGCACCCGGAGGGTGCATATATCTGCTAGTTATTATAAAGAATTGTATGGTGGGTTCAGTTACTAATTATGGGGGTGGGTATTTTATGACATTGCAGAATACTATAGATGCCAGGTCAAGCAGTGTTAAAAATATTCTTTGTTTTGAATTCATGGAATTTGAATTCCAAAAAGCAGAGTAGCTTTCTTTCTTTCTTTCTTTCTTTCTTTCTTTCTGTTATCTTATTTTCTTTTATTCTTTTTTCTTACTTTGTTTCCTCCCTTGTTTCTTTCTTTTACTTTCGTTTTTTGTTATTCGATTATTTATTTCATTCTTTTCTTTCTTGCTTTCTCTCTCTCTCTCTCTTTCTCTCTCTCTCTCTCTCTCTCTCACTTTCTTTCTTTCTTTGTTATTTTCTTCTTTATTTTCTTCCTTATTTTCTTTGTTTTTTCTCTTTCGTTTGTTATAATTTCTTTTTTGTTCTTTTTCTATTTCTTTTCTTTCCTTCCTTTTCTATTTAATTTATTTTAATATTTGTCAATATTCTCATTTTTCTTCCTTTTATTAACCTAGTTTTTCATTCAATTATTTGTCTTTATTTCCCTTCTCTTTCCTTTATTATCAATATTTCTTTCTTTCTTTAATTGCGTTTTCTTTCCGTTATTGCTAAATCATTCTTTTTTTTCTTCCCTTCTTCCTACTTTTCATATTTGTCTTTTCTTTCCTCCTTTTTACTCTTTCTTTCTTTCTTTCTTTCTTTTTTCTTTCATTCATTCTTTCTTCCTTTTACTCTTTCTTTCTTTTTCTTTCTTTTTTCTTTCATTCATTCATTCATTCTTTCTTTCTTTTATGTATCGTCTTCATTTTCCTTTTGTGTCTATCTTTCCTACTTTCTTCCTTTCTGCCTTCTTTTCCTTGGTGTCGGATATTTAACAATGATAATAATCACGAAAACGACTGCAGAAATAGAATTGCATGTCTTCTGATGTTCTTTTGAACACACTTTTCCCCGCCTCAAACCATTTTCTTTACAGCCACACAGTAAAAACAGTTAAAAGAAAAGAAACAAAATTTATTCGTTGTTCAAAGATACTTCCAAAGAAATGGGAAATATTTTAAAAACTTTTTCTCAAAAAAAAGTCATTCATAAAAAATGTTTAAAATAATCAAAGTAAGGAAAAAGAACAGATGTACAATAGAAACGGTAGATCTAGAAAAGAGATAAAGATATCAAAGAGTGATAAATCAGGTTTTCGAGACATGGTTTTAAAAATGTTTGGTAGAAAGAAAACTATTACGAAAAGAACTGTACTTTGATAGCGGCTGTGGCTTTTTTTAGTAGCCGATTTTTGTTTGTTTATTTCTTCTTCTTCTTCTTCTTCTTCTTCTTCTTCTTCTTCTTCTTCTTCTTCTTCTTCATAAATTTGCATGTGCTCATCCAGATGTCTGGCGGTGATTACTAGATATTGACAGAGAACTAGCTCCATGAATCTCCTTCCTGAATATCTAAGCAGAACCCAAAATAGCTCAACATCGGACTCTCCTAAATCTTCGTCTTTTCTACTTTATCTAATCTTGATTCTATTGTTTTTAACTTTATTCCAAATGCGCCTGTTATTATGGAAACGGCTCTGATCTTCATATGCCAAAGTTTCCTCCTGGCAAGTTCTTTACACCAGTTTTAAGTGTTGGCTTTTCATTGAAGTCTGAGTAGCAGCAAGTCTCCAATAAATGCTTATTTTTCTACTTTAAATCATTACTCAAGGTGCAACAAATGTACTAACCAAAATTCATTAGTCTACATCAGGGGTCACTAAACTAAGGCCCACGGGCCGGATCCAGCCCGCGGACAGGATCCGGCCCGCGAAGGCATTTTATCAGGCCCGCCGACGGTACTTGAATTTGTAATGTTTTTGATAATATTTTGAAAATAGATAGGTTGGTTAAATTTGTTTTTTGTGTATTTTACGCATCTTGGTTGGTTGGTTTGTTTTTACATCTTTTTGGAAGTATGCGGATTACCTCCCTTGCCAACAAAAAAAAACTACTAATGACAGCTAGATGGCGACACCATAGCAATCTTTGTCAAGATCGGTGATCACCTCCTTGTTTGCATATAGCGCTAATACCGTTGGGAAATGTATGAATTCAACTATTCTCCCTTCAGCTACGGGTAAATAGTTGGGCAGACTGGGCTCTTGAACCTCAGGTTAGGCGACCGGTATAGGATAAGAAAAACTCTGAAGTCAAACATGTTAAACACCGCTTTAGAAATTGACCTTGTGTCGCATGCTGCTCGAACCGAACTACTCCAACAAGTAAGTAAGAAAGAAAATCAAGACTTTAAATATTCGGGGTTCTTATACCACATCCTCCCATCGCCCATCTTCCATTGACTCATAAAAACTCTTTCTCCACACACACACACACACACACACACACACACATATATATATATATATATATATATATATATATATATATATATATATATATATATATATATATACCGGATTCAGTAAGTAGGTATACAACATATTTAATCAACTATCAAACTTCTTTAAACCTCAGCTTGCATTTATCATTTATTTAGAAGTAAATGGCAATTGCAAATTAACACTGATGTGATTATTAATGTAAGGGTGGGCTCTCCTGCCAATGATTAGGTTGTAGTATCTGTGCATTCTGTAAAAAGTGTTACACTATCTAATTTTTTAGTTTTTTGTATAGCATTTGTTACATTAGATAGTTTGGTTTCTTTGTTTAATAGCATATCAACCTGGGCTTATTTAATGACAAAGCCACTTATGTAGAAGAACCGTAGTGGTACTATCTAACCCCTTGCTGGGGGAATGAGGGGTTTCGTACGTTTCTCAAGGGTATTAGTCAAAAAGTGAAGGTTATAGCATTAATTGAGTTCTAATTCGCTTACAACGATGTAACAGTCAAGCACTTTAGCCACTACATTATGCTGAGAGAAACTGGCTGTTACCACCAACGTTGACCCTGTGTCTACGCTATTCTAAGATATATATTTTCTATCACTGACAGGTGCGTAGTGTAATAGTTATCCTCGTAGGAAATGGACTCGGTGACCTGAGTTCAAATCTTGAACGAGGCTGTTTACATTTCACATAGCGCTAATACCCTTGGGAATCTGACCATATTCCCTTCAGCTATAGATAAATATTAGGGACGACTGGGCTCTTTCACATTGGGTTGGCAACCAGGCTTGGATAAGGAAAACACTGAATTTGAACATATTAAACACCGCTCAAGAAATTGTATCACATCCAACTAGTGCGGAGTAGGGTTGGTAATTGTATATCAATGATATTGAGAACTCTTTATTTATTGATATAGCAAACTATATATATATATATATATATATATATATATATATATATATATATATATATATATATACAGCTAACAGCAAGAAATGTCTTCGCATTAACACGGGAAGAATTAATGGCAACCTGAAGATAGCAAAATAAGCTTGAAACCCTGGGTAGATGCCTATAAAAAAACAATTATATTTAAAAATTATATATATATATATATATATATGTGTGTGTGTGTGTGTGTGTGTGTGTGTGTCGGATAACTTATATCTATCTTACATTTATTCCTTTCGTTTAATATGTAATTCTTTATTAGTAATATTTTTTCCCTTTCCATTGGGTTTCTTTCAATCTTTTTTTATTTTCTTTAATCATTCAATTTGCACATCAGACAATCCCTTCGGCTAAAAGTTTCACTTCAAACGTTCCTTACCACCAGAATGGCCAGGAAGAAACTCAGACGGAATAAATCTGTTTTTTCCCCTTTTTTCTTCAAAGTGTTATCGTATAATTGACTACTTTAATTGAGAAATATTTTTGCTTGAAAAATGATTGAAAAAGTAGCTCTTTTGTGTGTTTATTTGAAGAAAACATCAACAAATCTTATTCTATATTTGGAGTATCTCTGTCTGTCCGTCTGTCTGTTTGTCTATCCGGAGATACCATTGAGACCAAAACCCAGTACTATAGGTACCACTAAAGTACGTCACGTGATCAGTTTAGGACATATTGAAGAACAAACGTATTTATTTTTGAACTTTTTTGAAATCTCAAAAAAAAAAAAAATAATAACGAACATAAAGAGTTGTTAAAAAGAGAAACAGTTAATTCAAAGATCATGGGGGAAAATTACTCATCGTTATTTTGAAAAATAATTAAAACGGTTCGTTTTTTTTCCAACAGGGTCAGTTTCTTTATTGATATTTTTTAGCATAATTCTTTATTCATGGTTCTTTTACTAAAAAGCTCCCGTATAGAAACTTATAAAAATCTTCTAATATGATTATTCAGATTCTTATCTTTATAGAAAAAAGTCTGTTCATTTTTTCATATCATATAAAAAGATTGCGGGAGAATTTTCCTCGTAAAAAATATTTCCCCAAATATAATTTAGGAAAAACCTATTTCAAACATATCTGTATCAAAAGGTAAGTGATTATAGACATTTTCTTGAAAATCGCACTATTAATTGATTTTTCATAGAATCTTTAAAAAAGCCTCTAGTCGTAACTTGTTTTTGCCTACGTTAAATTTCAATCGATTTAACGGTGCAAAAATGTAAACATTGTTTTCGTTTATAATTTTGATTATTTCTGTAACCTGAATTAAAAAAAAAAAACATTCATCAGGAGTTCTTTTAATGTTTCTTCTTTTGAACGGAGAACACATTTTTAAGATAGTATTAACTTTTATGCAAGTTTCATCGTGTAAAATAGAGGGGTTAAATTTTACAGGGCAAATTGGTGGTACCTACAACTAAAGGTTTTCTAGGGTAGAATTTTACGTAAATCCAGTGGTGGTATTTATACTTACACGTAACTTAATTTTGTGTCACTAGCGAGCAAATTAACAATTGTGGTAAGGGAAAATAGAAATAAAAATAGTTAAAGGAAATAACTAGTGACTGGCAAAAAATCAGCTTCTACGAGTTTAAAAGCGAATTAGAAATAATTAAATCTATTATTTAAGGTCAAACTTTGTATAAATCGATAAGTAGTAACATAATGACCATCATTAAAAAAAAAAGAAAAATATCATTACATATGTAGTTTATTTTTAATACATTTAAATGGATTTGTTTTGGTCAATTTCGACGCGATCGGCCTTTCTGTCTCTTTTTCAAGGTTTTAAGCACTTGTTTACAATTTTATATAACATTTGCGATTGCAAAAAAAAAAAAAAAAAAAGAAAATTACCATAAATCAGGTAATTATCCGATTTTAATGAAATTTTCAGTGTTGATTTATCAATTAATGAATCTTATAATGCATCAGTTATTTTATTTCAAAACTTTAATTTAGTATTTTTGCTATGAAAAATTAATATATAAAATTCATTTGAAATAAAAATATTCGGATTTTAAGTTTAAAATGTTATATTTTTAGATTCTAGAAATAAAAATTTATTTAAGGCAAACCTTATTTTATTGCATCAAAGTATACTTTTTGAAGAAAAACTCGATTGAAAATGTACCCCCCACTTTTTAAGCAGAAAAAAATATCGATGTATAATTTTTTTTTATTTTATAAGATAATAGCCAATCAAATAATTATCGAAATGAGTAAAAAAAATCTCCCAAAAAATTAATTATCTATTATTTTTTAAAATTTTATTTTTTACATTTTATTTTTCCATTTTCGGTACTTATTTTCTCATAGAAAAGCCACCGTAAAATTTTTTTGTTTCTATTCATAACTTGGGTCATTTATCTCTTTATTTATACTGTAATCAGTACAGTATAAGACCAACTTGAAAAAAATGTTACGCCCCCAACATAAGGGGTGTCAAAATTAAGCGACCTGAAAAAAATGAGAAAGTTTTGAAATAAAACAAACAATGCATTATAAAGATCATTCATTGTTTAATAAACACTGAAAATTTCATTAAAATCCGATAATTCCCTGATTTTTGGTAAATTATTTTCTGTAGGGGGGGCTAAAGTCATTTTGTCAAAAACGCATTTTAGGCTATTTTGCCAGTCCCTAGAAATAACACAGATAAATTTGCAAATTTAACGAGTATTCTGTTCATTATAACCACTTGAATTAACGATAAAACTGTCGATATTGCATCTCATGCCCTTTTTTAAAGTATTATTATTGCTTAATTGGCAAATGATGATTAATATGTAAGCATTTCCGTAGAAACATTTTCACAATAAACATATCGAGCAATAGGTAGTGCTATATAATGGTGAGCAATATGAGATTTAAAAAGTACATACTTAAATTTAGTCGGATAGTATATAGTCTGGACAATGCAGCTAATAAACAAATCCAATTTTTCTATGATGATTTCTTCATTAACCTCACATCTTCCATCCTAGTAAGGTGCCTAGCCCAACACATGAGGGGAATGTTAGTGCTTGATATATTAACTCGTTGAAGAACTCTCTCTCTCTCTCTTTCTCTCTCTCTCTCCTCTCTCTCTCACACACACATACGCACACGCATACATGCATACATACACATACACACATATATATATATATGTGAAGAAAAGGAAGTGAATCCGACGGTATGTAGTATATTAAGAAAGATTGAAAAAACACAGATTTAAATGAGTTAAGTGGTGAGTTTATTGGCGGACGCTGCAGTGTTTCGATCTATTAATTAGATCATCTTCAGGGCATTTGTTGGTATATAGAAGGTAATAAGAATTTTTTTAATCACAGAATAAGGAGAAAAGCTAGTGATAGTCCTTGTTTATCAGTTTGTTAAAAATTTGAAGTTTGCAAAAAGGACACCGCAAAATAGACGGTTTGAAATATGACGTCAAATATTCTCTTTTACGGTGTGAGTATGGGACTGTGTTAGTGTGTGTATCTAAAAAAAGCATTGTGCATTTTTTAGGTGTGTGGTTGCACATGTGTGTATAAATCTTTTGCGATAAACGACAGCGAAACAAACATCAAGGTTGTGTGTGTGTGTGTGTGTGTGTGTGGTGTGTGTGTGTGTGTGTGAGCATGATTACCATTGAGAACTATATATATATATATATGTGTGTGTCTATGATATATATGTGTTGCTGTCTGTCGTTCAAAAGGTTATAAGCCTCAGATATTTCATTATTTTTTGGTTTCTGATTTGTCCATTTTTAGATTTGTCGCACACGTTTCATCATTGTACGAGCCTGACCTGCTCAGAAATCTGCCCTTGTAAAAATAATCGTCTTATTTGCTGAAAATCCGGTTAATATACCAAATATACCAAATAATTGGTTCTATTGTGTCATTTTGCTGATGCCCTTTGCAGTTGCTTCAACATATTTATCGACGGAGAAATTACTATTGCGTTAATGTCTGTATTCAGTCCCTATTTGTGTATGTATTTTTTAATAGTAAATTCGACAAAGAGGTAAGACACCACTCACAATGTCCTGAATATGGCGTTAAACTGCATCTAATGGTGAAGTTACCAATTCTGGAGCTTTTGGGAGTGTGGAATACACCTTCATAGCCATTACTCCCAGGTCCACTATGACCCGGATTGGTAGTACCTTATCATGAGCCATCTATAGGTTACATAGAAAAAATGAGTTTAAAATAATGTTTTAAAAATTGAATACCATCAAGAATGAATTTAAAAAATGTGTTCGGCATGAAATATATTAAAAAGGATTGACATTCCGTAAAAAACCAACCAACCAACCAACCAACCATCCAACCAACTCCCCCCACAACAGAATCCGAAAACCACCTCAAGCGAAATTTATAGAAACTATCATGCTGTACGATAAATTATATTACGAATGTGTTAATATTATTTGGTTAAAAAGAAAAGAAAACAAAAGAAAACAAAAGAAAACAAAAGAAATCTTTGTAAGATTTCAGATTGCTGGCTGTATATATTGAGATAAAGTAGAGAGAAAATTTAAGATTGGAGGTTTTTTCTTCGTTTTATTTTGTTATTGTTGCTGATATAAATCGTAGTTGAGTTCTCTTGAGATTCGACTTGATAGAAGTTATAAGAAAAGTGAAGGGTCTTCATTTGATTCTATGTAGGCGTGACACTTGCTAAACCGTTTCTCTGGTTTAGATTATTATCAAATTTCATTTCAAACTTGTCAGTCTCATAACTAATTTTATTAGGTTCTTCTTCTTCTTCTTCTTCTTCTTCTTCTTCTTCTTTCTTTCTTTCTTTCTTTCTTTCTTTCTTTCTTTGGGGTTGTTGTTGATGTTCTTTCTTTCATATTTATTGTTGTTTTTGTTCCTATTATTTTTTATCCCCCTTTTTCTTATTACTTTCTTTCTTTCTTCCTTGTTATTGTTGTTTGTTGTTGTTGTTGTTGTTGTTGTTGTTCTTCTTCTTCATCTTCTTCTTTCTTTCTTCTTTTCCTTCTTTCTTTGGGGTTGTTGTTGATGTTGTTGTTCTTTCTTTCATATTTGTTGATGTTTTTGTTCCTATTATTTTTATCCCCCTTTTTCTTCTTTCTTTCTTCCTTGTTGTTGTTGTTGTTGTTGTTGTTGTTCTTCTTCTTCTTCTTCTTCTTTATTGCCTCTTTCCCCTTTTTTCGATTTTAAGCTTTTCACCTTTCTCCATTTTCTTTTCTATCTTCTTCCTGTGCTTAATCATTATTACCTTATCCTTGCCTTCTTCTCCCCAATTTCTGGTCTTTTCGTCTTCAATTTTTCGTTTTTCATCTTCAAATTTCCATTATTTCTATTTATCATTCTCTTGTTCTTCTTTTTCTTAAAATGTTATATCTTTCTTTTCCTCGTCTTCCTTTTTCCTCTTCTACATTTTCCTTCATTCCTTCTTCCCCTCATTTTGTTCTTTATTTTCCGTCTTGATTTATATTTTTTTACACTTCCTTTTTCATTTCTTTTGTTCTTTTTTCTTATTGATTTCACTTCTATTTTAACTTCTTTTTTCGCTGTTTTTCTGCATTTTTGCACTTCCATTTTCCTAATTTTTCACTTATCTTTTTCCTTTTTGTTCTCGCTTTTTTTGTAAATTATCGCTCTTCATTTTCCGCACTTCTTTTTCTTCATTAAAAAAAACATATATTTTATTGTCTTTTCCCATTTTCATAGTTTTCGTCTTTCCTTCAATTATCTATAAATTCTCACAATATATTCATATTTTCTTTCCTTCTTTCTCATCCCAACACAATGATCGCTGTTTCATTTCTGCTTTTTCTTTCATATTGTACTTCCTACGTATCCAGACGCATGTTTCTACCTACATCTCTCCGAGATGCTATTCTTTTTCTTCCCACAATCTGTTAATCTTTTAAACTTAATATCTACTTCAGTTTTCTTTTCCGTTTGCAAGTTCTGCTTTCTCTCTTTCTTTTCCTCGATTCTCTTTTGTTTTCGCTTTTCTTTCGTAATTTATTAGATTCTTCTGAATCTTTTCCTCTGGCCATATTCAAACTTAATTTCTTAATCGCAAACTCGATTTTCCGCCATTTTTACCAAACCATTTCTTTCAAATGCCATCAAATATCACCTTAACACCCACCCAACGCTTGCGGAAATGCGCATTTGGTCACAATTCATCTGCTTCAGTGTCCAAGGTAAAATTCGAATAAAATCATTGCAGCAAGAACATTATTATTATTTCACTCCTCGTGAGTTTTACACATCAGCATTATCTGTCCAAGGTAAAATTCGAATAAAATCATTGCAGCAAGAACATTATTATTATTTCACTCCTGGTGAGTTTTACACATCAGCATTATCTGTTGGTATTTCACTAGAGTCTGATTGACAACCATGTCTTGTATTATCCAAGACAGAAATACACAATTAATGAAACATTACTTTTCTTAAAAATACTGTCCGTGGAATCCAACACACTTATTCCACCGATTTCTTCATTTGTCGAAGCACCTCTGTTATTTGAAATAGTGTTAAACTGCACCGTCACATTTTTTTAATGTTCTCAAATCTTACGTGCATGATAAATTTCACTAGTATTTAGGGTTTTCGGACTGTTATTTTCATTTTTATTGTTATAAACATCGTTTCGGCCAATGTGCCCTCTGGCCTTCATCAAGTATTTCTTGTCTAAATCTGGAGCCTTCATAGTACTTTGAACCAAACCTCTTATTTAACCAATTGGGTACAGTGTTAAGATATGTTAATTATTCTGTGTAATTGTCGTCCCCAGAAAGGATTGAACCACAAACTCCCGATGATTGTCATTTAGAACTGTATTTACTCAACTCTTATAACCTTTGCGCAATTTGTCAAAATATACAATTCAGAGTGAAATTAAGGAAGCTTATAAACATAAGGCTCTTTTTACATAGAATTTAACATAGACTCATATTATGAATGATTTTTTACCTTACTGATATGGCGAAATTTTAAAATGATATTCTAATACTTAACACACCTAATTGCTTGTACGCAGTCATGGTTAACGGAATGGGAACAATCTACCCTAATGGACTAGATAAAAGGTTCGGTTCAAATGTAGAATTTTAGTCTCGATACTGTTTGATTACAACCCTTATCAATCATTTTTCTATAGAATTCACTAATAAGTAAGTCTTACTTTGTAGATTTCCTTACCAATCTAATAAGTCTGTGAGTATATATACATATATAATATATATATATATATATATATATGTGTGTGTGTGTGTGTGTGTTGTGTGTGTGTGTGCGTATATACATAAAAGGTGGCTTACCAGTGAATATGGGCACGATCGTTGGAGGTGCACAAAATCCAGGGGTTAAGTCAGCGATATAACAAATACAAAGTGCTCAATACAAAGTAGAGCAAATTTATTAAAGAAATGGATACAATAGAAACCTACTCGAGTAGTTGTATCTATTTCTATATATATATATATATATATATATATATATATATATATATATATATATATATACAATAGATTACATGAGTTGATGGTGGGAATGTTTCTATCTAGGACCTTTCCTATCTTTCATATAAATGCATCTCTCTCTCTCACTTTCTCTCTCTCATAATATATAATATATATATATATATATATATATATATATATATATATATATGCACAGGCATAGAAATATATGAAGATTCTTTCAAGTCCTCCAGAGAGTTCACCCTATTGCCCTTATGGCAAGCCCCAACCCCTTTTTTTAAAGGAACCGGTTTAAATAAATTAAATCATAATAGCTAATTGAGTGATTAGTTTTTTTCTGGATGTGGAATTGTATATATATAGATTAAAGCGAGATGTTCGCAAAGGAAACGTTAATAAAATAGGCGACCAAGGTCTTCAAATCGGTCTACTATGTGAGCAATGCAGAAAGCCGTGTCTGAGCAGAGCTGGCCTGATGAGTCACCAAACTGTGCATCACCGAAATGGACCAATAAAATACCCTGTGCTTCTTTAAATAACTTGTGAATGGGGGAAGTTGTGCAAGACTTTAGCTGACTAAAAAGCCACATTTGTGCAGCTCACCGTTGAACTTGTTGAACTTTTTGAAGCTCATTGTTGTATTCGTTGAACTTCTGAACTTTATTTTATTTTTAAACTTTTTAAATTTTTAAATTTTTAATTTAAATTTTTTTTTATCAAGCAATGGCAATACTCAAACCCGATTTTGCTGCCATCATATATATATATATATATATATATATATATATATATATATATATATATATATATATATATATTTACAAGGTGTGTCAAAAAGTATAGAGATTAAAGCTGTATTTACTAAGATAGGAATTAACAGTAAATATATCGTTAATTTTTTTTCAGAATACAAGGTGTGTCAAACAGTACAGATTTTAAAGCTATATTTACCAAGATAGAAATGAAGAATGAATGTAATGTTAATTTTTCAGAATACAAGATGTGTCAAAAAGTACCGAAAATCTTGATACTCTTTGACACACCTTTTATATATATATATATATATATATATATATATATATATATATATATATATATATATTCGGTTTTTATCTGTTGTTCGTCAGCGTTAGTCTCCAGTTTTATAACTGCTGTTGTCTACTATGGCAATAATTGTCACGTTTGTCTTGGGACATTGGAGACACAAGTTCACAAACGGCCATATTCAACGGCTTACTCTGTAGCACAAAACAACACAACTAGAAAGAAAGTATTGAAAAATTTAAAATAGTAACAGTAACGGTATGAGTAGAAGTAGAATTAAGACAGACAGAAACGCAATTAAAACAACAATCATAATCATAATTATATTATTAACATTGATTTTCTTTTTTGGTGATATTAATATTGACGTCATTACTTTTTCAATGTTCTATTTACTAGCAAACATATGCACCCTCCGGGTACAAATATTTAAGTTTTAATGTAATAAAATATTATATTAAATTAAAAAGACTAATGAAACTAAATAAGAATGCGGATAAAAAGATTTGAAACAGAAGGGGTGTATAATCTAAAAATACAACAATTAAAACTTTCTATTTCGCAACCTCTTTATTTACCTGGTCTGGTGGCTTCCCACTAAAGCTTGCTACTGGCCCCTCCCCGCTGCGTTGGGATAAGAGCCTCATATTTTTCCCGACAATGAAACTAAATAAGAATACAGATAAAAAGATTTGAAACAGAGGTGGGTATAATCGAAAATTAGAACAACTGAAACTTACTCTTCCATCACTCCCGTCTTTCATTGCTAAACTTTCTTAATTTAACTGTTTAGTAAAAATAGGAAGTGAAGAATAAAATTACAATTATCTCTTCTTGGTAATCGATGTATCCCCGATATTTTTGCTCATATTCATTAAGAAAAAACCAAACAATCAGAAATCAATAATACCAAACACATATTCATTAAAATCAAATGTTTAATATCAATATGCAAATTAGTCTTCCCGTTCACATTGTAAGCAGCTATTTTTTGAATATATAAATAAAATTGCATGTTATCATTATGTAGATAAGGGCAACATTATTAATAATTTAAAACAATTTTATTAATAATTGAGGTTTAAATGAAAATAAAATCATGGAGAATGTGACGTAAATACCTAAGGGGATTATAACTTTAGAATTGATATAGTTTCGGTTACAGACAGACAAACAAAAAATGTCCATTATGATAAGATTATCAGTAATTAGTGGGAAAACAGAGCCAGCTCGTCTAAAAAAACACAGACCTCTGTGAAATAAATAGCAAAAACTGATACGTAGTGTCAACTCAGCATTAAATTAATCTGCCTTGAATTCTGCCGGAATTAGAGACAGTGAAATAGACACACGAAAACATATGTTCTCACTATATTGATGTCTATACGTTTAGTTGTATGCTTTCCCGTTTATCTAGGTCAAACGGTAAGATTTATATAGGTATATATGAATTTATCATTTTCGAAAAAACAAATGATGTTTATAATTGCTGACAGAAATCTGTTTCGACCGCTTAAATAGGTCGTTTGGTTTGGTTTGGTTTGTTTTGTTTTACGGCATATCAACCTCAATGGGTCATTCAATGCCGATAAAGTTTTGAAATAAATCAATTCTTAATGGATAATACAATTTAAAAAAAAAAACATTTTTCTATTTAACCCATCGATGGGACCCTAACAGGTACTACCACTCCGGGTCAGAGTGGACCAGGGAGCAATGGTGATGAAGGGGTGCTCTACATTCCCCAAACCTCCAAAAACTGGAACCTCACCATCAGATAGAGTTTAACGTCATTCCCAGGACATGTAGACCCGCAGCCACCGCCTTCTAGCACCCATATGATAAAAAGGGGTTGGGGCTTGCCATAAGGGCAATAGGGTTGGGAAAATCATATAGGTGCTAGGGCTTGACGTGACCAGCCGAATGATCGGAGGGGGCCTCTCCGACCGCCCGTCTAGCCCAAGATAGGGCCAAAGTGGAGTATTGCATGTCATGAACTGCTCATCCACTTAAATAGATCGGTCATCATCAAGAGCAACATATGAGAGAAAGATGGAATTAACAACCGTTATTTTTAACACAGAACACGCATTTTTAAAAAATTCCAGCATTGAATGATAGCGTTTTGTTTCTTCTAACGGTTGTTCATTCCGTCTTTCTCTCATATATTGCTCTTGATTATGACCGATCTATTTAAGCGGTCGAAACGGATTTCTGTCAGCAATTATAAACATCATTTGTTTTTTTCAAAAATGCTAAATTCATACTGTCAGATTAATTTCCATCTATTTTCATAGGTATATATATAATTACCAACCCCTCCGCACGAGCAGGATGTGACACAAGGTCAATTTCTTAAGCGGAGTTCAGCAGGTTTGAATTCAGAGTTTTCCTTATTCCTAGACCGGTTGCCTAACCAAGGTTAAAGAGCCCAGTCTGCTCTACTATTTATCCATAGCTGGAGGGAGAGTAGGATTAATACCTTTCCCAAGGGTATTAGCGCTAAGTGAAATGCAATTAGTACGTCCAGGATTTGAACTCGGGGCGACGAGTCCATTCCCATGACTTTAACCATTACACCACGCGCTTTCATAGGTATATATGTTGATGCGCTTGGACTGTAATGGTTATTGCTGTAGGAAATGGACTCTGAGTTAAAAACACTGAACAAGATAGTTTTCATTTCACGGAGCGCTAATATCCCAGGGCCTCCCCGAACACCCGTCTCGCCCAAGTAAGGGCAGAAGTGAATTATTACGGGTTACTTGACCGCTTAGTACCCGATTCACAGACCGCCTACCCACCAGGATACTGTCCTCAGGCAGTACGTATCGCCGCCCATATCCAACAGTTTGGCGGTCAGTCTAGTGCTTATGCTACCCCCTTTTTATAGCTTTGATACGAATGCATGTCGACAATAATGGATTCTTATTTCGATTTGAAATAAAATGCTGCTATAAGAATTTTGTTGATAAAAAGGTCTTTTTTACGCATGCTTTTCACATCGGGGTATATCAGTTATAAGAATTGAATGTGTGCGGTTCTTATACGTTAGAAGGCTCAGAGTAACCTTCCAACGTGGGTGCATATATACATAAATGAATCCGAAGAAAAAAGTACAACGTAATAACAATACAGGCTTTATTGCCTGAGCACGTGGAACATGACATACATGACATTATAAAAACCAACAGAAAGTGAGTCCTTGGAAATTACGAAAGAGTTCATTAAGAATATGAGAGTCATTTACTGATAGCTGGGGTCAAAGCCCCCCCCCCCACACACACTTCATGGACAGAGACACTAAGCGTCTGGTCCAACTTTTGTGGGTGCCAGTCCAAGAGAAAAAAAGGGATAGAGAAATTCTCGGGCTGCTGTTTAAATACCCAACTGGTAGTGTCACCTAGTGGCAAAACGCTCGCGGCAAGGGAAGATAACTCTTTCGGACCCAGGTCAATCCCAGCAAAGGCAGATAATCGATACACTGCTAAACTTATGAATATGTAACTGAGTGTTTAAACTGGAGGAATAATTGATTGATTGAATAATTTTAACGGCATGTAAACCCGTCAGCGGTTAGGGAATCGCATTAATTGTACGTATTTATTTACATTTTTGTATGGTTATTAATTCAGTTCTTTTTTGTACACGGTCCTATTTGATAAAAATAATCTTTAAACATAACTATTTGACCCATAGATGAGACCCTAACAGGTACTACCACTCCGGGTCAGAGTGGACATGGGAGTAATTGAAATTATGGGGTAGTTTATATTTCTCAGATATCCAGAACTGGAACCTCAACAGCAGCATAGTGGTTAACGTGCTGATGTAGTGGCTAGCGTGCTGAACTGCGACATCGTAGTTAGCTAGTTCGAACTTCGGTCGCGCTATTACGTTCACTTTCGGACTAATACTCTTGGGAAAGGTAGGAACCCTATAATATCCCCAGTTGTTGATCAAATAGTGCCTCTAATGTTATCCTATGAGAATGGTTTTGACATTAAATAACCCACGAAGTTTTATGTGCCATTAAACATAGAAACAAAATCAAACTCAACATCAGATGTAGTTTGGTGTCGTACATTTTTGGTGATGGATCTTACACCTCTGCAGGAGGATGTTATCAGAGTATTCTTAGCCTCGCCGACTGGACTGTCTTCTAAACTGGGTAAGTGTTGAAACTTGTGTATCTAAGTTACAGTGAAAGTAGGAAGAAAAACAAAACGAATATTGTGACGGAGAACGAGAAAGGAAAAAGAGCAAGACATTGTCTTTCCTGCCGAGATCGAACTCGCGTCCTCCCGCATGCAAAAACAAATGCGATGTAGGAACTGGAAGGACGCGAGGTTTGACTGACGTGCCCAGATGTTTGGCTAATATGCCCATAAAATAACAAGTGAGTCAAGTGCTGGGCAGTCAGCAGCAGCAGAAGCAGTCGACGACGAAGCGCTTTTCAGGAAGGAAATGTGATTTTGAACTGCTAAAGATTATTTCAACTACGACGACGGATTTTCTTAGCTGTTAGAGGAAGAATATGTTGACCAACAGAAGGTCTGACTTGTGAGAAGACTGAGAACTCGCTTGTTTTTGGTTCCCCCTTGGCGGGAGCTTGTTGATTCGAAGGTCTATTTCGCCCCATATATCCCCCCCCCATTCTATAAATATTTTAGTAAGGAATAAGTATACTACACAAGATACAGTGGGGAGTAATCAATAACTGACAGGTTGCATTCACAAGTACGTGAAAGACTCGCTCGACTAGCATCACTATGTATAAAAACACAGACGATTCATTGTCCTCCTTTAGGTACTATATGACAGTAAGCCAGATGGCAACATTTAAATTTCCCAGATAAATTATCCCACGCCATTTCCTCAAACTGATAGGTTCTACTGTATTTATTTTTAGTTTAACCGCTTTCCAGACATAACTAAGAGATGTAAATTGAGTCTGTCATGAGTGACCGAAATTAGATAAAAAAGATTCGGAAAAAGTTATTGATAGCCAACATGATGTGCTATAAGAAACGAGTGAATTGAATAAAACACTTTTTTCTTTAGAGGAAAATTATATCAATTATGTCATAATTTACAAAAGTTACTTCATTGCGTCTGACTTGAAAGTAATTAGGAAAAGCTGAGACAGACCAATTTCTCTTTTTCCGGTTCCTAAGCGGCCGCCTTCATCAATTCAAGCTGCCTACTACATGGCTAAACAATTAGCAACTCGTTTTTTCAAAATCAAGTTCTGTTTCTCAGTGTTGCATAGCGTGTCGTCACTGTACTAAATTACAATAGTTTTATCTTCGTTGTAAGGGATGACAATAACACCAAAGTTATCCTCCAGAAGTTTATTGAAATAAATTCAAGCTTCTTAACTTCGAGAGAGAGGGTCAGTTTAATTAATATATTCAGTCTTTAGACTTTCGGTCCTTTGATTAAATTTCTGGGCGACAAGCTTTTCCAGTTGGTAAATATTAACGCTAGCTTTTCCGACACCAACTACACGAGGTCCCGCTCGGCCGACTACTGACCCCGATCACCTCACTCTCTCTTCGGCTCTGCCTCCGGGGCTAACTGACGACTGACCTGTCTCGGGCCCTCGATTTTTTTATATTCATAGCTACACCCACGTATTTTTATCTCTTGATCTGATAACGGGCAGGTGTAAAAACTTCTTTGTTTAATAAAACCGGAAATTCATATTTCCCTTTGTACAATATATAACATCAGTTCACAGACTTTATTGCCTTTCTAAGAAACGGGTTCACTTATTGCTGCCTAACTCTTCTCCAAGTAATGTTACATAATCTATGAGGTTGCATAATATTATTGTCAATCCCCTGTATTTCTGAAGGGATGGCCCTTTTCATGTCACGGGCGGGACTTTCCATGGAATAGTACAGAAAGCCGCGAAATACGTGAAGTCACGTGGGACCTGGTTGGGTCCTCAGTTTCAGTTTGGACGTCGGGCAGAGAAGATGTCCTACCTTAACTGGAACTCACTCAGCATACGCGCGCTATGTTAGTCAGATGCTTAGTTACATGAATTGTTTAGTTAAGTAAAATAATAAGTAAATAAAAGCTTAAGAAAATAACACGGTTTTGTGATTAATGAATGTCTTGGTAAAAAGACTGATCTAGAAGAAATGAGTTAAGTGCGACCGACCCCCAAGAGAAGTCAAGACGCTAGAAGAGAGTAAGATAGAAAAGACGCCAGAAGAAGAATAGAAGTAAGTATGTAAAGAAGGGCATGCAGCAGTAACACATAACCGGTTATATAGGGCTACATGGTACAAATAATTGATCTGGTCTATTATCCCTTCATAGGGCCGGGTTAGCTCAGTCGGTAGAGCGTTCGGCTGAAACCACAAGTTCGATACCGGCCCTCGCCAACTCAGCGTAGGAGTAGTACAGGGATCTGTGCGGTAAAATAAGGAGCTGATGATAGGTGTGGCGCTCCACCTCAGATGCTAAAATAATATCCTTGTATAGCGCTAGTGAAAAGGGGATAGACTTCCTCGCTGTCTGGCTGATACCGACATTAGTCCGCCCGATGACTTTACTTTATTATCCCTTAGATGGATTGCTGATTTACAAACGCATATAACTTTCCAAACCTTTCATCTTATTTAATTTTTTTAGAGAAATAGATCACTAATTAGGACTGAGCCTATTCTAGTAGTAACCACCCCAAGAGGTATTTCTTGTCGGACTCGGGAACCTTCTTTTCGAACTCGGGAACTTTTTTTTCGAACTCGGGAACTTTCTTGTAATCTAAGTGACAGTTATCTCTGGATCCCGCGTTCAATCCTGAGTAGAGGCAGTTAGAAAAATAATTAATAACTCCTACCCCAGCTATGGTTAGCATAATGAGAACAGGATACCCCCGTGGACTAAATAAAGGTTATGTTCAAAGTTCCGTGATGGCTCCCGATTACGACAAAGTTCCGAGTTCCCGAGTTCGAAAAGAAGGTTCCGAGTCCAAGAAGGTTCGCGAGTCCGACAAGAAATACCCGAAGAAGGCCGGAGGGCATATCGGCCGAAACGTTGTACAAATAACAATGAAGATTGGGACAATAGTCCGAATAACGCAGATAATACGAAAGTAACCTGATATATAAAAAAATCACTTGAAACGCCATTAAATGACCCGAGAAGTGTTGATATTCCGTAAAACAAAACCACCAACCAACATATTTTGTCACAGAAGAAAAGTAACCTGATATATAAAAAGAATCACTTGATACGGCATTAAATGACCCGAGAAGTGTTGATATTCCGTAAAACAAAACACCAACCAACATATTTTGTCACAGAAGAAAAGCATCATAAGATTTTGATCATACTGAGTACAAGAAATGATCAGGAATATTGGACATGATAAGAAGCTGTCAAGAAATAATCTAATAACAATGGCTTGTGAGGCTAGGTTATCAAATATAAACTCCAGTAGGCCTCTTGGTAGTGCTGTTGTTTATGATAATAGATTTTTCTAATAGAAACACATTGTTAAATTCCTGTCGACAAACATATTTTATCTATCTCCTCTTTATAGCAGAGAGAAAGAAACTGAATGCACAGAGACTAGAGGCGTTTTCTAAGTGACATTTTCCAGAAAGGTTAAGTTAATTGAATTTTAGAGAAAAATGTTGAACATCTTCAGACATTTTCTTTTATTGTATTCAAACTTCAGAACAATGATGTTCTTTATTGTCTTGCGACGATATTTTATAGTAAACGGTGTTGAGTAATGTCCGTAATTCTATTCAAATGAAAAGTTACCAATTGAGGAGGCATTTATAGCACAAGCGTTATGTAAAGGACGTCCTCAATTGCATTGTTCTCTCAAAGTGACGTCAATACCAGCGTTTATCGACTAAACAAAATATTTATTATTCATAGAAATAGAGTTAATGTCATGGCACAAAGAAGGGTGAGGTGGAGAGGAGAGTAGCCTCGACAGCAAAGGAGCCAGAAAGAAGGAGACAAAGAAGCAGCCTCAGAAAGCATCACAATTTGTGTGCAGTCAGTGCACCAAATGTTGTATTGTCCTCGGCCGGAAAACGAAGCTTCCGGCAAAAAGACAAAGAAAAATACAAAAATATATATATTAAAAAAGGGAAAACGAAAGCGAGGCTTTCCGGTCAGGGAAGCCGGGAGAAGATAAAACAAACGTCCGTTATCAGATCAAAATATAAAGATGCGTAGGCGTGTCGTCAATACAAGAGCCAGAGGGCCGAGCCGACGGCAGTCAGACCACAGAGACGCCAGCCGGCAGCCGAAAGGACACTTCACGTCCCCTGTCAGAAAACACCCCTTGGGCACTCATTGTAAGCTCTGCGCCTTCACCACCCACACAGCGAAGAAAATAAAGAAAGGTCCTCTCTTTGTACATACGTATCTGTTGTTTATTGAAGTCCAGTAGTCGGTAGTAGCTAACTACTAACATACATCGCTTTGGGTACAGTGAAAACCCAGTACTAACGTACACGAATTTAGCGTCGTGAATTTGAAGCCGCTATACAACACAAAGACTGTCACACAGGGATATGCCTGCACAGTCTCTTACACAGATGCAGATAATTTTAATTTATTTATGTTTTGGACACTACGTCATCGTTCTTAGTGGACGGAAAGGTGTCAACAACAATGTCATTGTATGGGTTAAATAGCAGTGCGGACCGGGTTTGCTAGCCTTATTTGAAACCAGTGTAGGAGAATGAAACTGAATCAAATTTCTGTGGTATCGTGAGAAGATTTAAGGGAAATACAAAGATGGAATCACTAAGCAAATCTGATACTGTCTTCAAGTCAGTTCCAACAGTTCTTGTGAGAATATTGGTGCAGAGTTATTGGTCCTTGATCTTCTGTAGGACAACACCGTGGCGTAACCTTGGTCCGATAATCGAATAGGTGAGAAACTGACACACACACACACACACACACACATATATATATATATATATACACACAATATATATATATATATATTTCCCTCTCCTATGGTAGAACACTGTGGGGGACATTAATTGAAATTTCACCGTTTGGCGTAAGCCGTTACTCGCCTGTCCGCTGTTCTCTGGTGATTGTAAAAACATACCCCAGTAAAGTATGTATCAATTAATTGTTCACCCCTGACTGACAGCCGCTGATGGTTGCAAGGGTAAGGAACTTGGCAGACGAAAATTCTGTCGGGTTTCGATCCCGTCTAGAGGTAGCCACACTGATGAGAAATAAACTTCGAGACACGTGTCTGTGGATGACTGATATATATATATATATATATATATATATATATATATATATATAATATATATTTAAAGCGAGCGTGAAAAGTGCTAAGGATAAAGACTGATTAAACAACTATATATATATATATATATATATATATATATATGTAAGTAAAGTAAAGTCGTCGGGCGGCCTAAAGTCAGTATCAGCCAGTCAGCGAGGGAGTCTATCCCCTTTTCAATAGCGTTAGACCAAGGAGATTGTTTTTAGCGTCTGAGGTGGAGCGCCACACCTACCATCATCTCCTTACTTTACCGCACAGATCCCTGTGCTACTCATACGCTGAGTTGGCGAGGACCGGTATCGAACTAGGAACCTTGTGGTTTCTAGCCGAACGCTCTACCGACTGAGCTATATATATGTTAATAATTTTTGAGAGTTTCTCTATCTCCTATACAAGACCAAACGCTTTGATGTTTTTTGTTATATTTTGCTGTTTATTTCGATGTCCCGCACACTTGAGAGTTATAGGGATGCAACCATACCACATCTGTGATGGTACTGTGGCTTAGTACCAAATAGTTTTATGGGTTAGTGTTGCTATCCCCACGTCTCCTGGTTCTTAATACATATTTCCTCCCTTCTTCTAGATCGATTCCATAGCCAAGAAAGAATAGTCTCCCCTACTATTTTCCCATAGCTCGAGGGAGATTGTATGGACCCATGCATTTTCCAAGAGCGTGAGCACAAAATAGAAAAAACAAAAACAAATGAAAAAAATGAAAAAAACAAAAATGAAAAAAAAAAAAAAAAAACCAACCTTGTCTGGGATTTGAACTTAGATCGCTGAATCCATTACCTTACCATTAACAAAACGGTTTTATGCAGAGCTATTAAATTGTGTATGCAGAATTACTGAATCGAGGAGAATATTTCATCGCTTTTTTTGTTGCGCATTGTTAAAAGTAACTCTCACTGAAAGGAGTCTTTGAAAACAAATAATAATTAGCGCGAAGCTGTGTAACTGCAAGGCCTAACTAATCGCACAGAATTAAAAATTAAAAATTTCAAAAGAAAATACAGTAATCATTTTAATGCCATAATTTGTCATATTTAATCAAACATTGTTAATTAGTTTCATATTATCAGAGTTCTTAATTAAAATAATCTGTATAAATCAATATGGTTTCAATAAATTCAATCTAATCCTAATATTGAGAGTTATAGGACTGAAACCATACCACATCTGTGATGGCTCTGTGGCTTAGTAACAAATAGTTTTTTTTATTGGTTAGTGTTGCTATCCCCACGTCTCCTGGTTCTTAATACATATTTCCTCCCTTTTCTAGATCGATTCCATAGCCAAGAAAGAATAGTCTATTTTCCCATAGCTCGAGGGAGATTGTATGGACCCATGCCTTTTCCAAGAGAGTGAGCACGGTTTCAAGCATTTCCATCTGTCACTTACAAATAATTTGTACACAATTTTCATGGACTGTCATAGATAGATTATCAAAGGTATGGAAATCTGATCTCTGATAAGATAAAGCGAGAATTCTTCCAAAATATAGTCGTGTCAGTACTACTGTATTGCTAAACAACTTGGACTCTAACGAAACACTTTAAGAAAAAGCTAGATGGGAACCGTTTAAGGATGCTGCGTACTGTCTTGAACAAATCTTGGAAGCAGCATCCCACTCAAAACAGCTATGCAGTCACTTACCTTCTAGCACACAAACCATTAATATAACATTAACCTACCCGAAACTGTCTGAGAAGCAAGAACGAACTCATAAGTGGCGTTCTAATATCTAACTTACTCACAGTATTGCTGCTTAGTTCGAACAATCTAGAAAAAGCAAAAAATGTTGAAGTAGTTAAATCTCTTCGTTGCCACAGCCTTAAATTTTCAAACATTTTTTCAATGAAGCTCAGTGAAATTTTCTTACTTGACAATATTAATTTCATAATATA
Organism: Doryteuthis pealeii; assembly: GCA_023376005.1. Lineage (NCBI taxonomy): Eukaryota > Metazoa > Mollusca > Cephalopoda > Myopsida > Loliginidae > Doryteuthis > Doryteuthis pealeii. The sequence continues at coordinate 75,605,172 of CM042141.1, read as the reverse complement.
ATATCAATTATAAATAAGGAAATGAATCCGACAGTATATCAGAGTAAGAAATCTGAAAAACGCAACAAATATTGTTAATAAATGTTGTTTTATTAACTACTTATATTGCAATATTTCAATCTGTTTTGGATCATCATCAGAGCAGGTCTATTAAAAAAGAAGACACAGTTTAATGAAAAATATGACGGTTGTAAGGGGAAATAACTCATGAGGGACTTTTTAAGAGAGAAGATATTTAGATTTAAAAAATTCTTTAAAAACACGCTCATGACGTTTAAGGCATGAGGTAAAAGACTTTTACAAGAAAGAGATAATTTGAAAAAATATAAATAATAACTTTTTCTTTTGTTATGTGGATTTTTAAAAGTTTTTAGCACACTTGGACATTCATAACCTTTTGATATAATGTTTATTTTACTACAAACATGGTAAAATAACACTATATAACATTTTATAAATTTCATATTGTTACTGGGTAGACCATATTATTTACCAATTGCCAATACATTAAGTTAATAAAAATACCAATTTTTTCTCTTCAAACTTTGCTTTTGTGATGTGGGTAATGACATATTAAAATATAACTATTTTTCAAGAACATTTCAGGTAGATATACATTAGTGGCCTCCAATTTCACGTGTCAAATTTACACCCCTATATTTGACACTATGAAACTTGCATAAAGGTTAACATTATCTTCAGAATTTTTAAACCATTTATAAGAAAAACAACAAACAAAAAAAAAAAACAAAAAAAAAAAACTCCTGATGATTAAAAAAAAAAAAAATTCAGCTTACGGAAATAATAAAAATTATGAACGAAAACAATGTTTACATTTTCGCACCGTTAAATCAATTGAAATTTAACCTAGCCAAAAACAAGTTCTGACTACTGGCTTTTTAAAAAATAAATTCTATTAAAAATCACGTAACAGCCAAATTTTCATGAAAATTTCAATAGTTATTCCCCTCTAAAAAAGGAGAAATATTTTTTACGAGATCTCCCCCCACCTATTTTATTTTATGAAATCTGAAAAAATGAACCAATAAAAAACAATTTTTAATTTTTACTATAAAGATAAGAGTCTGAATAATCATATCATAAGATTTTTATAAGTTTCTATACGGGATTATTTTAGTAAAAGGACCATGAATACAGGATTCTGCTAAAAAATATCAATAAAGAAACCGACTCTGTTTTACTTATTTTTCAAGATAACGGCGAGTAATTTGTTCCCAATTGGATAATTTGATCTTTGAATTAACTGGATTTTTTTGTAACATCTCTTTATGTTCGTTTTTTTTTTCTCAAAAATATTTACGCTTGTTTCTTCAATATAACCTAAACTGATCATGTGACGGGATTTTGGTGGTACTTAATGTACATTAAAGTTCAAAATCGTGAAAAAAATACGGCGGTATCTGGATCTACGAAAGTCCCAACTAATAATTTTACCGAGTTACTGTCACTTGATTGATTTTTTGCTTTGTATTGAGAGCTAAAATATGAGTTACGAGCGAGCTTCAGATTTGCTTATGTTAATAAGTTCACTGGAAAAATTTAGATTTCAAAATTTATTACGTCAAAGTAATTTTATTGATAAAAAATAAACATCAAAACATATCACAGCACATAATTCATATCATTCTATTTTATTATGTTTTATACAATACAGTGACATTTTTCTCATTAAAAAAACATTAAAAAAACAAATTAGGATGTTGGGAGCAGGAACGGATTAATGGTATTTCAGTTTATCTCAATGAGGAACATTGATTTGATATACGAGGAAATTCCGTAACGAGCGGAACGAATTAAACTTGTAAGTCAAGGTACCACTGTATTTCATTTTATTTAAGTAATTGATATCATATTTTTGAAAAAAAAAACAAAAAACAAAGAAAACAAAAAAGAAACAACGAAAAAACTCGTAACTCAAGATACCACTGTATTCCCTTCTAAACATTTTTGTCATGTTTGTATAAAGTTAGTTTAAATACATAGACATTTTGGTTTATATGTAATTTTATTCCGACCTTATATAAATGAACATATTCAAATTTGTCCGTTTTTTACATAGAAGAGTGTAAATTCGAAATTTCCTTACCTAGAAAAAAAAAAAAAAGAAAAAAAAAAGGAAAAGTTAGAAGGGAATAATAGTTATATCAATATCTTTATAACTTACCGGATTCTTTAATTATTCGGACATTTAGGCATCCCATTGTAATGTAATGGTTAGCAAGCTTGTCTTGCAAATCTATTACTACTGAATAGCAATTTCAATCCAAGCTGGATGCTCCATAATTTCAACCTTCTGTCACATCCTACGCGTGACAAACGGGTTGGGTAAATAATAGGGGCGTGCCATTGTGGTGTAATATTTAGCAAGCTAGTCTCGCAGATCCATTGCTACTAAATAGCGTGTTCGATCCTCTTTGGATGTCTCATACTTTCGACTTCGTTTAATACTCTACCCATCACGAACGGTTTCGGTAAATACCTGCTATACATTTATAACATTATAGCTTTATGGAGGCGTGTGGTGTAATGGTTACCTTCATAGGAAATTGCGCGATAATACAAGTTAAAACCCTGGACGAGGCTGCTTTTATTTCACATAGCGCTAATAACCTTGGTATGGCAAACGGTCTAAGAGAAGGAAAACTCTGAATTCAAACCTGTTAAAACGCCTAAGAAAGTGACCTTGTGTTTCATCCTGCTCGGCTGTTAAATACATAACTTTATATCATAAACAATTAAAAAACTATTCAGAATTAAAATTATTCTTAAATAGTGTAATTAGTTGCAATTCAAACCTTGATCTTTTACCCACCGTAGGCGAGTACTCCAGTTAGTATATTAATCTGTTTTAGTAAAACCCATATCTTATTTATTTCCCTGTTTTTATTTTATTCTATTTGCTTTATTAATAATTAAAAAAAGAAAAATAATCAGGATTTACATTTTTGTTAAATAGCATAATAAGTTGCGATTTAGTTCGTGTGTGGACAAGTACTTCAATTAGTATACTAATCACTTTTTTACCAAAACTTATATCCTTGTATTCATTTCCTTATTAATTTTATATTTGCTTTATTAATAATTAAAAAGAAAGAAACTATTCAGGATCAATTTTTGAAAAATAGTGTAATCAGTTGCGATTCAAGACTTGATTTCTTACCCAGCGTAGGAAAGTACTTCAACTACTATATTAATCTGTTTTTACCAAATCTTCGTTCTTATTTCCTTATTCATTTTCTATTTGCTTTATTAATAAGTAAAAGATCTATTCAGGATTAATACTTTTGTTAAATAGTGTAATCAGTAGCTATTCTATATTTGATATCTTACCCAGCATGGAAGAGTACTTCAACTAGTATATTAATCTGTTTTTACCAAATCTTCGTTCTTATTTCCTTATTTATTTTCTATTTGCTTTATTGATAAGTAAAAGATCTATTCAGGATTAATGCTTTTGTTAAATAGTGTAATCAGTTGCTATTCTATTCCTGATTTCTTACCCAGCATGGAAGAGTACTTCAACTAGTATATTAATCTGTTTTTAGCAAATCTTATGTCTTCGTATTTATTTCCCTATTCATTTTCTATTTGCTTTATTAATAAGTAAACGAAAAATCAAATAAAATAAAGTGAAAATGTCCTGATTGCAAAGAGAATCACCTGTCATTTTCTCAAAGCTATCAATTTGGTGAAGAACGTTGGAAATTTGCCTGATATAAATTATAAAGTTTCACGTCATTATAGATTTAAAAATATAACTTTTTAAACGTCACTTTTTATCAAGGCTTAAATTTGATCGACGCACTTGAGAGATAAAACAGAAGCAAAACGAGGCTAATATTTCATCATGTAATAATTTCGACTGACGTCTACAAGCCGCGCAATCACGACAAGCAATGCATTCTGGGTAAAAAAAATGGGGAAAAAAGCCAGTGAAGTAAGTGAAGAGGCGTTTTGATATTGCCACCGGGATACAAATCATTTGATTTTCAACTTTCACGTTATCTGCCGTTCTCAGTTCATTTGTTCAGAGCGGCGGGCTTGTCAATAATTAAAACGCCAAGTAGTGACTGATCGGGAAACGATCCGCGAAAACATTCGCTAGTTGTATCATCGCGTTAGATCATTCACCTAGTCTGATAATGATTATGGCTATGTGCATCTAGTTTCTATGTGGGTTGTCCTTAAGCTGGGAAGAGTTTTTCTTCATATATAATGTACTAATAAATCCAACGTAATTACCTCCCCTTGAATATCTGTCTGTATAAAAGCAACCCTCTGACTACTTCAGTTAGATCCTAGTGTTCCATGGCGTCTTCTTTACCGGCACTAAATCGTATATGTTATATACTGGCATCAATTTCTATATATGTTATATAGCGGCTTCTTCAAACTCACGCTGCTAAATCGGCGTACGTATCGTAGCGGGTATACTGCGATCGTCTCTAACCCTTAGACGATATATGTAGAGGTCGCTTAATGAAATCACAAGGCATGGTATAGTAGGAATTTTGACTTTATTTCTTCTCGGCTGTACGTGGTGGGCGGCGAGCTTGACAATGAAATGACCAAGGGTTAACAATGACTACTACCACTGCTAGGATCTGAGACAAAGTGAGGTGGACGAACCTCACTGCCCACTGACTGCGATGGTGCGCGACCGCGCCGGTCACGCACGTTCTCGTCGGCTCTCTCCTCCGACTCTAACTGACCCTCTAACTGGTCTGCCCTCTGGCTTTTGTATTGACGATACGCCTACGCATCTCTACCCTCCGATCTGATAACTATTCCCGAACTTATTGTTACTCATCCTTCTTTTGTTCGCTTTACCGGGTAAAAATCCTTTGTCACCTTTGTCGTCCCTCCTTGCTTTGTTTAATCTAACCGCAAATTCCTATTTCCGTTTGTACAATATCCAACAGTAGTCACAGTAAAGTAAAATAAAGCTTGCTAAAGTCTAAAACACTGGGTCTCTTTTTACTACATGTAACTTCTTTAGTTCTCTCATTATGGGTATTTGTCTCATACCCCACTTGTATGGACTGAGCACAAGGCCTCGTTTTAACGTGGGCCCACCCACAAGCCGAAGCTCATGGGTGGGAAAGAACAAAAAATTGCATCGTTGCCTGGGGGGATAGCCCCCTGGGATCGACGCTATTATTAAACTCTCGGCAAGTCCAGCGGTCAAAGCTCGCTGGACCCCCGGTATTAACCGGAAAACCGAATGTGCAATGAGTTTATAATAAAAAAAAAGATTTAATTCTCTCATTATGTTGTAGTAACGAAAATAAGACTTTTATCGTGTTTGAAACTTATTTACCTTGGTCTTTTGGGTCCTGTATCCAGTGGCTTCGGCTCTGGACCGGTTAAGTAATTTAACAGTGTAGATGCTAGCGATCCAGGCAACACCTGCCCCCTTGATTTAAAGGGGCAGGGCTGGGTTTATTATTCTTGAGGAGTGAATGCTGATTAGATCAACGCATTTTTGCACCCACCATCTACTGAGTCTCAGCTTGTGGGTGGTCCCATATCAAAATGAACTTGTGTTACACGTACATGCGTGAGATACGTGGTAAATACCTATTTATCTATTATAAAGGAGCCTAAAGTCTGGACCCACAGTGTCCCAAGTTGTTTCAGTTTGGTTTTTTAAAAGTTTAAACTGAAACAACTGGGTAATTTAAAAATCAAATTCGGTTGAAAATGGCGGAAGTGTATCAACAAAACTCGTTTAACAATTATCAAAAGTAAATAATCGTCATTTTATTAAAATATTCCGAGGGCCGAAAGTCATTATTGGATGTATATGTCTCTAAAAGTTACGAAATGCGAATGGCTAAGCAGTATGTAAGTAAAGTCGTCAGGGTGGCCTAAAGTTGGTATCAGCCAGACAGCGGAGGAGTATATTCCCTTTTCACTAGCGCTAGACCAAGAATATTGTTTTTGCGTCTGAAGTGGAGCGTTACACCTACCATCAGCACGTAATCCAAAGAACGACTGACCTCAGGTTTCCAAATTCATAGTTTTCCTTCTCCTAGGCTGGTTACCTATCCAAGGTTAAAGGGCACAGTCTGCCCTACAATTTTACCCATAGCTAGAGGGAGAATATATGGATTCATACTTCCCAATGGTATTAGCGCTATGTGAAATGTAAACAGCCATATCTAGGATTTGAACTCGGGTCGACGAGTCCATTTCCCACTGTAAACATTATGCCACGCGCCTCCAAAAATAAGCACATACAATGAACCCTACTAACATCTAGACATAAGATAACGATAGACGTGTTGGAATACCTTCAAAATCAAGCATTCAGTCAATGTAATCACCTAACGGCATATATATATATATATATATATATATATATATATATATATTTGGAGGATATGTGCTTAATTGAAGTCATACCTAATTTTTGAAAATTAATTAGTTAATAATTAATGTATTAAGGCGGGCATGTATGACTTCAATTAAGCACATATCCTCCAAAAATTGTCGGCTAAAAGCCATATCAAATAAACACAGTGTTTATTTACGTACTTTCATATATATAAATATGAAAGAACAACAACATCAACAACAACCCCAAAGAAAGAAAGAAAGAAAGAAAGAAAGAAAGAAGAAGAAGAAGAAGAAGAAGAAGAAGAAGAATTTAATGGTTTATTATTACACATTACACAATATAAACAATGTTACATAAAACAAAACAAAATAAAACGTAATTCTGGTTGTTGTAGTAATGTGTGGAGGATGATCACTAATTAGCATTGACCCTATTTCAGTAGTGACCCCCCCCCCCCAGTTGTTTTTTTTTTTTTTTTTTTTTTACACAGTTTGAAAGTTGATTATAATTTTACTTATTCGTATTAAAAATTTCTATTTGATAAATAATTTGAGTTGGTGAGCAAACATTTTGGTGAAATCAACGTTTGGAAATTTTTTTGTTAGTGTATTCTAATCGTTGATGCTGGATCCTGTGATAGATTTAAGGCCATGGGTTTTAGTGTTGGCAAATGGTTCGAAGATCTAATTGATCTAGTAGAGACAGTGTATTCTTCTTATTGTTATTACTTATGATTGCACTAAGGACTTATAAACAGAAAAATAAAGAAACAATGTTTATGACAGCCACACACCTTGGTTGACACTAGCTGACAGCGTTTGACAGTTTTGCTTGATTGGCCGTAAGTCAGGGAAACTTGTTTGTCCAAACCAATCTCGATACTGTCAAGTATCGGCGTATGCCAGTAGTGCATTTTTGTCCGGTAGTACATTTTTGTTACCTGGTAATGAGACAGGGCTAAGGCAGACGTGGGTTTATGGTGTTACGATTTTTAGGTCATCCATAGGCTTCAAGCGAGAGCACTCCCCAGTGGAGATCCCTTGTGTTGGGCAGAGCGCAATCCTTAGTGAAGAAATCTTTGGTTGCTTCTTGGTTTCCTCAGTGTTTGGTATGATCCTTTGGTTGTTCCTTCGCGTCCCTTAGAGTTGGGTATGATCCGTTCGTCAATGTCGAATAACGTGCAAATGAACGGCTGTCCATATCGGCAATTAAATAATTAACTAACAACGTATCCGAGCTGTTGATTGGCTGTGCTTTAATCTGTGGCCAGGCCGAGTCTATAAGTTTAAGTGGTGGATTCCAGCACGCCTTATATAACCAAAATATGGGCATCTCATGTGGTGTAATGGTTAGCAAGCTAGATTAGCAGACCATTGTTAGTGAGTTCGGTTTTCACAGGGTGTTCATTACTGCTGGCCTTGTGCCGCATCTAAGCTACTCTTAGTAAATAAATATATAACCAAAATATTCTAACACATTCCTTTCCAACTGAAAACAATCTTTCAGCAACCTAGTCTTGTATATCCATTACTACTGAATGGCGAGTTCGATCCTCGGTGGATGCCCAAACTTGCAAACGTGTGTCACATCCTACTCCTGGCGAACGGTTTGAGTAAATACCAACTACATTACGGTTATAGAGGTATTTCACTTCGCAGTAATGGTTGTGTATCCAAGTTAAATAGACCAGTCTGCCCTACTATTTATTCATAATTGCAGGGAGAATTATTGGATGCATACCTCCCCCAAGGATAGTGCGCTATGTGAAATACAAACAGCCTCGTGCTGGATTTTAACACGAGTCACCTTTCCTACGTCGATAACCATTACATACACACTCACATATATATATATATATATATATATATATATATATATATATATATCAATACTAGCAATAGTACCCAATCCATGACCAGACTATATATAAAGGTTGGACCATAAATAGGCGAAAGAATCCGAGCTGAATGGCTTCGACTGCAATTTTGTTCACTAAAATTAAACGAAACTGTTGGTATAGCTATAATAGAACGCAGGCAGCGCAAATCGGTTCATTTTGGTTTAATTAATTATATCCCTTAATTAGTAAAAATCAATAACTAAATTTGGCGTGTGTCTTAGTTAGAAGGGTTTAAGGGTGTATGCTAGCTTTCGAATCTGAGTGACCTCCCTTTCCAGAGTTATACGTCGACACGTACATACCAAACTTCCTTTTATATATATAGATAACCTAAAATAAATGTATGTTTACACACCTCTTAAAGGTAGGCTATTTACTAGCAGGTTCACATACTAGAAAGATACAATCATCTGATGAGACTTCTCTTTATCTATTCTCGGTTTTATGCTGCTCTATTGGTCAGTATTGATCAGTTTTCAGACATATTAAAAACAATTTTAGAACAATTTATTTATTATACCCTATCTCTCCCTCCCTCTCTCTATATATACATATACATAATCAGGTTGCGCTGAAAGCAGGCATTCCCATGACTCTCTCTCTCTCTCTCGCCACTCGTCTTATCAATAATCATGCTAAGCCCGCCTTCGGCATGACATCCAGAATCCGAACAGAACTTATTGATATAAGTTTTTGTTGGTCGTCCCACTCTGTTGCGTCCATGTATAGGTGTTCACATGAGGATGTCAGTTCATCCTTGATTCTCCAGCAGTGCTTGGTTGAAAATCGTATTCACGAGAAGCTGTCAGTGACCAATCACCATTGACTTCATATCCTTGCTACCCTAACTTTAATATCCAAGTTCTTTCTACGATATTGAGCAGTATTTTCACTTATAAATAGAGCACACACACACACACACACACCCACACACACGCTCGTGCGCGCAGACACACAAACACACACACGCGCACACATATACCCCACACATACTATATATATATATATATATATTGCAAAATACATATCTAAAATGCGGTTGGATGCATCATCAGTGATTTTATTTAGTAGATTAGGAGTGTCGGGTCTTTCAGTATTTTATCCCATCGCTAAAGTGACCCGGCCGAGATTGATCACGTTTTGGTCTGCATTCAACATTGAGGTTTGTCTGCACTTCCTGCATAGCTCTCAGTGATATATATATATATATATATATATATATATATATATATATATATATTTCAAAATCCATAGCATGCAACATGACGTCATTATTACTGTCTTTCTTCACCGCGTTTGAACACTTTCTTCACGTGATTTCAAAAAAAGGTATTTTTTCAAACATTTAAAAAATTCTGCGCTTTCCAACGAATTTTATTTAAAAAAATAAGGATTTACTCTAATGAAGGTCGATATTTCTTTGTGTGCGGAACATTTCTACATTTTTGTATTATTATTATTATTATTTCATTTCATTTTGTATTATTATTATTATTATTATTATTATTATTATTATTATATATTATTTCATTTCATTTTATTTAAAAATAATAATAGATAGAATAATGTACACCTGGATAAACTCCTGACCGAAACACGTGTATGTTAAATTAATTAGAATAACCTATTTCATCCATTCAATACATTCTTTCCTATGTTACTCTTTTCAACACACCGTCGGATTCACTTCCATTTTCATTATATATATATATATATTATAATATAGAGAGAGAGAGAGAGAGAGAGAGAGAGAGAAAGAGAGAGAGAGATAAAGAGAGAGAGAGAGAGAGAGAGAGAGAGAGAGAGAGAGAGAGAGAGAGAGAGAGAGAGAAGAGAGAGAAGGTGAACAGATAGAGACGGAAGAAAAATGTAGAGGGACAGACCTGTTTGTTGGATATTAAGAGACAACGAGCCAACTATTAAAAAGTCAAGTTGAAATGGAAAGACATAAAGATTGTTTTGCATTAAAAATCTTTTATGTAGAGATAAAGCAACGACTATAAAGATTCGGATGCAGTAGAAAATATAACCTACTATGATTTATTCAAGTACATTCAGGTTTGCTTATCAAACAAACCAAAACAAAAAGAAGATGGCGTCAGTCGAATCTATTTTAGTATATCAATAAAAACATTCTGACCTACAAGCAAACCACATAATCGTAGAATATAATTAATACCAATGCGAAAAAGAAGCCAGCGACGCTGCAAAATGAGCAATATATCTGACACGCGTAGGTTGAAAATATGAGTTTTACGCGACACCATGAGGTGCCAGGAAAAGATATTGTCAAAGTCTGGACGTTGAAAAATGGAATTCAATAGACATGTGTATAGAGTGTACAGAATTGCTGAGTTTTAAAAAAGATCTTTTTAGATATCTTTTTAATATAGACGTCTGGGGTGCAAATGTCAAAGGACAATCCAGTTCTATTACCGGTTTAAATCATTCGAATGCATATTACACGCTGTCTGGTTTTACCACGGAATCAGTGTGATTCTTAATCAAGTTTTTCTTTTCATGCAAGGAAACGTCAGACTAAATCACTTATTCAATAGACAAGTCTAAAAGGGAAAACTCCAAGAGAGACTCTCGATTATATTCTCCAATGATCTGTGATTTTTATGTTCTTATATAAGAAATATTTAGGTGGTGCTCGTAGGGTAATGGTTACCGTCGTAAGAAATGAACACGGCGAACCGAGTTTAAATCTTGGACGAGGTTTTTGTATTTTACATAGCGCTAATACCCTTGGGAAAGGTATAAATGCAGCTATAGTCCCTGCAGTTATATGTAAGTATTAGGATAGGCTGGGCTCTTTAATAAGAGTATTTACGGGGATTCGAAGGAGCTCTTATTTCTCCGTAAAATGGCTATTTCGGACAAAGAAGGAACAAATACAAAAGTAAAATGCAGACACTTGTAATAACAAAAATTACATAAATCTTTTTGAAAATTTTATTGGTATTTGCTACGAGACTTATCTGTGAGTTACGCAATGTTCTTGGAGTATTGGTGATAACAGGGGTATTCTGTTGCTGGTTGGAAAGTTGATAGGTTGCTTGTTTTCACGTTTCTCGTTCTTCCTGGTAACCGGTTCTGTGATAAGTGATGGGGATGCTATTTTAGAAGCTTCTCACCCGGGTAACAGTTCCTTTAAATGGCGGTGAATGGGCCCTTTTCAAGTAGACTATTTGGTCTTATGCCTTATGTAGTGTGCTATTGTGACAGCCTTGTAGTATGCGGACACAATGCCTTCGAAAGTGTGCTGTGAAAAAATGCCTCCGTCCAAGTCGACGGTCAGTAGATAAGTGGGCCCTGTTTCTGGGCTATGTGATGAGAGCGTTTACTTTTACGTATCTCTATGGTAACGTATCCCTGATAAGTAAAGTTTTTGGTTTTGGCGCCCACATACGATGTTGGTGATTCGCTTCCTAGCGGCAGGGGGAGATAATTAACTATGGAATTTCCAATATCAACCTTAGTTTAGGCAACCAGTCTAGGAGAAAGAAAAGTCTCAATTCAAATTTGTTAAACTCCGCGTAAGAAATTGACCATCCGTCGCATCCTGCTTGTGCAGAGGGTTTGGTAAATACAGATATACAAAATATTCATGAGGAGTTTGTGGTGTAATAATTATCGACCTAAGAAATTGTTGTGGGGTTTTAAGGGGTCAAATAAGAACAAAACGACGGGTAACAAATGTAGGAAAATGTATTAACAAAAGAGTAGACAATTACAGTACAGAGAAGTGGGAATTACGTCCGACAAATAGAGTTATGAGCTGACTCGCATTGGCTTACTCTACAAGCCATAATTGTCCCTGTTACTTATAGTAACTTTCGGCGCATTCCATTAGTCTATAGGGTATATCACCTATAACAGAAATGTACACAGCAAACAGATTTCAAATCCTGGACGAAAAATTCTCATAGCCCTAAAACCCATGAGAAAATATAGATCAACTCCAACTATGAGCAAGTTATTGGTATGACAAGGATCTTTGCTTTTGTATAACAACCGTTCTCGGAGACCTGTTGAACTCTACTTCACAATTTGACCTTGTATCATATCCCCCCGCCCGTGGGGAGGGGTTGGTAAATACACATATATATGAAATATCCATAGACTGACCAAGTGTTACATAATTATTAGATTCCTAATATTTGTGTACAGTAGTGTAGAAATCAAAATGCCTGTTATAAGTTGCAGCCGGTGGCCTTGAAGGGTGAGTGACAAGGCTTGACCTCAGTTCTGATCCTTCTTCCGGTGAATACCGTGAGAATCGGTGGAGAAGACCCTCTTCCGGGTTAGATTAAAAATAGATTTTTAGTCAGATCGGCAAAAGCCACGACGGTGGTAAGTCGTGCTATGCACGGTGCCGACTCAATCTGCGCAGGTAGTCTGGTGGGGATTTCAGAATAAAATATGATCTAAGTTAAATCGAAGTCTTGTGTTATTATCTAAAAACTACCAATGACACAGGGCTTCTGATAAAGAGGAATCCCCAATGGAAGACCAGACACGAAGTCCCCAAGACGAAGTCCAGACTCTAGAAGAGACGCTAGAAGAGACGCTAGAAGAAGAAGAATAGAAGTAAGAAAGTAAGGAAAGAGGTATACAACACAATATACTCTGATGGAATGCTTGGTTTCTTGTTTTGCATATCAATCTTCGTCGGTTATATAATGTCAAAGTCATCTTTGAAGGAGAACAGTAATGATACTATCTAACCCATAGCTAAGGGATGAGAGGGTTCATGCCTTTCCAAAGGGAATTAGTCCGTAAGTAAACGTTATAGCGCGACTGGAGTTCAAACTCGCTTACTACGACATCAAAGTCCAGCGCGTTAACCACTTCACCACGGGGACTCTTACTGACTGAATGTGACCAGATGAGGTTTATTTTTCAATATAGTCTCTGTAACGTTGTGCCTTAGACCAACATCTGGTGAAATGACCAAAATCGTCTAGAAAACACTCAAGACACTCAAACACTGAAGAAAATGATAAATATAGTTTTATTGTCAGCAACAGCTCAGTGTGTTGCTTTTATGTATCTTCCTGTAAGTGCTAAATCTGGTGGCTAAGTGTGTTACATATATCCAATGGTTAGTGTAACCTGGGTTCGATTCCTGGTAAAACGCTAAATTTCGAATCTTGATATTAAAAGCGGGCAATAACTTTTTATACTGACACATAACGCAGCACTTATCTACCGCTGGCGTTACCCGGTAACAAAGTATGTTACACTTAGAGAGATCATAAGGAGGACTAGAAATACATATTCTAATATATACTAATTTTAAGTATGTGTTCGATACAATGTATATATATATATATGATGTGTGTTTTTTTACATTAAAAAGATGATATTATCCTTTGTTTAAAAACTAAAATAACTGTACTATCAATAGCAAATGAAATTGTGCTCAAGACAAAAATGTCGCAGTCAAACACTAGTCATATTATTAATATCACCAACTACTAAAATTTATCAATCATATATATTGGGAGATTATGTGCTTAATTAAAGTCATACCTAATTTGTTAATTAATTAATTATAATTAAATGAATTAGGCGTGCATATCGGTTTAAATGTAAAGCGTAAACAAATCGAGAAAAAGCCAATCTCTGTATGTACATTTCAGCCCAGAGATCGACTTTTTCTCGATTTGTTTACGCTTTACATTTAAACCGATATGCACGCCTAATTCATTTAATTATAATTAATTAATTAACAAATTAGGTATGACTTTAATTAAGCACATAATCTCCCAAAAAATTGTCGGCTATCGCCATTTCAAACACATTGTTTGTCCACTTCACACACATATATATAAAAGTATGTATGTATGTTCACACACTAACATACTGTGCATTTTGCACCCCTATCAGCAGTTCTTTATATGTATATTCCTTCTATCTGTAAATGTATATGTGCGCAAATCTATGTAATTTGTGCATCCTGTTTTGGGATGTATAAACATACATGCGCATGTGCAGAGGCAGAGAGGCAGATAGTGAGCGATTGAGTGAGAAAGAAAGAAAGAAAGAAAGAAAGAAAGAAAGAGGAGTATACCTGTCCGTAAAGGACGAACCAGTGTCAACTCCAGACTTATATAACTTAAATTGTACTCTCCATAAAACATGTCTAATTAAAGTAAAACAAAACAACACAATATTTAAAAAAAGCGCGAACATTTTTATTTATCCCGTAAGTAAGATTGCCACGCGTTTGTTGTCAAGTCGGTTGAATTTCAAGCACAGTAAATCAAGGAAGGTACTTAAGTAGACTTAAGTTTGTTGATATAAACGAACGGAGCGCTGTACGCGGCCGTCGGCTGGCGATTCATATCAAGACGCTATGTGTCACTCTCTGGCAAGCTTTGACATTAGAGAGGCGGACAGGAGCCAGAAAACGGTGTTTATTGAAATCACAGACAACCAATAAAGAAGCCTCATTCGTCAAGTCCGATACAAAGATTGGCTTTCCGTTTGTAAACACATTGTTTGAACTTGTTTTGTTTTCGTCTCTCTGCAACATGTTGCCTCAATTCTTCTTATTTAAATTGACACTGGCACTGTGTTTATTTATACATGTGGGCAGATACCTACAGCTGGATTTCTTTGATTCTACAGCGGTGCGATAGAAGATTGACTGTCTGGAGCCTGCAGAGCGAAAGAAAGAAGTGATGCTTAGTGTGTTACGGGTTTGGAGGTTTTAGCATGAATTTATTATGTGTACGGAAGTGGACTATTGGCTTAATGGTTAGTAAATTGGAATAGGCAAACCGAGGTCAATTTTCCACTGTGGTAGTTTGGAATTCTATTATTCCAGTGAAATTCATAATTTATGTCACTCTGTTATCATCTCATATATGAACACACACACACACAACACACACACACACACACACACATACATATAACAATTTTCTCATGCATATTAAAATATAATTTAAGTTACTTGTGCAGAAAGACAACACAGTATTTCTACTTGTTCATGAGATTGTCGAATCTCATCAACAAGTAAAGATACTGTGTGTCTTTCTGAACAAGTAAATTAAATTATATATATAATATATATTATATATATATATATATATATATATATATATATAAATAGCCATATCACAAACATATATATATATATATATAAAAAGCCATATCACAAACATCGTCTGTTTGTTTACGTCTCGTAAGTTCGTGTAGAGGTCACTCAAGAGGAATATAAAATACTACTACTTAACAAAGCGAAGAAAATCTTGCTAAGTCCGTTTGGTGTGGAGGTAAGACACTTGCCTGCTAATTTGACAGACAGGTTTCGAATCACACACGGGGCGGTCTTCGTATCTATAGCTCTGCTGATGAGGCCTAATAGGCCGAAATGTACATACAGAGATTGATTTTTCTCGATTTGTTTAGCCTTACATTTAAATAGTTTAATCCCGCCTAATTAATTATTAATGAATTAAATTTCAAAAAATAGGTTCGACTTCATTTAAGCACATATTCTCCCATATATATGTATATATATATATATATATATATATATGCATATATGTACATAAAATGTTTGTCATAAAAATATGGAGATTGAAGATGTATTTACCAAGATAGAAATGAACAATGAATGGAACGTTATATTTTTTTTCAGAATACAAGGTGTGTTATAAAAATATCGAGTCTGAAGATGTATTTACCAAGATAGATATGAACAATGAATGGAACGGTAATTTTTTCAGAATACAAGGTGTATTAAAAAGTACAAAAGATCTCGATATCTTTTGATACACCTTTTATATATATATATATATAATATATATAATATATATATATATATATTAGTTAAAAGAAAGGAAATGAATCCGACCGTATGAGTATAGATAAAGGATATGAAAACCCACAAAATGCTGTTAAAGTGGAAACATTTTATAACATATTCATAGCTGATATTGAACAATATTTCGATTTTATAAAAATCATCTTCAGAGCTTGTTTATACTCCGTGTTCTTTTTTGCAACATCAAGGTTTTGTTTTGAACTCATATGACTTTTGTCTCCGCTCTTAACAACACGGAGTATAAACAAGCTCTGTATACTCATATATATATATGTGTGTGTGTGTGTGTGTGTGTGTATGTGTGTGTGCGTGTGTGTGTGTGTGTGTGTGTGTGTTTGTTTACATAGATATAAAAAAAAGAAAATAACTCATTAGAGAATGGTAAGGAAAAAAAAGGTAAACGAGTCATAATATGACCTATGTCCGCCCTGTCGGTGGGCGTTAGAATGCACCGACTGCACCTCTGCAGAAGGGTAAGACTCCCCAATGGGACCACCTGTTGGCCGTGGGTGGCGACCCGTGATGCTTAAGGATGGAGCCCAGTGGGATGAGCAGTTCATGACATGCAATACTCCACTTTGGCCCTATCTTGGGCTAGACGGCGGTCGGAGAGGCCCCCCCGATCAATCGGCTGGTCACGTCAAGCCCTAGCACCTATATGATTTCCAACCCCTATTGCCCTTATGGCAAGCCCCAACCCCTTTTTATCATATGGGTGCTAGAAGGCGGTGCTGCGGTCTACATGTCCTGGGAATGACGTTAAACTCTATCTGATGGTGAGGTTCCAGTTTGGAGGTTGGGGAATGTGGAGCACCCCTTCATCACCATTGCTCCCTGGTCCACTCTGACCCGGTGTAGTAGTACCTGTTAGGGTCCCATCTTTGGGTTAAATAGAAAAACATGAGTTGATAAACAAAATTGTATTATCCATTAAGAATTGATTTATTTCAAAACTTTATCGGCATTAAATGACCCACTGAGGTTGATATGCCGTAAAACAAAACAAACCATCAATACCTATGTAAAGCCGGTTTAGAGATCTGAATTATCAACAACTAACCAGATTTCATCGATTAGCATCTTCAGGAAAAGCTGGGTAATTAAACACACACACACACACACACACACACACACACATATATATATATATATATGTGTGTGTGTGTGTGTGTGTGATAGAAACTCCCCCTCTGCCATTGGACAACACTTATTGAATAACCCCACATGCGCTCGGGCACACCACCCAGCCATGTTTTCCATCCTTAGTGTTTCTAGCAGTGAACTTCAGCTACAAGTACATGTGTCTCTTTATATCTCCCGTATCCAACCAGCTCTGTGTATACAAAAACAGTTCCACAAATTGCTTCTCTTTGACACCTCAAGCCTGAACCTTTCGTGTGGTGAAACGAGAAATTTCCGAACCCCTCCGCACGGTTCGTAATTTCTCTTAATTTCTCGTTCCTATTGAAAAAAAAATTACCTTTTTTCAACAATTCCAACCTACGCTCAACCATCTATCAATGAATTTCTCCGATGAGAATTAATCGAAAAAAGAATTATTCATTTTAGATTATATATCTAATTATAAAGGTACCCTAATTTCTTTTAAGAAATTTTTCCTTTTCTCATGATATTTACGCTTCTACGTGGCCTCATAAAATTTTGTACTACTAAGAAACTTTTCATATATAATATATATTATATATATATATATATATATATATGTGGTGTGTGTGTGTGTGTGTGTGTGTGTTGTGTGTTTCTGTGTGAGTAAATTTAAAATATGAAATAAAAAAATATTTAGAGGAATTATTTATTCATGAATAGTCCTGCTACGTGACAATATGTCAATCAGACAATTAAGAAAAAAAAAAAAAAAAAAGAAAAAATGACGGCAAACTTATTCAGTTTAATTTATCAAATTTAGATGTGATGAATACTAGCTCATCTGAGGATCGACACCGTGAAACTCTAACTCGTGAGTTTTTATCCTGTTTTATTATTACTTTATTTTTATAATTGAAATATACATATATATATAGATATAGATATAGATATATAGAATAAATATTCCATCCTTTTTAACAACACTTGCCTAGATAATATATATATATATATATATATATATATATATATATATATATATATAATGGACTCTCTCGTCGATTTTCGACGCATGAGGCTTCACACACACAATGAACACCCACACAGTGATTTGTTTATAGTGGTGAAGGCTTGTGTTAGACCATCCACACTTTTTGGCACAGTCGATAGGAAAGACTTGGTGCATCAAGGGTTGCCACAAACCCAACCAACGACCGACCTCAGCAATTTTGAATTCAGAGTTATCCCTCTCCTAGACTGATTACCTACCCAAGGTTGAAAGGCCCAGTCTGCCCTACTATTTAACCCATAGCTGGATGGAATTTTGAATTCAGTTATCCCTCTCCTAGACTGGTTACCCACCCAAGGCTGAAAGGCCCAGTCTGCCCTACTATTTAACCCATAGCTGGAGGGAATTTTGAATTCAGAGTTATCCCTCTCCTAGACTGGTTACCTACCCAAGGCTAAAGAGCACAGTCTGCCCTACTATTTAACCCATAGCTGGATGGGGAATATATGGATTCATACATTTCCCAAGGGTATTAGCGCTATGTGAAATGCCAACAGCTTCGTCTAGGAATTGAACTCGAATCGACGAGTCCATTTCCCACGACTCTAACCACTAGCACACGCGCCTCCATATATATATTATATATATATATATATATATATATATATATATATATATGTGTGTGTGTGTGTGTGTGTGTGTGTGTGTAAGTGTGTGTAAGTGTGTGTGTGTGTGTGTATAGGCGAAATACTGTATGAAATCCGTATACAACCCAAGCAATATACGTATTTGTTTCAAACAATATCAATGTAAGATCTCTTGTCTATACAACATAAAAAAACAGAGAGAAAAAAGCCACAATTCTTTTATATAGACTTTGCAATCATCGCAGCTTAAATGTCGTTAAAAGTCGAGACAATAAGAAATGCCAAACTGAAAATAATAAAACATCAACAGCAACAACGAAAAATAAAATAAAAATAGAGACGGAAAACCGCTTAAAACTACGTAGATTTTTTTTCACCGTTTCTAATAAATAACGAAATTTTACGAGTGGGTACGATGGGCGAATGATGAATCACTTGGGGTTTCAAACTAATTTTGGGAAGAGCGACACTCAACAATCAAGTCCGACTAACAATCATTCTATATTTAATGTTTACTTGACATAATATTGCCATATTTCACGTCACTTGTGTTCGTCCTTGTCTGTCTGGCCTTTTGTACTAGTAGAATAGTGTTCACTGACCCGGACACCGGCTATCATCAATTAATAATGTTAAGTCTCGGCCCGTGGCCAATGTGGACAAAGTGTACGGTCAGAGCAGCCCACACATTGTGTGTGTTGTTACGTGAGAACTGATTTTGCCCAGCCTTTTAAATGAGATCAGTTTAACGAGGTGCGATTCCTTTTGGGGGAAGTCAGTCAGCATTCAACATATAAAACGTAAATTCGGGCAGGAGCTGAACTGAGCAATACATACGAGGGTATACCAAAAATAAGGTTTCTCAGGATGCAGGGAAACACTGTAACCCTTATTATATATATATATATATATATATATATATATATATATATTATATATATCTTATTATAATGGAGATTGTGTGTTTTTCTGTCTGTAACCGAAACTATATTATTATACAAGTCACAATTCCCTTAATTATTTACATTAACTTCTCCATGATTTATTTTTATTTAAACTCAATGATTAATAAATTGTTTTACATATAATTACTGCTGACCATATCTACATGCTAAGAACATACATTTTCTATTATATATACAACAAAATAGCTGTTTACAGTGTGTACGGGAATGCTAATTTGCATATTGATCTTAAAAATTTGATTTTAATAAATATATGCTTAGTTTTATTGATTTCTAATTGTTTGATTTTATCTTATTGAATATGAGCAAAAATCTCGAGGATAAATCTTAAAAGAAATTCATTAACAAAAAGAAATAACTGTAATATTATTTTTTACTTCCTATTTTAACTAAATAGTTACACCAGGAAAATTTACCAATGAAAGACGGGAGTAACGGAAAATGATGGAAGAGTTAGTTTCAAAGTTGTTCTATTTTTCAATCATACCAAATCTTTTTATTTGCAATCTTATTCAGTTTCATTAGCCTTTCTAATTTAATATGATATTTTATTATATTAAAACTTAGATACTTGCACCCGGAGAGTGCATATATTTGCTAGTATTGATAATATAAAGTGGTATATTTAAAAGGAAATATCTAAATATCTAAAATATCATATTTAAAATGCTAAATATCATGGATAGAGCATGTATATCTAAGTTAAGGTAGCCTGTACATAAAGTAAACGGCCTTGGTTACTGATAGTTTCTTGCCAATTCAATTTTCAAACCATATATATATATATATATTGTAAACACGGTATGTTTGGAATGGCTTTTAGCCGACAATTTTTGGGAGAATATGTGCTTTAATTGGAGTCGTACCTAATTTTGGAAATTAATTAATTAATAATGAATTAGGTGGGAATGCCTATTCTCGATTTGTTTAGCCATACATTTAAATAGGCATTCCCGCCTAATTCATTATTAATTAATTAATTTCCAAAATTAGGTACGACTCCAATTAAAGCACATATATATATATATTATATGTGTGTGTGTGTGTGTGTGTGTGTGTTTGTGTGTGTGTGTGTATTTCGGCAGCATTCTTTCATTTATAAATATAGTATTAAACAAAAGAAACATTTCCTGTTTAACAATTTTATTTTTGATCTTTTCGAGTTTTCTGGCCAACTTTTTAATGTTTGGATGGAATTCATGGATAAGTCCACCAAAGTTCAGGTCCCGAGTACTTTCGGCACTTCGAAGTGCCATCATCAGGGGTGATATGTTCCAGTTTTTAAAAAATTATAATAATGTGGAGGCTGGAAGGAGAAGAATTGGTGAGAAAGGTGTTATAGGCATTTTAAAATGTGTGTACTGCATTGGAAATTAATTTTGTTTAAGAATGGTTTGTATTGTTTTATGTATAATGCATCTAGTATTTGGAGTTTTTGTTTATTTTTTTTCTTTGTACAGAATGTGTGTATTTTCCGTTAGAATATTTCGGTAATTAGAGCGGAGGCATGAATGTAATTTTAGGTGTTGTGAAATAGAGCTATTATCTGTTAAATGGTGGGTTAGACGACGTGACAATGTGGTTGAGGTGAATCCAATGTCCCCTAGGAGATTGAAGTCTCCCAGAAAATGAAAATAGATTCAGTGGATTCACCACAACCACATTGTCACGTCGTCTAACCCTCCATTTAACAGATAATAGCTCTATTAGTTTTAGGATTATATCATTTAATATATATATATATTATATATATATATATATATATATTATATATATAAAAGGTGTGTAAAAAAAGTATCGAGATTTTGTACTTTTGACACACCTTGTATTCTGAAAAAAATAACGTTAATTTCATTTTTTTCAGAATACAAGGTGTGTCAAAAATAACATGTTTAAAGGTGTTTTAACCGAGATAGAAATGAAAAATGAATGGAACGTTATTTTTTCAGAATACAAGGTGTGTCACAAAGTACAAATAATATTGATAGATTTTTTACACACCTTGTATATATATATATATATATATATATATATTATATATATATAATATATATATATAAGTTAAAAGAAAGGAAATGAATCAGACAATATGAGTATGAAAGGTGGAATGAAAACATCACACAATGCTGTTAAAGAAGAAAACAATTTATAATATAATCATAGCTGATACTGATCAATATTTCGATTTTACAAAAATCATCATCAGAGCTCATTCACTCCGTAGTTGTTTGGGTTCTTTTTTGCAGTATTAAGGTTTTTTGTTTGTGAACTGATTTGACATTCTTCTCCGACCCAAACAACTACGGAGTGAATGAACTCTGATGATGATTTTTGTAAAATCGAAATATTGATCAGTATCAGCTATGATTATATTATAAAATTGTTTTCTCTTTAACAGCATTGTGTGATGTTTTTCCATTCCACCTTTCACACACACACACACACACACACAACACACATATATATATATATATATATATATATTTATATATATGGACACTTTTTTAGGAAAAATTATACATCTTAAATCTATTTTAAACTAACCAGAAATTCGTGACTTTTAAGATACAATGTATATCTTCTTATTTGTTAACGTGTGTGCAAATATGTTTTATCTGCATGTAATCTCAGCAAGACTTGTTTCTTGGACGCGTACATTTTCGTAGCAATTATAATTTTTCTCTTTCCCTGGTGCGAGCGCATGCGTAAAGTGTTATATTTCCCCTTCGGTGCATCGCGTTTAAATGTCCCTTATGTTTTTTAGTGCCTCCCACTGTGTCTTCTCATTTGTCAGTTATTCAAACGTGTTTCTTTTTCTTAAATAAGAATGAAAGAAAGAAAAAAATCATTCTCAATATATTTTACGATTATTTTTATCTACTTTTCTAACTCGAGGCGAGCATAAAAAAAATTAAAAAAGAAAAAGAATAAAGGAAAAAGAAAAAAGATATTGAATAACTATTTAGATATTAGACGAAGAAAAAGATGTATGGGTTTTTGTATTTTTTTTTTTTTTTTTTTGTAATTTAAATAAATAAACACCGTGAAAACGTTTCTGTGGATTCTTGAAAGAGTTATATAAGATTTATTTTCAAAAGAAAACGCGCAAGAAATGCAAACAAAGTTTTCTAAATCTAGTTATAATGATTACGATATATTGATAAAATGAAACACACCTGATTATTTTTACGGGCTGCAGTTGAATAAAGAAGATTTCATATCAAGAAATACAAGCAGTTATTATTCATTGTAGTTTTAGAATTTTCCTGCCCAAAGGAAAGATCTTTATCTTCACATATGTGAGATTTTCTTTTGTTTACTGGGATATTTTTCTTAACAACCTAATACACATTGATTCGTTTTATCAGTTCATTATGACAGAAACAATATGATAATTACATCTAATGCTCATATAGTCTGGCTATTATTAATTTCTATATTATTGTGTTATGTTTTTCTGTTAGTTATTCTAAAGAACAAGGAATTGGTGTTAACTGAAGAGAAAGGTGTGTGAAAAGAGGACGAGGATGAGAAACTCTCAAAGAAGTTTCGACTAACGAGAAGAGAGACCCATTGGTTTGAATTCAGAGTTTTCAATCTCCAAGACCGGTTGCCATACCAAGACTAACGAGCCCAGTCTCCCCTATTATGTACCCATAGATGGAGGGTGAATAGTTGGATTCGGACCTTTATCAAGGGTATTCCTTTTAGAGGTCCGTCGCAGACGACGATGACGTCACCCCATATCTTCAACAGTTGTGGACCCTCTGGTGGCTAGTTAGTCCAATTCTGGACGTCAAATGCGGACACACAAATTGCAATGGATATTCCCATCTGCATTTGGTGGTTCATGACGACGAAGACGTCGCAGATCTGCAGCCCTGTTAATCTCGATATTGAGCAACTCAGCTCCTGTGCGGCGCCCGTCTCGCCAACCCTGTCGGTTGGAGGCCATATCTTCCAGGCTTGAAGGTATGATGGTGAATCTTTTCAACTTCGTCTTAATATCGTCTTTACCACGGGTATTAGCGGTGTGTAAAATGCAAAAAGGCGCATTCAGGATTTGAACTCGTTTTGCGCTGTTCATTTCCTACGAGCGTAACCATTACACCACGCGCCACAACAATCGTTGAATAACGATAGCTGGTTGAACATATCGTTACCTCGTGCAATATAAATATAAGAAGAATTCACAACGAAGTGATAGCAAGGATATTCTATTGTCTGATCTAACTTATAGAGGGGAATACAAATATGTCAGATGATAAAGGGGCAGAGCTTATACATAGTTGAATAAGAGAAATGTCCTAATTGGATAATAGTATTCTATTAAAAAAAGAATTCTTGAGACTGCTAGTAAAAGAGGAAAAATATAAACACTTAAATTTTGAAAATATTTTCATGTGCCATGCGAATGAAATGCTGGAGACAAAAGCCCCTCCCTGTTCTGTGGGCAGGAGATGCAACTGGTGTATGGGTAATTCCATGTTAAATCATCCAGGCCATGTTACCCACCCGCTTCATTTTTTTGTGGGTTATGATGAAGTAGTAAATATCAAACTATCATTTTGGTACAAATAATGTTCAATATATGTGAAATAATAATAGAAATATTTTTGTAATAAATACAGTGCCACATCGGGATATTGATCTTTCTAGGAAAAAATCAGAAATCATCAATAACTTAAAATTGGTTGACTTTAAGACGTTTTGATAGCATTTCTGAATTCCTTGGGAAAAATGCTTTTATAAAACAATTTTTATAGTAGTAGGTAAACTCTAGAACTCATTTTACAGACAAAAATAGGTTACCAAAAGTAGCCGTTTTTCGCCAACCCCACCAAATTTGGAGAGCTAAAATTCGACATAACTCCGCCAATTTTTGGAATTAGAAGCTCAAATTGTGGGTATTGTCTAACGTTAACATAATCCACCCATGGGAAGAAATTCAGAAAATGAGGTGGGTGAGAGTTTTACTTTTTTCTGGATTATTTGACATGGTATTACCCGTGTGCTCTTTTCTCGGGCCTAGAAAATAAAAATGGAATCAGATTTTGCCGCTTGTTGCTAGCTACGACATTTAGTTCCTACTGGTTGGCACGGGAGGCAATTACCTCTCTTGTCTACTTTTAGTCGAGAGAGGTAACCCCAATACCGGTATATTAACTACTCTGGTTTAGACATAAGTTTAATTTTGCATGTTTTTACATCAGGTGCAAGAACAGACAAATTATGGTGCAGCTCGTGTACATTCTCGTGTTACATAATCTATACATAGATTATTGTCAACCCCCTGTATTTCTGAA
>CM042141.1:75567531-75577531 GCA_023376005.1 Doryteuthis pealeii | reverse complement strand
TATATATATATGTGTATATGTATATATATTTCTCTAATTGTCGGAAATAACTAAGGCTTAAAACTCAACTTTATGGTATGATTTAGTGACGTTTTCAATTGGGAAGTAGATGCAATTTCAACGTATAATTATACATTATCGTTCGTCTCCGTAATGACTTATGCAGGTGTTTGTCGGTGTATGCGCACTTTATTATTAGTAGAACCAATAAAGATGAGAAATAGAAAAAATGTAATAATAATGTTAGAAGAAAAGATAGAACTAAAAAAGCGAAAAAGAAAACCAACAAAAAAACAGACACAATAACTGAATCTTGCCAGAGAGTTAAAAAATTGTGGAACACGAAGGTGACGGTGATACCAATTATAGTTGCTCTTCTTGGAACGGTCCCGAAAAAAAAAGGCAGGGAAAAGAAAATGAAGGAATCAAGAGCATCTATACCACGGCACTGTTAAAATCAGCTAGAATATTTAGAAGAATTTTTAGAAACCTAAGGAGGCTTGTGTGGTGGCATGAGGTGTAACGTTTTAGGCTAAAAAGGTAGCTGGTTATTCTTGGTACGTGTTCCTAAGGTTTGCTTTTAACCCCATCTTATTTGGTGGTAACGCTGAAAAGGAAAAAAGAAGAAAGAGACGAAGACAAAAGGTAGGTTTAGAATTTAGGCTTTATTCACGAGTCATAGCCACCACGTAACAAGGAAATTTCTCCCTTACTAGTCTTGACACAGTTAATGCTTAAGTTCGAATTGGCGAGAGATTATCTTTGGGGTCGGAAGTGGGTCCTTTTTCCCGCACATCCGGTCTGAAGGCTCATGGGATTTTGTCATTCTTTATTTTTTAATTTTAATTTTTATTTTAAGGCTCAGACTTCAGAGAAAACCAATTCACGCTAGTGTGAGAAATGCTCAAGGCATATAATAATAATAATAATAATAATATGGATAGTTCAAGCGATAAATTGTGTGTGTGTGCGTGTGTGGGTCAAATAAAGACACCTGGCCATGTTTAAGAAAATTAAACCTCAAGAGAGAAACTGAACCACTCATAATTGCTACTCTAAAAATGTCATACGGATAAATTATATCAAAGCAAACATAAAAAGACAACAGAACAGCAAATATAGGGTGTGTAGAGACAGAGATGAGACGATCAACCTTAATAAACCAGAATCTCTTCTTGAGAATAAAACAATTCTCTGGGACTTTGAGATAAAGACGAATCACCTTATCCCAGCCAGAAGACCAAACCTAGTATTGATTAATAAAAAAGCGCACTTGTCAACAGGTAGATTTTGCAATTACAGCAGATCACAGGGGAAAGATGAAAGAAAAGAAAAAGTTGAAAAAATACCTGGAACGTGCCAGAGAAGTGAAAAAAAAACAGTGGAATATGAGGGGAAAAGTGATAGCAATTGTAGTTGGTGCACTTGATACAGTCTTCAAAAGGATAGAAAACGGACTGCAGGAAATGGAAATTTTAGGAAAAATTGAGACCATCCAGACAATAGCATTTTTGAAATCTGCTAAAATACTCAATGGAGTCCTAAAGACCTGTGGAGACTTGTTACTCAGACTCGAGGGAAAGTCCATCAGCTTACGCCGATGTGAAAAACTCATAAGTAGTGAAATAATAATAATTGGGATACTTCAAACAACACAATTGTGATTTTACTCACGAGAAGACCTGTACATTGATGAAAAAGGGAGACCCCATGAGCGAAACTGAATCTTCAAGATAACACATTAATAACATCTATAAGAACATATAAATCAAAGCCAAAATAGATAAGACGTAACAAAATATCAAGTGTCGGATATGCGAAATAAGCGAAGGCACCACAAGGCACGACTGGGTGGGAAAGGTGATCCATTAGAATTTGAGCAAGAAATTACAATTTGACCATGCTATCAAATGGTATATGCACAAACCGGAATTTGTTCTAGAGAATGAGAGGTATAAAATTATTTGGACTTTACTGACGGATTACCAAATCCTGACCGTAGACCTGAACGAGTTTACATTCATTAATAAGAAAAATAAAAAATGTTATTTCCTGGATTTCACTGTTCCGGAGGACAACAGAATAAAAATGAAAGAAAACGAAAACCACTTGTCATAGAACTGAAAAACTGTGGAACGTGAAGGGTGAAAATGATACCAATTGTAGTTGGTGCCTTTGGGACGGTCCTTAAGTGTTTGATAAAAAGAATAGAGGAATTGGAAATCAGAGGAAGAATCAAAACCATCCAAACAACAGCATTGTTAAGACCGGCTATAATACACAGAAGAGTCCTGCAGAGGTAAGGTGTCTTGCAACCAATTAGACCGGTGTAGACAACTCGTAAAGAGTATGCTAATAATAATAATAATAATAATAATAATAATAATAATAATAATCTGTTCTTGAGAACGAAACGCATAAAGTTCTCTGGGACTTTGAAATAAAAACGGATCACCTTATCCCAGCAAGAAGACCAGACCCAGTGCTGATTGACAAAAAAGAAAGAACTTGTCAACTGGTGGATTTTGCAGTTCCAGCAGATCACAGGGTGAAACTGAAGGAAAATGAAAAAATGGACAAATGCCTGGACTTTGCCAGAAAACTGAAAAAGTTATGGAATATGAAAATCAAAGTGATACCAATTGTAGTTGGTGCACTTGGAACGGCCTCAAAAAGGATTTGAAAAGGGTTTGAAAAATCTGGAAATCAGAGGAAGGATTGATACCATCCAGAACACTGCACTGCTGGAATCTGCCAGAATACTCAGAAGAGACCTGAGGAGACTTGCTGTCACTCAGACTCTAGTGAAAGACCATCAACTAACGCTGATGTGAAAACTCAAAAGGAGTAAATAATAATAATAATAATAATAATAATAATAATAATAATAATAATAATACCTTGAAATAGCATTTTATTATCATAATTAATTGCACGTTAATAGTTCGATAAGCGGAAATAATGTAGTCATTATTTGGACATTAGCAGATAAACAGTATATATATATATATATATATCCGTGTAAGTATATTCTCATACTTACCTTCATCCTAGAGATTTGATATACACCACGCTAAATGAGGGCGAGGAATAGACACACTGAGCTAGGTGAAACATTAACCTCCCACCCGTGTGGGGGACAGCAAACAAACCTGGATAAGAAATTAATTCTTAACACACCAGCTCTCCGCCCCCCCCAATACAACTTCGGCGCTTTACCCAGCAAAATGCTCTCTTCCATGCTTTCTTACTTTCACTGAATTAATATAACAGTATTGGAACTGTAAGTATTTAAAAAAAATTTACACTTTTCATTTATCTGAATTACCAAAATTTTTCCGGAATTGCTATGAGCATGGAAAAATTTGCTATAGCAATAATCATGGAAATATCCAATATCTTTACAGTGGAGATCACTTGTGTTAAGCAGAGGCTGATCTTTAGTGAGGAAAACTTTGGTGTCCTTGTGTGTTGAGTAGAATCCTTTGGTTGTTCTTCGGTATGCCTTAGTGTTGGGTAGAATCCTTTGGTTGTTCCTCGGTGTCCCTTAGTGTTGGGTATGATCCTTTGGTTGCGCAGACCGTAGGTTGCAGATCCGTTCGTCAATGGCGCATACGTTCAAATGAACGGCTTTCAAGATCGGCGATTAAATGGTTACCTAACCACGTATTCAAGCTGTTGTTTGGCTAACTTTAATCCACGCAACCATGCTGAGTCTATAAATTTAAGTGGTGGATTCCAGCACCCCTTATATAAAAAAAATATTCCAACATTCTAGCTTTTATCTGGGTTCTTTTTCGCATTGGACATCTATCTGTTTCCGGGAGCCCTATCCCATGTCTCTCTGTGTCTCCATCTTGTTATTTTCATGATTATCTGAGGCATACCCTGAGACATACTTTTGTGTACACTTTTATTACCTCGGTTCCCCGATATATTCTTTGCTGTGCGCGTACGGGGAGAGCAGCACAGCCGCAAAACACGATTACCCATAAGAGCCACCTGCGCTCAAATCCCGAAATTCTAGTTTTACTTTCTCAGAGTCTTCTAGTTACTTGACTCTCTGAACGCCGCTACAGATGATCCTGGGTTCAAGACCAATCAATCAAACCATTTAAATATAACTGTAATTTTCGTATTTATTACCGTTAATTCGTAACTACCCTACACTATTTCCTATAAATGATAGGCTATGCCTATGCTTATGTAGCAATATGAAAGCCGTATTATTATAGATTCACTAAATGAAGATTGGAGATGATTGGCGTGCATAATTTTGGGAAACATAATTGTTAACTACACTACATTGCTCAGTCGGTAGAGCGTTCGGCTAGAAACCATAAGGTTCCTAGTTCGATACCGGTCCTCGCCAACTCAGCGTTATGAGTAGCACAGGGATCTGTGCGGTAAAGTAAGGAGCTGATGGTAGGTGTGGCGCTCCACCTCAGATGCTAAAACAATCTCCTTGGTCTAGCGCTATTGAAAAGGGGATAGAATCCCTCGCTGTATGTCTGATACCGACTTTAGGCCGCCCCGACGACTTTACTTTTTTACTTACTCTACACTATTTCCTATATATGATAGGCTATGCCTATGCTAATGTATTAATATGAAAGCCATATTATTATAGATTCTCTAAATAATGATTGGAAATTATTGGCGAGTACGATTTTAGGAATATATTTTCTGTTTATAAAAGAAGAAAAATGAGATTTAAACTAAAATAATTATTTACTCTAACTTTTTACATGTATATAAAAATGAAAAAAAGAAAATGAAATCAGGGATTTTTGAGTTTCCTGTACAGTAGGATTTAATGAATTTCTATAAAGAAAATAAACCGCCATAAATCTGAGAAAAAAAAGTCGATATAGGTATAATCAGGTTTGTCTGAATATATAGTTGAGAACCTTTAAAATATATGCGTACATATAACATGCCTCGATATAAGATCTGGAATATCGCTTTCTTTGAAATTGTCATTTAATGATGTCGAAACTGTCCATTTAGGATAGACCTATGATAAAAAAAAAGAATTTTAGAATCCGGAGCAGACGGGTGTTCGGGGGTGGGGGGTAACAAAAAAGTGAAATAAGGATAATGATGATAATAAGAAAAAATATCCAATATATATTTTCAGTGAGCAAGAAAAAAAGTAGAAAAAAAAATAAAAGGAAACAAAATGTTATTGGCTCTTATTAACAACTTGTGTCCATAAACAGCGGGTGGGAATAATGGTATCGTATAAAAATGATTGGAATATATACATAAATAAACCGTCATTATCCTATGGGGGAAAGACACGCTACGCAAAAGTTTCACTTAGTTTTCATTCCTGTAACTCGACATACACACACATTATATATATATATATATATATATATATATATATATATATATATATATATATATATATATATGTGTGTGTGTGTGTTTGTGTTTGTGTGTGGTTGTGTTGTGTGTGTCTGTGTGTGTCTGTGTCTGTGTTTTGTGTGTGTGTTTTGTGTGTGTGTTATGTGTGTGTGTGTGTGTGTGTGCGTGTATGTGTGTGTGTGTGCGTGTATGTGTGTGAGTGTGTGTGTTTGTGTGTCTCTGTGTGTGTGTGTCTGTGTGTGTGTGTCTGTGTGTGTGTGTGTGTGTGTGTGTTGTGTGTGTCTGTGTGTGTGTCTGTGTTTGTCTGTATGTGTGTGTGCCTGTGTGTTGTCTGTGTGTTTGTGTGTGTCTGTATCTCTCTGTGTGTGTATGTGTGTGTGTATGTGTGTATATGTGTCTGTGTGTTTGTGTCTGAGTGTGTGTATGAGTGTGTGCGCGTGTGTGTGTGTGTGTTTATGGATACAGTGGTATAAAGATAATCTCATGCCGATAAACACACGCATGCGCACAAAGTTGCTCAACTATATGTGCGATTATACGTGCAGTTCTGCAATCTGAATATACTTGAAAGAAATCTTAATATGATATGAATATTTTGACAACTAGGAACATAGATTCTCTAATCTGCATTATGGAAAATCTTTCACCATAGTTGCTTTTACAGACGAAACCAACACCGGGCATAGAAATTAATAGATACACACACACACACACACACACACACACACACACACATATATATATAATATATATATATATATATACAAGGTGTGTTAAAAAAAGGATCAAGATTGAAGCTGTACTTACCAAGATAGGAATGAACAATAAATATAACAGTAAGCTTTTTTAAGAATACAAGGTGTGTTATAAAGTACAGATTTTAAAGCTGTATTTACCAAGATAGAAATCAAGAATGAATGGAACGTTAATTTCTCAGAATACAAGATGTGTCAAAAAGTACAAAAAATCTCGATACTTTTTTGACACACCTTATATGACACACATTATTAATATCGATATTGTGCCGCTCAGCTTTTGTGCGGCTCGTGTCACTCCAACCCCGTCTGTTGGAGGCCAGGTCTTCTAGGCTTGATGGTGTAATGACACATTTCTTCAGAGCCGTATTCATGTGGTTTTCACACACACACACACACACACACACACACACACACATATATATATATATATATGTGTGTGTGTAAAAATGGAAATTGGAAATGAATCCGACAATATGAGGAAGAATGAATAAAGAAAAGAAAGAATGGAATGGATAATAAAAGAAGAATTTAATCAATATCATTTACACATGTGTTTCGGTCTTTTCTCTCAATATATCTCCTTTTACCACTAATGTTATATACCTTTATCTACTTTATTTTCTTGAATTAAACACAAATAACTCTTAAATTATCACACCCTACACCTATTTTGTTTTATTAAAACTTAAATCATCTGCAAACTTTTCCTAACACTTATTTACTATAAATTACCATACCACAATATTTTATTAAAATTTAGATCATTAAGCTAACTCATCTTAACACTTATTTACTATAAATTACCATACCACAAATATTTTATAAATTATTAAATACTTCCACATTTATTATATAACGCAATATTATATAACAATAAATATACCTAAAACCATCTTACGATAACATCAAAATAAAAATAACATATAAAAAAACAATTATCTATTATCAAAGTTAGGTTCTTTTTATTATCGACTACTTTTTTGATAATTCACCGTTTTTTATTTCAAAACAATAACAAAACTAAGCTCCGAAAAAATTTTTCAACAGTTTAGGGACAAATAATAACACTTTATTTTTCAATACAAAACTATTTTCTACCATAACCTCTAGAAAAAACCAAATATCCAAATTCTAACGGTCTATTTCAGCGTTCCAAATGTGATTTTCAAAAAAAATTCTATTCGAACATTTCCAAAGTTCTCTGTTGTTTCCCCAACGAATTTTTTCATTCAAAATAAAATTTCACTCTGATGAAGGTCGAATCTTCTCTGTGTACAGAATATTTTCACACAGATGAACTGACCGAAACACATGTGTAAGTGATATTGATTAAATTCTTCTTTTATTATCCATTCCATTCTTTCTTTTCTTTATTCATTCTTCCTCATATATATATATGTAATATATTAAGAAAGATTGAAAAACACAGGTTTAAATGAGTTAAGTGGTGAGTTTATTGGCCGACGCTGCAGTGTTTCGATCTATTAATTATATCAACTTCAGGGCATTTGTTAGTATACGGAAGGTAATAAAAAAAATTATCACAGAATAAAGAGAAAAGCTAGGGATAGTCCTTGTTTATCAGTCTGTTTAAAATTTGAAATCTGAAATAAGAACACTGAAAAATAGGCGGTTTGAAATATGACGTCAAATATTTTCTTTTACGGTGTGAGTATGGGACTGTGTAAGTGTGTGTATCGAAAAAAGCATTGTGCATTTTTTAGGTGTGTGGTTGCACATATGTGTATAAATCTTTTGCGATAAACGACATCGAAACGATATATATATATTAAGTAGAGAAATAACAAAAGACTTCGAGATTTAGTATTATAGTCTATTTCAGAGAGCTTGATAGACAATCCTAGCAGTTTATATATATATAGTGTCGTAAGGAAGATTTCTTCTCTGGAATTTTGGATTATATATTATATATATTATATATATATATATATATATATATTATATATTTGTTGTGGTAGATTTTGAAGAATATTTCTCCTCGAACAGGAAACTTAGCGTCAAGGAAGATCTCAGAAATTAAATTCGAGTTCCAGCAATGACTGTGTACATACTCTCTGTTTTATTAGTCTTATGGTTGATTGTTTTGGGTGTGTTCTTTTACGTCACACCAACCCTTTTCGGGTTATTTAAAGTCGAATCCTTTTGATAAACAAAGGACCTAGGTTCCTGACAGTACCTGCTCTTTCTTAAGTGGTCACCATATTATGTATAGCCCTGTCGAGTGGGGCTGTAGAATAAGCCAACTGCACCTATAATAGGGCCACCTCTTAACCGTATGTGGCAACTCGTGATGCTTAAGGAAGAAATCGTGCTGGTTCATCACATGAAAAACTCCACGTTGACATTTACTTGGGCTAGACGAGCGGTAGGAGAGACACCCGTCGATCACTCGGCTAGTCACGTCAAGCCCTAGCATCAATATATATTTACCAACGCCTCCGCACGAGCAGGATGTGACACAAGGTCAATTTCTTAAGCTGAGTTCAACAGGTTTGAATTCAGAGTTTTCCTTCTCCTAGACCGGTTGCCTAACCAAGGTTAAAGAGCCCAGTCTGTCCTACTATTTATACATAGCTGGAGGGAGAGTAGGATTCATACCTTTCCCAGGGGTATTAGCGCTAAGTGAAATGCAATTACCACATCCAGGATTTGAACTCGGGGCGTCGAGTCCATTTCCCATGACTTTAACCATTACACCACGCGCTTTACTTCAATATGATAGTCCAGACAGTATTGCTCTTATGGCAACCCCAACACTTTAAAAAATATATGTGCTAAAAAGTTGTTGAGGGTTATATTGTCCTGGGTATGACGTTAGAATAGTGGTGATGCTCCAATTCTGAAGCTTCTTGTGGTATGGAGTACCCCTTCATTACTCGGTCCACGCTGACTCAGAGTGTTAGGCTATCTATTGTTTAAATAGATAAAGAATGAGTCTAAAAATGTGAATAGCCAACAGGAATTAATAAAACAAAATAGAAAAAAAATGAAATAACCTAAAGGTTAACATGACGTAAAACCAAACCAACCAACCAGTCAACCAGACAATTAAGTACTGAACAGGCTCATCTTAGATTTATAAGACTCATGGATCAGTTTCATCCATTCTTTTTTTTTTCCTTCTTTCTTTCTTTCTTTCTTTCCTTTCATTTCCTTTTCTTTCTTTCCTTTCATTTCCTTTTCTTTCTTTCTTTCATTTCCTTTCATTTCTTTCTTTTCTTTTTTTCTTTCTTTCTTTCTTTCTTTCTTTCTTTCCTTTTCTTTTTTCTTTCTTTCTTTCTTTCTTTCTTTCTTCATTTCTTTCTTTCTTTCTTTTTCTTTTTCTTTCTTTCTTTCTTTCTTTCTTCTTTCCTTCTTTCCTTTCCTTCTTTTTTTTTCTTTCTTTCTTCTTCCTTTCTTTCCTTTCCTTTCTTTTTTTCTTTCTTTCTTTCTTTTTTTTCTTCTTTCTTTCTTTCTTTCTTTCTTCTTTCTTTCTTTCTTTCTTTCTTCTTCTTTCCCTTCTTTCTTTTCTTTTTTTCTTTCTTTCTTTCTTTCTTCATTTCTTTCCTTTCCTTTCCTTTTCTTTTTTTCTTTTTCTTTCTTTCTTTCTTCATTCCTTTCTTTCCTTTCTTTTCTTTTTTTCTTTCTTTCTTTCTTTCTTTCTTCATTTCCTTTCTTTCCTTTCCTTTTCTTTTTCTTTCTTTCTTTCTTTCTTTTCTTTTCTTTCTTTCTTTCTTTCTTTTTTCTTTCTTTCTTCTTTCTTCATTTCCTTTCTTTCCTTTCCTTTTCTTTTTTTCTTTCTTTTCTTTCTTTCTTTCATTTCCTTTCTTTCCTTTCCTTTTCTTTTTTTTCTTTCTTTCTTTCTTCTT
>CM042141.1:75547531-75562531 GCA_023376005.1 Doryteuthis pealeii | reverse complement strand
CGAATTACCAGCGCCGTATCCTTTTATATGATACTTATGGATAGAAAAAAGTGACAACCCTTCCATAAAAAAACAAAGAAACAAAATTAACAAAAACATAAAAAAGTAACAAAACAAAACCAAAAGAATAAGAAATACCTAACATCAACAAAAAACACCCTCCCCTAAAAAACAATAAAAACAATAATGATGTTGTAACTCAAGTATCAGAGTTAACAAAAAGTAATAGAAAGAAGTACAGTGAGTATTAAGGATAGAGAAAATAGTTTACTAAGCCAAGATACGAGGTGATCAGAGTAATTGGCAATTGTTAGGTTGAATTAATAATTTCTGTGAGCCTTCGTTGTTTCCACCTTCTGGTGTTTCGTCAGACATTATTTATAGGAATACATATGATTCTATTCTCCTTATTTAGGTACTATATGGCAAATTAAGAATAAAAAACAAGAACAATACAGGAAATTTATTGGGAGGTTCGGAATCACTATAGTTACTAAGTTGTTTGTTTGTTAAAAATATTAACTATTGACTTACGTATGTTTTTCTAACGACAATTGATATTTACTAAGCCTTACTTAGTCTGGTGCATAACTACATTTGTGTGGCATCCAGTGCGGATCAAAATCGTTCTATCAGCAATATTTTTAAAGACTATCTTGATACCCATGACTTCTCTGCAAACTGGAACTTGACGGTGGTGTCTAATAGTTTTAGTCGACATCTGTGCTTTGATGGGAAATAGACCATAAAAATATAACACACCACACGCAACCCGCCCCACTGTAATTTAAAGATAAAACACGAATGTCCCTTAAACGGAAATTGTCTCTACAATTACGTTTTATACCACGCTACCAAAACACAGAAAAAATATACACTGGCATAAATGAAGGCACGTGCTAAACCAAGAATGTACACAGACTTACATCATTTAACAATAATAAGTACGAACACAGGACAACATTTTCAAGACACATACGCGAACTCAAAAAACGAAACACACCAAAAGTAATCTGGAAAGTAAGGAAAATAGTGCCTGCTTACAACAACATATCAAGTCAGTGTAATCTTTGTCTGGAAGAAGAAATAGTCATAATAACCTTCTCAGAACAAGATAAACTCCTTAACAAACGATTGGAATTCATACCCAAAGGTAGGCATAAATATTCACAAACCGTTTTAGATCCCATCATTTTTCACTGCGCCAGGCAAGATTAAGAATAGTAAATTTTCAACTTTTTATCTTTCTCTTTCTTTTATGCAACCTTAAATGACAATCTCAACATTTGAGAGCTTCCTTGCTTTATTACGTGAACCGGTTTAGCATCAGCCTAGGAACTAGAAGATTCTGGATTCAATACTGGCCCTCGTGCATGAGTAGCCAACCTTGGATTTGTGCGTAGCTGATGTTAGGTTTGGCGTTCAAACTCAGACGCAAAATCATTCTCCCAGGTCTAGCATGACTTTACTTTATATTTAAGGTATTTACTTGGCAATTAATAAAATATAGATGCGCACAGATTCTATCTATACATTAACTATTCAGTATTTAATACATATTGAAGTCGGAAACAGATGATTGGTTTGGTTTGTTTTGTTTTACGGCATATCAACTTCGGTGGGTCATTTAATGCCAACAAAGTTGTGAAATAAATTCATTCTTAATGCATAATACAATTTTGTTTATAAACTCATATTTTTGTTTATAAACTCATATTTTCTATTCTACCCATAGATAGGACCCAGCAGGTACTACCACTCCGGGTCAGAGTGAACCAGGGAGCAATGGTGATGAAGGGGTGCTCTACATTCCCCAAACCTCCAGAACTGGAACCTCACCATAAGATCGAGTTTAACGTCATTCCCAGGACATGTAGACCCTCAGCCACCGCCTTATAGCACCCATATGATAAGAAGGATTGGGGTTTGCCATAAGGGCAATAGGGTAGGGGCAATCATATAGGTGCTAGAGCTTGACGTGGCCAGCCGATTGATCGGAGGGGGCCTCTGCGACCGCACGACTAGCCCAAGAAGAGCCTAAAGTGGAATATTACAAGTCATGGACTGCTCAGCCACATGGGTTCTACCCTTAAGCATCACGGGTCGTCACCCACGGCCAACAGGTGGCCCCATTGGGGGAAGCTTACCCCTCTGCAGAGGTGCAGTCGGTGCATTCTAACACCCCAGCCGACGTGACGTAAGGCAATTGATTATATATATATATATATATATATATATATATATATATATATATATATTACATAAAATATAAACTTCTGTAGCACTACTACTCAATATTTTAATATGAGGCACAATAGAACATTGGTAAGGTGGAGTCCACGTGGTCTAGTGGCTAACGTGCTAGACTGCTACATTGGAGTAGGTGTGTTCGAACTCGATTACGTTCACTTCAGTTTTAATATTTGTGGAAAGGTATGTAACCATTATCCTCTCCAGTTATGAGTTAAATAGTACCACTCCTTTTCATCTAAATTACGGGTCAGCAAACTACGGCCCGCAAGCCGGATCCGACCCGCGAAGGCATTTTATCAGGCCCGTCTACAGTACTTGAATTTGTTTGTTAAAACGTACGGAATGCGAGACCTTCTGTTACCATTTAGATTTAAATATCATGTTAAGCTTATTAAATCCTCATGGACTTGAATACGGAATCAACCATTCGAATAAAATTGACTGATAAACATTTGAAAGCAATTCTCTCGTTTGGCTGTGGCAATTCCAAACCAAACATTGACGATATCTTGAAAAGCAAACATTAGTTTCACAAATCTCACTAAACCTTTCTGCTAATGTTGCGTTCTTTCATAATGTTTTGAAAATAAATATGTTTGTTAAATTTGTTTTTGTGCATCTTATGCCACTCATCCATGAATATAACATGGAAAGATAAATTTTGTTTTACATCTTTTTTTCAGAGCTTACGTTCTGGCTAGCAAGTATTGAACACAATAATAATGTGACAGGCGATTGTTATTTTTTCAATTATCCGACCCGCGGTCATTATTTTTTCAATTATACGGCCCATCGTGAAAAAAGTTTGGTGATCCCTGTTCTGAAAGGGTGGGTTTCGAATCAGATAATCCGCGAAGATTGACATGCCATTAAACAAAGAATCCAAACCAAAATATTAGCATGTCATTTTTTAAAGTTCGGTTTTCCTTTTCCTGGATAAACAAATTGTGCATTCAAGCTTTGTGAACATTATAAATCAGATTACGAAATGTATCATTTTGAAAATCTATTAAAATTACAGATTCGGACTCTGTTTCTCTGTAACCGAAACTACGTCACTGCTTACAGTTAAGTAAGTTTATCAATGTGTATTTAATTTATAGCCAGTATCTTTACAACATAAAAATATTAAGATTGTGTGAAATGTGTCACATTTTCATGAAAGTTTTGATATGTATTCACCTTTAGATGAGTTTATGTTTAGAATAGTTTTTCCTATAATATATTAGAGAAAACATTTGTTTTACTAGGTCGAATCCACCCCTGGTATAATTTTATGAAATCCGAACCAAGTTAATTGTATTCATACGATGTTTCTCTAAAGATAAGAGTCTGAATAAGTAAATCAGAATTTTTTAGAAACGTTTTGGAGGTTCCTACTGTCGTAAAACAAAACCAATATCTCAGTGAAGTGGAGTGAATATGATGCTTTTTAAATAATTAATTTTTTGAAAAATATTGAAAGTTTTATTTCATTTATTTAATTTTTCCACCCCTTTCAGTCAACATCTTAAAAAAATATTTTTACACCGCCCGATTTTTTTTTTGCTAGTGTGTATAATAAAATATATGGCGTTGTTTGTTAGATGAGGTACTTTCCAGCAGTCAAATGATCCGTGTCAACCCCCCTCCCCTAAGTTAGAAAAAGGATGGCAATCAGTCTCCATCCGTAGAATACAGACACATCCCCATCTTTTCCTTTCTACAGGACAAACCCACATTTACATTTCTACTACGCTAAGCTTATAAAATAATAGGTCACAGCTAACGATAGACAGACAGAATATAACGTTATCTTCTTTTCTTTATAAGATGAAGATGAAGCACAAGTTAACGTGCACTTATGTCGTATGATAGATCTGCACTCTTTTGCTCTTGGTTGCCATAGCTCTACATCGAGGCGGCGATTTCTAAGTAGTAGTTAGATTATGGCTATGTCCAGTTCGTGCCGCAGTTGGCCACGGTACATATGTCCTTCCTATCAGGATTTAAATGTCAGTCTTTTAATGTAAATCTTTCTGACATCAGAACAAATTGCTCTAAAATGTACTTTGGTGAAATGGTTTCCTTTTTCTTTGTTCTTGACATTTAGGTATGTTGTTTAGATTGAATAAGCTGAGGTTTGGTGTTATGGCCGTATCTACTGGCTCGCTAGTCAACAAAGGGTACTGATTTGAGAATTCGAATCTCACCGGGGGGTTTATTCTTTATTTCCGAACCCTACTGCTAACTTAACTCTTGTAACATAAACGGTTGGTATTTGTACTGCAGGGGATGAGGAGTCTCCGCGGCTAAAGTGATGGACTCCGAAATTGTAGTAAGCAAGTTCGAACTCTCCAGTCGTGCAGGAAACATGAAAAAAAAGAAGCTTACTTGAGGAATGAAGGTGTAATACCCCCGTGGCTTTACCGTTCTTTAGAAGGAAACTATATATTTTTTTAGTTAAAAATAATTGTCAAGGCATTTTTATAGTAAAAATCATTTCCAATACATTTTTATAGTAAAAAAAAAATCATTTCAATACATTTTTATAGTAAAAAAAAAAATCATTTCAATACATTTTATAGTAAAAAAAAAAATAATTCCAATACATTTTTATAGTAAAAAAAATCATTTCCAATACATTTTTATAGTAAAAAAAAATCATTTCCAATGCATTTTTATAGTTAAAAATCATTTCCAATATATTTTTATAGTTAAAAATAATTTCCAATGCATTTTTATAGTAAAAATCAGTTCCAATACATTTTTATAGTAAAAAAAAAAAATTTCCAATGTATTTTTATAGTTAAAAATCATTTCCAATATATTTTTATAGTTGAAAATAATTTCAAAGAATATAGCAAAAAGTGTGAGAATATATCTCAGATTGTTATGTGATACTCCATGAGGTACCCAGTGTATACGTCATGGTTATCTAATGCCAAGCCATCCTTGCATTAAAAATTAATGGTGCTATTTAACCCATGGACGGGAAATGATGAGCTTCATACTGTTACAATTTATGGGCAGTCATAAATTGTGAGCGTGTCTGTAGTTAGAATTTGAATTAGGAATGTTAGATTAAAAATAACGGGGCCCCAGAAATAAATTACCAGTGATGGTTATAATCTTTAACCCCTTAGACGCGTGAGATCACCGTGTCCATTCCTACGACAATTACCAATACACAACACGTCTCCATATTGTATATTCTACATTGGCAACAAAACAGCTTTATGCAGAACTACTAAATTTAGTATGCATACTTAATGGACTCAAGGGAAGGTATTTTGTAAAGTAAAAGATCTTCCTCGTGGAACAAAAAGGCAGACCAGTGAGAGAGTTGATGACTATAACAATTAACTAATTAGCCTGAAGCCCTTTTGCTTCACAAGACGTAACTAATCGTACGAAACTTACTTTTTCAAACTTCAGAAGAAAAATAAAAATAATATTGAATTAGTTTAGTTAGCAGATGCAACACAGCTTTCAAGGAGTGCAGACACAATTGTCGGCTCTGACGTGTCCATCTCTCCGCGGCGGATTCATGGGCTAATGAATAAAATTTGATCAAGAAATAAACAAGTTGTGTCTGTTAATCAAACTAGCAAATATATGCACCCTCCGGGTGCAAGTATTTAAGTTTTGATATGATAAAATATCATATTAAATTAGAAAGGCTAATGAAACTGAATAAGAATGCAGATAAAAAGATTCGGAACAGAGGGGGTATGATTGAAAAATAGAACAACTTTGAAACTAACTATTCCATCATTTTCCATTACTCCCCTCTTTCATTGGTAAATTTTCCTAGTTTAACTATTTAGTTAAAATAGGAAGTAAAGGATAATATTACAGTTATTTCTTCTTGTAAATAAATTTTCTTTAAGATTTATCCACGAGATTTTTGTTCATATTTCTTAAGATAAAACCAAACAATTAGAAATCAATAATACCAA
Source organism: Doryteuthis pealeii (assembly GCA_023376005.1). Lineage (NCBI taxonomy): Eukaryota > Metazoa > Mollusca > Cephalopoda > Myopsida > Loliginidae > Doryteuthis > Doryteuthis pealeii. Next base: position 75,556,337 of record CM042141.1, on the reverse strand, counting down.
GCACATATTTATTAAAATAAAATTTTAAATATCAATATGCAAATTAGCCTTCTCGTTCAAACTGTAAACCTCTATTTTGTTGTATATATAAATACAATTGCATGTTATTAGTACGTAGATATGGTCAACAGTATTAATAATGTAAAACAATTTTTATTAATAACTGAAGGTTTAAAAGAATGAAATCCTGGAGAATTTGACGTAAATAATTACGGGAATTGTGACTTGAGTAGTAATGTAGTTTCGGTTACAGACAGAAAAACACACAATCTCCATTATAATCAAATATTAAAAGCAATGACAAGCCCAGCAAGAAGAATCGACGAAGAAGAGGAAAACCAACCCTCAATAGAAGTAAGCCGAACCAGTGAAAATGGCGGCCGACAAGTTGACGAAGATGAAGAAGCAGTAGGCAACTAGTCAGTAACCGGAAGTTACCAAGTAAGATCTATCATCTCTAATCTATCTCTTTGTCTCTCTCCACCGATTATATACACATGAGTAAAGGGCTATAAAACACATACCTTTCTCAAGAGTATTAGTCAGAAAATTGCGCGCCTGATGTTCGAACTTGCTTATATACGATGTCGCAGCCCATCATATTTTACATTACGTCACCGCAAACATCTTTAGTGATATATATTAAGTCGATCTACTTATTTTACGCTTATAGAGTAATAAGAAACAACAACAAAAAAAAACACGCCTATAGAGTAAATAAAACGAAGATAAATAAACAAAATTAACAAAAAACAAAACAAAAATAGTGTTGTACCGGCCGTTCCTACAGTGGAGAACATGCACCGGTTCTCACTATAAATAGTGAGACACCGAGTGGAAAGGTAGAACTGTTCCCGTTAACGACAAGCTAGTCGTACATGTACCATTGATTGTAAATACACTTGTCTTATTTTACCCCATCTCGACTTGACTTCTTTTTACTGTTGGGACTAACATCACAACAAATAGAAAGATTAAAAAAGTCAACATACAAAACCAAAAACACCCTACCCTAAAAACAACAAAAACAACAATAATGATGTAACTCGTGTATCAGAATTAACAAAAAAATAACAAGAAGGAAAACAACAATGGCGGTTACATAGTTATATGGAAAGGAAAGTTTTCGAATACATTGTGTATATCAAGAAAATTCAATTATTAATAATTCTCCCAAAAGAAACAGAAAACAAATACTAAACATGAATCACGCTAACAATTTATGTATAGAATATTCGAATAATTCATTTGGTTTTTATTTTTTCTAACATTTATTTCAATTTTTGTTTGATTCATTCATTTTGAATCCAGAAACAAGATCCTGTTCTTACATAAAACTTTGCGGAATAATTAAAAGAGAAATGTGACATAATCATGAATTATTGACAGCAAAAACTTTTATATGTTTTTAAAAAAATCTTATTTAGAATATATTCATTAAAAATGCATTATTATTCATTTAGAATATATTAATTTGGTCTATATTCAGGCCTGCAAGCATCAAGAATTCTTATTTTAACACTTTTAAAATGTCTCGTAATTATTTTTCAACTTATAATACATATGGAGACGCGTGGTGTAATGCTTAACGTTGTAGGAAACTGACACAACGAGACGAGTTCAAATCCTGCACGAGGCTGTTTGCATTTCACATTGAGCTTCTAGCCATGGGGAAATAGTAGTACAGACTAGGCTCTTTAACCTCTTTCACCTTTGTCAGGAAACCAGTTTAGGAGGAGAAAAACTCTGTATTCAAACCTGTTAAACTCTTAAGCTTTAAAATTGGCATTGTGTCACATCCTACACTAGCGTAGGAGTTGGTTATATATATTATATAATATATATATATATATATATATATATATATATAATATTAATAATATACCAAGCGTGTTGGTAGATCCTTGCGGAGAGAAAAAAACACAGCAGAAAGTTTGATTGTAAAAATATACTACCAAACATCAACCAGGAAGAACAACATTTTTGAAAAAAAGAAAGGACCAAGATATTCGTACCAACAAAAAATAATCTATTGGTACAGTATTTGGCCAAAAGAAAAAACAATTTATACGTATATATATGTATTTAAGATATATATATATATTCATATAACCGCTAGGAGAAAGCTAATATGTAAAAAGTGCTCGATACCTAAGTAGAGCCAATAATAAAGATAATCTAATGAGTCAGACGAACCTACTATTAGTTTCGCATAAAGCTCTTCAGGGCTAAAATCTGACAGAGTCAGATTTTAGCCCTGAAGAGCTTTATATATATATATATATATATATATATATATATATATATATATATATATATATAATACATACTTTTTCTTGCACAGTACGTATTTACCCAAACCGTTTGCCATGGGTAGGATGTGTCACAAGGACGACACTATGGGACATCCAGCGTGGATTGAACTCGCTATTCATTTGTAATGGATCTGCGAGACTAGATTGGTAACCATTACACTACGGTGACGCACTGTTTTTTTAACACAGTAAGATGTGACATAAGGACACAAGTATGGGACACCCAACGAACATCAAACTCGCTATTGAGTTGTGCAGGGTGGCCAAGAAGTCACTAATTAGCGCTATGGGAAATGCAAAGAGCATCGTCCAAAATTTGAACACGTCTCGACGTGTTTATTTCCTATTTTACACCCATGACCTTATGGCAAACTATGTATATTGTGTAATGGATTTCCTATCTTACGTAATTCTATAATAAAAAAATATATGATATCTATTCCCCCAGTGACTTCTTGGCCACCCTGTAGATGAATCTGCGAAACTAGCTTGTTAACCATTACTCCAGATTGGGCGCCGTCTTCGAAAAACAGAATATCATGAAATATTTTTCTTCTTTTGTGCTTTTACTTTCATAATGAAAGGCTAGCGAGGATTATTTTCCCAAGAGTAATAGCACTATTTTGTAAAAACCGTCTTTTATATCCTTTTTGAGGGGCGTAGAACTGAATATAACGCACAACAAGGATCTCTGTTTTCATGGTCATCTTCTATGCATATATAAAGGGCAGTTGGTGTGATATATGTATGTATATCAGAAGGAAACTACGAAAATGAAACGACAACAAAGTAAATATATATACACATTCAGATTTTGATTTTTGATTGTTTTGGTTTGGTTTGTTTTGTTTACGGCATATCAACCTCAGTGGGTCATTTAATGCCGATAAAGTTTTGAAATAAAATCGATTTTTAATGGATAATACATTTTTTTTTATAAATTCATTTTCTATTTAACCCATAAATGGGACCCTAACAGGTACAACCACTCCGGGTCAGAGTGGACCAGGTAGCAATGGTGATGAAGGGCTGCTCCACATTCCCCAAACCTCCAAAACTGGAACCTCACCATCAGATAGAGTTTAACGTCATTCCCAGGACATGTAGACTCGCAGCACCACTTCTAGCACCCATATGATAAAAAGGGGTTGGGACTTGCCATAAGGGCAATAGGGTTGGGGCAANGAAAAATAAATATATGAATTAGTTTAGTTAGCAGATGCAACACAGCTTTCAAGGAGTGCAGACACAATTGTCGGCTCTGACGTGTCCATCTCTCCGCGGCGGATTCATGGGCTAATGAATAAAATTTGATCAAGAATAAACAAGTTGTGTCTGTTAATCAAACTAGCAAATATATGCACCCTCCCGGTGCAAGTATTTAATTTTTGATATGATAAAATATCATATTAAATTAGAAAGGCTAATGAAACTGAATAAGAATGCAGATAAAAAGATTCGGAACAGAGGGGTATGATTGAAAAATAGAACAACTTTGAAACTAACTATTCCATCATTTTCCATTACTCCCCTCTTTCATTGGTAAATTTTCCTAGTTTAACTATTTAGTTAAAATAGGAAGTAAAGGATAATATTACAGTTATTTCTTCTTGTAAATAAATTTTCTTTAAGATTTATCCACGAGATTTTTGTTCATATTTCTTAAGATAAAACCAAACAATTAGAAATCAATAATACCAAGCACATATTTATTAAAATAAAATTTAAATATCAATATGCAAATTAGCCTTCTCGTTCAAACTGTAACCTCTATTTTGTTGTATTATATAAATACAATTGCATGTTATTAGTACGTAGATATGGTCAACAGTATTAATAATGTAAAACAATTTTTATTAATAACTGAAGGTTTAAAAGAATGAAATCCTGGAGAATTTGACGTAAATAATATACGGAATTGTGACTTGAGTAGTAATGTAGTTTCGGTTACAGACAGAAAAACACACAATCTCCATTATAATCAAATATTAAAAGCAATGACAAGCCCAGCAAGAAGAATCGACGAAGAAGAGGAAAACCAACCCTCAATAGAAGTAAGCCGAACCAGTGAAAATGGCGGCCGACAAGTTGACGAAGATGAAGAAGCAGTAGGCAACTAGTCAGTAACCGGAAGTTACCAAGTAAGATCTATCATCTCTAATCTATCTCTTTGTCTCTCTCCACCGATTATATACACATGAGTAAAGGGCTATAAAACCATACCTTTCTCAAGAGTATTAGTCAGAAAAATTGCGCGCCTGATGTTCGAACTTGCTTATATACGATGTCGCAGCCCATCATATTTTACATTACGTCACCGCAAACATCTTTAGTGATATATATAAGTCGATCTACTTATTTTACGCTTATAGAGTAATAAGAAACAACAACAAAAAAAAACACGCCTATAGAGTAAATAAAACGAAGATAAATAAACAAAATTAACAAAAAACAAAACAAAAATAGTGTTGTACCGGCCGTTCCTACAGTGGAGAACATGCACCGGTTCTCACTATAAATAGTGAGACACCGAGTGGAAAGGTAGAACTGTTCCCGTTAACGACAAGCTAGTCGTACATGTACCATTGATTGTAAATACACTTGTCTTATTTTACCCCATCTCGACTTGACTTCTTTTTACTGTTGGGACTAACATCACAACAAATAGAAAGATTAAAAAAGTCAACATACAAAACCAAAAACACCCTACCCTAAAAACAACAAAAACAACAATAATGATGTAACTCGTGTATCAGAATTAACAAAAAAATAACAAGAAGGAAAACAACAATGGCGGTTACATAGTTATATGGAAAGGAAAGTTTTCGAATACATTGTGTATATCAAGAAAATTCAATTATTAATAATTCTCCCAAAAGAAACAGAAAACAAATACTAAACATGAATCACGCTAACAATTTATGTATAGAATATTCGAATAATTCATTTGGTTTTTATTTTTCTAACATTTATTTCAATTTTTGTTTGATTCATTCATTTTGAATCCAGAAACAAGATCCTGTTCTTCATAAAACTTTGCGAATAATTAAAAGAGAAATGTGACATAATCATGAATTATTGACAGCAAAAACTTTTATATGTTTTTAAAAAAATCTTATTTAGAATATATTTCATTAAAAATGCATTATTATTCATTTAGAATATATTAATTTGGTCTATATTCAGGCCTGCAAGCATCAAGAATTCTTATTTTAACACTTTTAAAATGTCTCGTAATTATTTTTCAACTTATAATACATATGGAGACGCGTGGTGTAATGCTAACGTTGTAGGAAACTGACACAACGAGACGAGTTCAAATCCTGCACGAGGCTGTTTGCATTTCACATTGAGCTTCTAGCCATGGGGAAATAGTAGTACAGACTAGGCTCTTTAACCTCTTTCACCTTTGTCAGGAAACCAGTTTAGGAGGAGAAAAACTCTGTATTCAAACCTGTTAAACTCTTAAGCTTTAAAATTGGCATTGTGTCACATCCTACACTAGCGTAGGAGTTGGTAATATATATATATATATATATATATATATATATTATATATATATATATATATATAATTTAATATACCAAGCGTGTTGGTAGATCCTTGCGGAGAGAAAAAAACACAGCAGAAAGTTTGATTGTAAAAATATACTACCAAACATCAACCAGGAAGAACAACATTTTTGAAAAAAAAGAAAGGACCAAGATATTCGTACCAACAAAAAATAATCTATTGGTACAGTATTTGGCCAAAAGAAAAACAATTTATACGTATATATATGTATTTAAGATATATATATATATTCATATAACCGCTAGGAGAAAGCTAATATGTAAAAAGTGCTCGATACCTAAGTAGAGCCAATAATAAAGATAATCTAATGAGTCAGACGAACCTACTATTAGTTTCGCATAAAGCTCTTCAGGGCTAAAATCTGACAGAGTCAGATTTTAGCCCTGAAGAGCTTTTATATATATATATATATATATATATATATATATATATATAATATATTATATATATAATACATACTTTTTTCTTGCACAGTACGTATTTACCCAAACCGTTGCCATGGGGTAGGATGTGTCACAAGGACGACACTATGGACATCCAGCGTGGATTGAACTCGCTATTCATTTGTAATGGATCTGCGAGACTAGATTGGTAACCATTACACTACGGTGACGCACTGTTTTTTTAACACAGTAAGATGTGACATAAGGACACAAGTATGGGACACCCAACGAACATCAAACTCGCTATTGAGTTGTGCAGGGTGGCCAAGAAGTCACTAATTAGCGCTATGGGAAATGCAAGAGCATCGTCCAAAATTTGAACACGTCTCGACGTGTTTATTTCCTATTTTACACCCATGACCTTATGGCAAACTATGTATATTGTGTAATGGATTTCCTATCTTACGTAATTCTATAATAAAAAAATATATGATATCTATTCCCCCAGTGACTTCTTGGCCACCCTGTAGATGAATCTGCGAAACTAGCTTGTTAACCATTACTCCAGATTGGGCGCCGTCTTTCGAAAAACAGAATATCATGAAATATTTTTCTTCTTTTGTGCTTTTACTTTCATAATGAAAGGCTAGCGAGGATTATTTTCCCAAGAGTAATAGCACTATTTTGTAAAAACCGTCTTTTATAATCCTTTTGAGGGGCGTAGAACTGAATATAACGCACAACAAGGATCTCTGTTTTCATGGTCATCTTCTATGCATATATAAAGGGCAGTTGGTGTGTATATATGTATGTATATCAGAAGGAAACTACGAAAATGAAACGACAACAAAGTAAATATATATACACATTCAGATTTTGATTTTTGATTGTTTTGGTTTGGTTTGTTTTGTTTTACGGCATATCAACCTCAGTGGGTCATTTAATGCCGATAAAGTTTTGAAATAAATCGATTTTTAATGGATAATACATTTTTTTTTATAAATTCATTTTTCTATTTAACCCATAAATGGGACCCTAACAGGTACAACCACTCCGGGTCAGAGTGGACCAGGTAGCAATGGTGATGAAGGGCTGCTCCACATTCCCCAAACCTCCAAAACTGGAACCTCACCATCAGATAGAGTTTAACGTCATTCCCAGGACATGTAGACTCGCAGCCACCACCTTCTAGCACCCATATGATAAAAAGGGGTTGGGACTTGCCATAAGGGCAATAGGGTTGGGGCAATCATATAGGTGCTAGGGCTTGACGTGACCAGCCGATTGATCGGAGGGGGCCTCTCCGACCGCCCGTCTAGCCCAAGATAGGGCCAAAGTGTTTGATTTTTGAATAAATAATGAAGATTTGATTTATATTCGTTAAGATAATTAGAAATAAAATTTAATTCGTAACAGCATGACATTTTTTCTTGTATTTAATATTCCAAATAGAAGATATTAATTTTTCTTTTCAGAGTGCCCGTGCACTTTTTTTTATTGACGCCCAAATAGGCCTAATCAAGATTAGGACTTTTTCTACATATGGATTTTAATGGGGCATCCTGCAAAGATCCAACTCATGATTTTGTATTAATGGATCTGCAAGACTAACTTTTTTGCCCTCACCCCTCTACCCAGGCAACATTGGGTAGCCACTTCTAGTTCTATAGAAGAAAAAAGTTCTCAGCAGTTATCTTTCAACAGTCAATGCATGTTTCTGTTCGTTTGTCTTTGTATTCTTTTTTATTATCTTAGTGTTGACCAAGTATGTGTAATCAAATGAGATTATTTTTCTCCATTAGTCCAACATCAAGAAGTCCGTACGCCAATCCATAGGAGACAGATTCTCGTCCAACCCCCAAAATCAATTTCAAACACACAATTCCCTTTTGAGCACGCACAACCAACCCACAATGCGAAGTGTTTAAAATGACCACCCTTCCTTAAAATTTCCCCATGTCGTTTATTATGGCAAGCCACGGCCGACCGGCTAATCAATATAAGTGGCTCCCTTTAAAAATGAAAGCTGGATTATTTTAGCTTTCTATGATAAAAACAATGATGTTGTTGTCTGTCATGTGTTTTAAGGTAAGGCAAATGGTTTTCCTTTTCATTTTACACCAGACAAGTGACTATAACTCGTTTAAATTTCCTCAGCAATTCTACCATACACATTGATACACACACACACACACACACACACACACACATACACATATATATATATATATATATATTAGATATATATTATATATATATATATATATATATATATATATATTCACATACAATTATGAAGAAGATTAAACGCTTGAATTGTACAATCTATACAGTTCACGATGCAGGAAAACGCAGAATTATATCAATATTTTTCAAGTAGAAAATGAGATTATAATAATGCTGAATAAAAACTCACGACTCAGAGTTTGACGTTGTCAATCCTTATGTGAGCTAGTATGAATTCATGTTTAAATCTATGCTGTTCATATTAATTTGTATACATATAGACTTTGAATATTTTGTAAAATATATGAA
>CM042141.1:75535031-75540031 GCA_023376005.1 Doryteuthis pealeii | reverse complement strand
TAACAGGTACTACCACTCCGGGTCTGAGTGGATCAGGGAGCAATGGTGATGAAGAGGTGCTCCATATTCCCCAAACCTCCAAAACTGGAACCTCACCATCAGATAGAGTTTAACGTCATTCCCAGGACATGTATGCCCTCAGTCACCGCCTTCTAGCACCCATATGATAAAAAGGGGGTGAGGCTTGCCATAAGGGCAATAGGGTTGGGAAAATCATATAGGTGCTAGGGCTTGACGTGACCATCCGATTGATCGGAGGGGGCCTCTCCGACCGCCCGTCTAGTCTAAGATAGGGCCAAAGTGTAGTATTGCATGTCATGAACTGCTAATCCACCCAGGCTCTATCCTTAAGCATCACGGGTCGCCACCCACGGCCAACAGGTGGCCCCATTGGGGGAGTCTTACCCCTCTGCAGAAGGGCAGTCGGTGCATTCTAGCACCCCAGCCGACAGGGCGGATGATATCAATTCTAATGGTGTGTACACCTCATATAAATAATTATGCAATTTTATTATTGAATATTGGTGAGTCACAAATTGAAAAAATCATAATGAGTTTCAATACTGTAAAGATTGATAATAATATCTAATAATATCGGATTTGATTATATAATACTCGACTAGAAAAAGTAAAATGTTGTTATATATAGTTTAGAAGAATGATCGTACTTATTTATGAGAGACACTGTATCTCTCTCTCCCTCACTCAGTCTGTATGTATGTATGTCTGTCTGACTCTCTCTCTCTCTCTCTCTCTATATATATATATATATATATATATATATATATATATATATTCAAGCAAAAATATAAATAATAATATATACTTTATTCAACAATGCTTCTAAAAATTTCCTTCACCGGGGCATGGGTCTAGTTTGTTGTTATTCACTCAACGTCCGCATACCTCATATGGTAGAGGCGTGCTATTATCCTTGACATGTTAATTTCGCAGGGATTGTACGATACGGACCGTTGGCCGAGAAGTAAAGTCACAGACATTGCCTGCTGGACGACCGGTTTCGATTTCTGTCGGAGTGAAATCGTTAGTATACTTCACTGATGAGACTTAATAAAGTTGAAACAGACTGTACGATGTTCTAGCATCGCATAATTGTTTGCCAAATTCACTTGTCATGGTTACTTTCTATAATTAACGAATTTTATCCGATATACGCATTGTAATTGCCTTCAAGCAAAAGTATAAATAATAATAATAATAATAATAATATATATATATTCTCAAACAGTTATAGGTACGCTTGGTGTAAAAATAATGATTAGCAAGTCAGAATCGGTAGAACCCAAACTCGTCCCACTCTTGTTAGTGTCAGACGGAACTAAGAATAGTAAATATATTTATTCACTCATGCATCAAATTAAAAATATTTTCTCTCTCTCCCTCTCTCTCCCTCTCTGTCTCTCTCTCTCTCTCACACACACAGACACACATATATATATATATTTATACACTCACATCCTCACACAGTTAAACACACACACACACACACACACACACACACACACACATATATATATATATATATATATATATATATATATATATATAAAACACACACACACACACACACACACACACACACACATATATATATATATATATATATATATATATATATATATATATATACATTTAGGAGGAAAATTAAATAATAAAAGTATTTTTAATCTATAAAGTCATTACAGATCTCCCTGTAGAGCAATACCATGATATAAATTAAATTATAAAAAAAAGATTATAAGGATACAGAAATATTTGCCTGCAAACACACGCATGATACACGTACGCGCGCACACACACACACACACACACACACACACACACACACACACACACATGTATATATATATATATATATATTATATATATATATATATATATATATTTAAAAATCCGAAAAAATGTGGAAAATAGAAAAATAAAAATGGATAAACAAACACAAACAATTGATTCAATATTTCGTCTTTATTTGTATAAAATACTTCCTCAGATGGAATTTATTAATATACAAAGATGATATATATTGTTGAAAAGATAAAGAAGGTGGAACAGATATATATATATATATATATATATATGATTCCATACACAGTGGGAAAATGGAACAAATACTACTAGCATACGGTCTCTTAAGACACTAAAGCAATGGCACGCTCACTTGATGGCGACACATATTTCTTTGACATCGCCGCTGGAGTCCTACAAGGAGATACATTAGCACCATATGTATTTATGATATGCCTAGACTATGTACTCCGTACATCACTAGATACCATAAAAGAAAAAGGTTTCACGCTAAAAAAAGGCCAGAAACAGTCGTTATCCCGCGCAGACTGTCACAGATGCAGACTACGCTGATGACCTTGCACTTCTTGCAGATACACCGGCACAGGCCGAATCACTACTGCATAGATTGGAGAAGGCAGCAAAGAATATCGGCCTCTACATGAACTCTGAAAAAAACTGAGTTAATGAGTTTAAAAAAGAAAGGAGACATCTCCACACTCGACGGTAAGCCTTTTAAGCAAGTAGAACAATTCACATACCTAGGTAGTAATATCTCATCCACAGAAAGCGATGTTAATACACGAACAGGAAAGGCATGGGTGACCACAAACAAATTATCAGCCCTATGGAAATCCGATCTCACTGACAAGTTAAAGCAACAATTCTTCCAGGCTGTGGTTATATCAGTGCTGCTGTATGACTGCACCACCTGGATCCTAACGAAGTGCCTTGAGAATAGGCTAGATGGGATCTGCACAAGAATGCTGCGAGAGGTCTTGAACAAGTCGTGGAAACAGAACCCCACAAGGATGCAGCTGTATGGCCACCTGCCCCATCTCACAAACCATCCGAGTGAGACGGACATGGCATGATGGACACTGCTGGGGAAGCCAGGGCAAGCTAATAAGCGACATTCTCCTATGGAAGCCAACACATGGATATGCTAGTGTGGGCCGGCCACCAAGGACCTACATTGACCAACTATGCAAGGGTACTGGATGCTGTGCAGAGGAGCTCTGGCACAATGAATGATAGGGAGGGTTGGCGAGAGATTGTCATGGATATCTGTGCTAATTGCGCGACATATATATATATATATATATATATATATATATATATATATATAAAAATAAATTTGCTCTACTTCGTATTGAGCACTTTGTATTTGTTATATCGCTGACTTATCCCCTGAATTTTGCACCTCCCAACGATCGTGCCCATATACACCGGTAAGCCAACTTTTTTTTATTTTATAAATGTATATATATATATATATATATGGAGAGAGAGAGAGAGAGAGAGAGAGAGAGAGAGAGAGAGAGAGAGAGATGGAAAGATATATATATATATATATATATATATATATATATATACTAGCAAATATATGCACCCTCCGGGTGCAAGTATTTAAGTTTTAATGTAATGAAATATCGTATTAAATTAGAAAGTCTAATAAGAAGGCAGATAAAAATATATGTAACAGAGTGGGGTTATAATAGAAAAATAGAAATGAAACTTACTCTTCCGTCACTCCCGTGTTTCATTGCTGAATTTTACTTATTTAACTATTTAGTTAAATTAGGAAATAAAGAATAAAATGACAGTTATTTTTTCTTGTTAATGGATTTCATTTAAGATTCATTGGAGAGATTTTTGCTTATATTCATTAAAATAAAACCAAACTATTAGAAATCAATAATACTAAGCACATATTTAATAAAATCACATTTTTAATATCAATATGCAAATTAGCCTTCCCATTCACACTGTAAACCGCTTTTTTTGTATATATAAATACAATTGCAGGTTATTTGTATGTAGATATGGACAACACTAATAAAAATGTGAAGCAATTTTATTAATAATTGAGGTTTAAATATAAATAAAATCATAGAGAATGTGATGTAGATAACGAAGGGAATTGTGACTTGAGTAGTAAAATAGTTTCGGTTACAGACAGAAAAACACACAATCTCCATTATAATAAGAAGTAGTAAAATAGTTTCGGTTACAGACAGAAAAACACACAATCTCCATTATAATAAGATATATAGAGATAGATAGATATTTACATTAGTCAATTTGATGATTCGACCTTGGATATCAGTGTCCCCGTGTAAGCACTGGTGCGCAAAGTTCAGGTTAGACTTGAAATGGAATATTTTTCATACCATTTCCATTAATTATCACTACTTCCTCTCTTCTGAAACCATTTTACAGATATTATCTCGTTTGATATAGAAAGAAAGAAGAGAGAAAAACAAACTACTAACAAACAAACAAAAAAAGAAAAAAAAAACACCAAATGAGATGTCTGCCAGATTTTCACTATTCATTTCAACGATCTGTATTGAATTAAACGGAAGCTCATTTTAATTAATTCCCCTTAATTTGGTTATTAATTCCTTCTCCGCGGAGATTTCGAAAAATCTGTAAAGAATTGCCTACTTCTATCTCCGTATAACGAATTGAAAACTCCAAAGATTTCCTGCCAGGATACAACACTCTTTCTTATACATGTGTGGATCTAACGCGCGGATTTAATCTCTGGGAAATAACCTATCAACAAGAAACATATAAAGATTTATAACAAATAAACGTTTTTTTTAATAGCTCATTACTGACACCAGATCTCAGAATAATGAAAGAGCCTATAAGGTTTGTGTTTACTACATCGGCAGACAGGTGGCGATATCAGTTTACTTTTCATTTGTTTATCTATATACTAGTTGAATTACTCGTCTAAGCTGGGTAAAAGATCAAGGCTTCAATTAGAACCTATTACACTATTTAACACAAATTTAAACACTGAATAGCTTATGTTATTTCTTAATTGCTTTTGAGTCGTAAGATACATCTTTTGAATGCGTACAAGGTGGTCGTCAGTGATGCACTATCTTTATCGCCTATTAGGGTTCTTGTGTGTCATAGGGCCTCCGATAGCAACCCCGATCTGAATCCGGTATTTTCAG
>CM042141.1:75525031-75532531 GCA_023376005.1 Doryteuthis pealeii | reverse complement strand
CCAGGGAAACAGTAACATCAACTTGCTCCACGTTCTGGAGCAGGATTGAGACTGTGATCGACGCTAATGGCGGTTATTTTGCGTGAAACTGGTTGTCAGTAGTGTAATTTCAGTGCCTGTTGGATTTCTTTACAATCCATTAGATTTCATAGTTACCAAACACTTTTTCTTTCCTTCCTTATGTCCAATTTATCCTGAACAGCCTATATATATATATATATATATATATATATATATATATATATATTATATATATACTTTGGTGTGGTACTAAGTTTATTGGTACAAGGTGATTCTAGTCGGGTTCTAATTCTCTACCAGTAGTTTGTTGTAGATTTCAGGTTCCGTATGAGAGCTCAATGTTTAATTATTGTAAACAGAGAAGAGTTATTTGGGAATAAAAGGCCTTAAATACCATAGCATACTCGTGAGTGGAAATGGTCCATAACCACGATACCCATGGTATTTAAGGCATTTTATTCCCATAAATATAATATATATATATATATATATATATATATATATATATATATATATATGAGAGTGTATGTGTGTGTGCCTGTATACATATGTGTTTGTGTGTATTTTATGCACACATATCGGAATCAATATAATTCTTTTTATTAAATAGATATAAGACTTTCTGTACAATGATGATGAGGATGATATAACAAATAAAAGATAACTTTCCTATTTGTTTAACCGTATTAAAAAACTGTAATGAAATTCATAATCATTTTACTCGAATTAGATTTGAAATAGATTCGCCATTTGCGAGAACCAAATTAAGGAATATGTCTTTTTTTTATTATTTGTATATGTTGAACGTTCAATGACAAAAATATTTTATTCACGCTTTCAGAAAGATGTCTAAAAAATTGTTTACTAAATTATCTGTAGACTAATTGGATAGTTTTGGTGGTTTCGTTTTGGCAGGATTTTTTTTTTATTCATTTCTTTCTCATCTTTTTTTTTCTGGGGAAAGTCTAATCATTTAGCGGCTTAGTCATGCATATTAAAACTATCATTTAGTAACGCTATACATCATAGTGAAGTTTATTGCTTAGGTGTTATTTTTGTGGTTTCTCATTTCCTTAGGCAAATTCTTGTTTCTGATTTTTTTTATTTGCTTGTTTTTGTGTAAGAGTACCGTCTAAGGAAAAATATCAGTCTCTTCAAAGTGATTCAATATTCAATTTAATTTATGATATATAGATTCTTCTTCTTCTTCTTCTTCTTCTTCTTCTTCTTCTTCTTCTTCTTCTTTGTATGTTAGCCTTATGCTTACGATACTCAAGATATATATATATATATATATATATATATATATATATATATATATATATAATCCAAAAGACCAGAGAAGAAATCTTCCTTACGATACTAGGGTTTTATTTAAAAAAACAAGTCGCCGTTTGAGAGCTCAATATATATATATATATATATATATATATATATATATATATATATATATATATATCACCCATCTCTATCAATCAGCAAGATGATTGATAATCTGTCTATAGCAGTTCATGTTTATATATATATATATATATATGTATATATATATATATATGTGTGTGTGTGTGTGGGGAGTCTAGCCAAACTAATGAGACGTGAAACGACATAACACGGTGTCTGTGGAAGACTATATATTATATATATATATATATATATATATATATATATATATATATATATAAATATTAGTCAAGTAGTCAACACCTGGTTACTGACAGGTTCTTGCCTATGCAATCTTAGACCAAATGGGGAATTTTTTTTAGTGTTTTTTAAATACCATTTGGTTTTGTATTTTACCGAGGCTTGACGGCCATGGACTGGACTTCGATTGGTCAATTTTTATGGAAATCATGAAGTTTACCCGGATTTTTGTTTGGTTATTTTTGTGTGTGTGTGTAGCCCGTTTACCCGGATACAGTTGTTTATTTAAGCAGAGGGTTCAATTATCTCCTCTGTAATCTACCGGTGGTGTTGATAGATATATTTGTCAGTTGCTGTAAGTACTATTACATTTTCCAGAGAATACATCTATTTTTATTAATTTGGGCAGTTGTTTTAACTACTCTTCACTTTGTGTTGGTGAGTGGTTGATTTAATTGTTTTCTTTTATTTTTTTCGTTTGCAATTTTAATCTTTTGTTTGATCTTCACTTTTAATCATAGGAGTCATTGGTTTTTAGTTGGCTCAGTAAGTATTTATTCTCATGCCTACATTTTGATATAAGGTCTGTTTGTTTGTTGAGTAGTTTGGTCTTTTCGGGAAAGATTATAATAGCTAATTCTTCTTCTATGCACATTTTGCATTTTCAGGCTAGGTTGTTGTATGTTGGAACTATTTTCCTTATTTTCCAGGTTATTTCAGGTATGTTTTGGTTTGAGTTTTAGTTTCCTAGATATGTTTTGATAGTGTAGTATTGTGTTCATATCTTTAATTTTTGAATGATCTCTCGTGGGCATAGTTTTTTTTAACTTCCGATTGCAAGAAAGCAAACACGAGTATCCTTTAAAAAATAACTGGCGACAAACTAGTATAGTATAGAAAGCCATAGTAAAACCCAAACAAAACACTGGAAATATATACATCGGTGTAACTGAAGGCACCTAGAAGCAAAGAGGCTATGCCCACAAGGCATCATTCAGCGATAAGAATATGAACACATCACACCCCATTTGGTCTGAAGATCCCATAGGTAAGAAACTGAGTAACCAGGTGTTGACTCCATGTCCACGCTACCTTAACACAAATATAAACGCTCTATCAATGATATTGAACACTATCCAGTTAGAAATATAGCACCCATATACTCTAATATATATATATATATATATATATATATTATATATATATATATATATATATATATATGTGTGTGTGTGTGTGTGTGAGAATGGAAAATGAATCCGACAATATGAGGAAAAAATGAGTAAAGAAAAGAAATGTAGATGGATAAAAATGAATTTTTAATCGATATCACTTACACATGTGTTTCGGTCTGTTTATCAAAATGTATACGGATTTACGTTATTATCATTATTAAAATAATCAGATGCAGTTGAAATGATGATGATGATAATAATAATAGGAAAAATGTATAAAATGTTCTGTACACAGAGATTTTGATGACCTTCATCAGTGATTTTTTTTATTTTTTGAGTTAGAGACAAGAATAGAATTTTAAATGTTCATAATTATAATCATAGCTTCTGTTAACTTGGTCTGTAAGAGGTTAAAATAAAAGGTAGGGCTAATACTCTAACATCTATAATTCAAAATGTTTTTAACTATAGCTTAATTATTAAGAAAATAGCAAGAAAAATTCAACAGAGCATGTTGCCGTAGGCGTATTCTACAGCCCCAACTGAAAAAGTGTTTTTCAACCGTTTGTATTGTGTGACATGTATTCACGTGGTCAGATCTTTTTTATTCGAGACGTTTACTCGTAAACATAACGTGCTTAAGTATCATTGCACATGATATTCAGATATGATAGAAAAATATTTAAAATAAAATAACATTTTAAGATAAAATAAAATTATAAAAAATATGTGTGTATATGTGTTTGTAAGAAAAGGAAATACTGACCATGTTATATCATTGTGGCGTGGTCTACGGGGATTAAAAGGAGAAAGAAACGAAAAAGAAAGAAGAGCAAACAAAGGTTAAAATTTTGGAAGAGTAAACACTAAGCGGGGTGCCAGTAATTTGATCGAAGAATGACCCCGGAAATAGATTTAAAAATAAAAACGGAAGTTCCGGATTTTGTCAAGAAACAGATGTGGCTCTCCCACCCCCGGGACGAGAAATGGGAGGAGAAGAAAATCGGTCTCTTTTCAGCCGGGTCTCGTGGGAAGCAGGTAGGATCTTTTACGGTTCCCCCTATGGGTTCGATATAGTAGTAGCAAATATGATTTACGACAGAGTAATTTGACCGTTCCCCCTCTCTCTTTCTCTCTATCTTTCCTTCTCTCTTGAAAAGAACCCACGTGCATCAAAGAAATAAACATCCCCTGTGACTATACAACCTGCGTGTGTTTATTTCTGAACTAACGACTATTACTACTACTAACGGCAACTACTACTACAACTTGAGTTGGCCTATGCGACACATATCATTCTCATACATATATTGGTCTGGAGATATGCTACAGCATGAACATACCCCATTGTTACTGTTTATTTCGGTATGCACTAGATTTCTGCTGACACAGAGGAATCAGGCTGTGTCGAACGCATTATGTTGGGTCTTTGATAGTACGAGCAACACATTCATGCAGCGTGCTTAGACCGTTGTTGTTTGGATTAAACTCCGACGAAACGGAGCCAATGGTAGCAAATCTTTAGAATTGTAATACGTGACGCACGGTGCGTGTCTTCTGTGCATATACGCATCATAAGTGCCCTACGACTTACTGATTGTCTATATATCGCGTTATTGCAGTATCATCAGATAGCTGGTTCAAGAATTAAAGAAAAGAAAAAAGAATCTATCAAATAGAAATATGCTAAGAGTTTATGATGAGTGCCGATCTCTGAAACTTATACTACATATATTTCACATTGGCTTTTTTATCGTTTAGTCTCATAAATGTTCTCATGTACGTAGAATAGGACAAACTTTTTATTATGAAATCCATTTCTGTAAAAACACTGCGAGACTACCCATCTATATATCTCTCTCAATATATATATAATATATATATATATATATATATATAGGGGTAAACTATAGACACGTGTTTCGAGGTATCACCTCTCATCAGTATAGTTATACGGTTTTAGCAGCTGCCTCTAGCTGGGTTTGAAACCCGAACGAACTTACGCTCACCAAGCTACTTACCCACACATCCACAGTCAGTCGCCAAGTATAGCAGGCTATTTAATTGCTATATTTCTAAGGGGAAATGACCTTCACCTAGAGTTCTCAAACTATGTAAACAAAGTGAGATTTGGCCGAGCCGAATACGGTGAATCTGCAATTATATACCTTCTAAATACAGTGCTCAACCGAGAACGGGAAGCGTATAATAGGGGTAAACTATAGACACGTGTTTCGAGGTATCACCTCTCATCAGTATAGTTATACGGTTTTAGCAGCTGCCTCTGGCTGGGTTTGAAACCCGAACGAACTTACGCTCGCCAAGCTTCTTACCCACACATCCACAGTGTGTCTTTAACTCTTCAACTTTAGTTTAACTATTTTACGTTAGTTAAAGAGACATTTCTTCCAGGCCGTTGTCGGATCAGTGCTGCTGTATGGCTGCACCACCTGGACCCTAACGAAGCGACTAGAGAATAAACTAGATGGGAGCTGCACAAGAATTCTGCGGGTGATCCTGAACAAGACGTGGAGGCAGCTGTACGGCCACCTGCCACATATCACCCAAACCATCCGAGTAAGACGGGCAAGACACGCGGGACACTGCTGGAGAAGCAAGGACGAAATCATAAGCGACGTCCCCCTGTGGAAGTCAGCACATGGGCACGCCAGTGTGGGCCGACCAGCAAAGACATACATTGATCAGCTCTGTGCGGATACAGGATGCTGCACAGAGGACCTCCCTAGAATGATGAGCGATAGGGACGGATGGAGTGAGATTGTCATGGATATCCGTGCCAGCAGCGCGACATGATGATGATGAGGATGATGATGATGATATATATATATATATATATATATATATATATATATATATATATTATTACAAGGAGTGTCAAAAAAGTATCGAGATTTTTTATACTTTTTGACACCTTGTATTCTGAAAAAAAAATAACGTTCCACTTAGTTCATTTCTATCTTGGTAAATACAGCTTCAAACTCAGCACTTTTATGAAACACCTTGTATTATTAAAGAATTAACGTTCCATTTTTGTTTATTTCTCTCTTGGTAAATATAACTTCGATCTCGATACTTTTATGACACACATTGTATATATATATATATATATATATATATATATAATATATATATATATATATCTGATAATACTTTAGTTTAAACAAGGTCCAAATTAAAAAGCCATATATAAAAAGTAAAAATGAAAAAAAAACAAAAAACAGAAAATAATAAACAGTGAAAATTTCTATATAAAGATTTTAATACATTCATTGAAATATTTGTGTACATTAAATTGCAAAATACTCTTTGATGCTACTTCAAAACAAGTAGAATAAATTTAGTGAAAACTAAAAAAAAAAGAAGATAATTCTGACCTAGACCTCGTTAGTCACAACCCTTCCCCCTTAAAATCAAATTGTCCTCCTCTACAGCGTACGCCCAGCGTGGGAAAACACTGGTATATTGAGAAAGCAGTAATATGATGCAATTGAATGTTCCAGAAACTTGGAAAAGACACGATGACATGATACCCGAAGCTCCAATACTAAGATTCCACAGTGAATGTGTCTGTCAATCTGCGGATAGTGCAGATGATTTCAAAGAGTTGGATGATTCCAATTGTGATTAGGAAGGTACGGCAGCTTGGAAGCCTAACACTGATGGTTTTGATAAGAATACAACTTCCGAACATCCAGGCTATGTGTGACAATGATCACAACAAGTCAATCAGGTCCAGATCCAGGGAATGTCTGAGTTTCTTATCAAACAGGTAGTGCATGAAAACGTTTCTCATACAAGATGAGAAAGATAATTTTTATCACAATCCACGAATGAAAAGAGGGATAACCCTGCTACAAAGTTTTTCAGCAAGCTCAAGCATCCTCTTCAACCAAACCTACTTTGCTTTTTCTCAGATGAGAAAGATTTCCTCCAGGATCTGGTGGTAAACTCCCAAAATAACCGTTGGCTTGATCTATCCCCAGAAGATGTACAGATAGTGTGGAACACCAAACAAATAGAGATTGTGTGTTCTAAGAACCCCGGTATATACATAAAAACATATATATATATATATATATATATATATATATATATATATATGTGTGTGTGTGTGTGTGTGTGTTTAATAGATTTTTGGATGCATTGCATGTATGTGTAAAATATAAATTTGAAGGCAATTTACAATGCAATGTAACAAGTGTTAAATGATGTTTATTTACTTAAATATTTTCGGGAAAATCTCATCTTCAGAGGCAGAAGCATCCGTGTTTTTTTAAGCACCGAGCCGGCGTAATCTTCTGTTGTTATTAAGTTGGAGGAACGCCAGATATTTGAAATCTTCGGGATTTTCCGTGATGGCATGTCGGACTGTATTATATGCGCTCGTGCTGAATATTCGAAATTCTTTTAGTTCTTTTTTTTTTATAACTATAAAATAAGCCTCGCTCAGGCGTGGTGAAATAAGTGTTTTATTTCATAGATTTTTGGAAGCATTGTATGTATTTTCTCGAAAATATTTAGGTAAATAAACATCATTTAACACCTATTACATTGCATTGTAAATTGCCTTCAAATTTATATTTTACATATATATATATATATATATATATATATATATATATCGGGATCTGATCTTATTTTC
>CM042141.1:75507531-75522531 GCA_023376005.1 Doryteuthis pealeii | reverse complement strand
TAGCTTATATTTATTATCATTGGAACAATTTTGCTACCATTGGTTTCTTGCTGTGTAGCCGTCATCAGGTAACGAAAGTATTTTTAAAAATGATGCAAATGATATAAATATGGTCAAATGTGTGCGTTTGGTTAACTGTATTCGCGTGTCACTAGTTTGTTTACGTGTTTGCGTGAGTAATTCCGCATGCTCCTGTTATATATTAGGTTGTTACAAAAGTAATGGCCAATTAAAGTGCTCGGTTTTGAAATGTCATTTTAACATAGAATTTGTTGTTTATTTCAGATGAATTTTTGCATATATAATATTTAATGTGTGCTCAAAAATAAAATTTAATTTATTTTCAGATAGAAAGTATTTTTGAAAAATAGGAGCCTTCAAAGATGAACATGCCTAAACATGACCTTCGCCTTCTTATGTTGCATCAGTTCAAGCTTGGGCATATGTTGCAAGATTGACTGTACAGAAACTCACAGACTTGGGATACGAGACCTTACCACATCCTCCATATTCTTCCGATCTTTCACCTATTGATTATCATTTTTTATGCACTTAAGCACATTTTTAAATGGTAAAACTTTCAGATCTAAAGAAGAGGTTGAATCATCATTTAAAGATTTTGTTGTATCACAGCCAATAAGTTTTTACCAATGCGGAATAAATGACCTCGTAGATCGATGGCAGAGATGCATAGCTGCCCAAGGCTCGTGTTTTGACTAATTTTAACATTTCTACTGTAAATGCTTCAACAATAAATGTATATATTTGAAATCGGCCATTATTTTTGTAACAACCTAATATATATATATATATATATATATATATATTATATATATATATATATATATTATCCCATGCCAAACCATCCTTTGCCTTTTTCTACCCACTGCATTATTCAGGCTTTCGTCAAATTCTCTAAATCATGGATATCAATTGTCTTTTTTTCTCCTGCTGTGGTGCTCCAGGACATGGTTGAAAAAGATTTGAATTCAAAGACGTTCCCCATGAAAAATTTGCCGTGCTATTTTACTAATTGTTAGTGTGTGGATCGGGGGAGGTGGATTCATGAATGTGACACTGCCATTTTCCATGCTCGTAACTTTTACGCTACCTGTACCCTCAACCGTTTACACATACACACACGCACATACACACATATCTTTCCATAGCTGGAGGGTGAAATGTTGGATTTATACCTTTCCCAACGTTATTAGTGACATGTGAAATGCAATCTGCCTTGTCCATGATTTGAACTCTTGTCCATTTTTACGACGGTAACCATGACACCCAAAACATCCCCAACCTTCAACTAGTAATATACATCATTTTAAAAACGAAACTTGATTCTATGTAATTTGAGATTTTAAAAATCGAGAGATGCTTTTTTCATTTGATTTTAATTGATGTACTTATTTTTTACGTCATCATCTTTTCAAAGCGGAAAACGTTATTTTGAATAGACTTTTTCAAGTTTCTTCTGAAGAAGTCATTACATGAAATAGAATATTTTAAGCTTCAGTTTAGATTTAAAATCTTATCTTTACATAATTCAATATTGAATTCAAATGAAAACTTTAGACTGAGACTAAAAATATGAACTCGGATTTTCGGTTTTTCTTTTACACCTGAGAAAAACACATTTTAAATCTTATTCAAATTTTAATTTTATCCACAAAATATTTTCCGAGTAGAAAGCTTGAAGAAAATTCTGATATAAAGTTCTCTGAGTAAACAATATATATTCGGATAATATGTGATTATCAAACCAAGTGAATTAAATTTGTTCGCATTTTTCCTTATAGACTATTGTGGTTTTCATCAGGGAAAGAGTTTGGCTATTGTAGACATAAAGTCAATACTTTCCGTTCTTCAGAGTAAGAACGCATTGACAAGAAAATGACAGTAACCAGGGGTAGTTGCTCTACGCTCTCCTATCTTAGATATATATATATATATACACACATACACACACACACACACACACACACACATATATATATATGTATGAAGTTAAGTAAACAAACACACACACACATACACACACACACACACACACACACACACATATATATATGTATATGTATGAAGTTAAGTAAACAAACAGATGTATTTATTTTTTTATATGGCTTTAAGCCGACGATTTTTGGAGGATATGTGCTTAATTGAAGTCATACCTAATTTTGAAAATTAATTAGTTAATAATTAATGAATTTAGGCGGGCATGTATGTTCAAATGTAAGGCTAAACGAATCGAGAAAATGTCAATCCCTCGAAATGTACATTCAGGGATTGACATTTTCTCGATTCGTTTAGCCTTACATTTGAACATACATGCCCGCCTAAATTCATTAATTATTAACTAATTAATTTTCAACATTAGGTATGACTTCAATTAAACCATATATATGTATATATAATATATATATATATATATGTGTGTGTGTGTGTGTGTGTGTGTGTGTGTGCGTGCGAATGTAGTCAACCTTCCATGCTCGTGGACTGAATGAATATATCTCATTTCTGTTCTTAGAACAGAATTAAGACCATTGTCTCCATTTATTACATCACGCCATGAAAACCATCGGAGATACAGTAATCTTTTTCTAACCATATTCTGGTGCCTTTTCATTACACATTGTTCATGGAATATGATGTTCAATTAGCGTGTTTAGGACATATCTATTATGTTATTTTGTTGTTACATGTTGTATTTTTAAACATAAATATGTGCATAGTTCATGCAAGTTAGTTAATTGTCTTTCCTTACCCCACCCTGTCGGCTAGAGCTTTAGAATACACCGACTGTACCTCTACCGAAGAACCCCCCCCCCAATGGGGCCACCTGTTAGACGTGGGTGGCTACCCGTGATTCTTAAGGGTGGAATTCTGGAGGATGAGCTGTCCCTGATATGCATCACTCCACTTAAACCCTTACTTAGGCTAGACGAGCGATCGGAGAGGCCCCCACCGATCAATCGGCTGGTCAGTTCAAGCCCTAGCATCTATATGATTGCCCCAACCATATTGCCTTAATGGCAAACCCCAACCCTTTTTTTTATAGGGATGCTAGAAGACAGTGATTGAGGGTCTTCATGTCCTGGGAATGACGTTAAACTCTATCTGATAGTGATGTAGGGGTTATTTTCCCATTTGCCTGAGGAGTTATCTGCCCGGCTTGTTGTCGCTTGTTCCCACCAGGGGGACGTATGATATTTAAGCGGCTGATTCGAATTTCTCTTCCTCTTTCCTCGCTACGAGACCACATGGGTTAGACAATTGTCATTCCCTTCTCGTTGGGGCTTCGGCCCTCAACGCCGGCCACTAGTCACTGTAAGTGATTTATACAGCATGGACTATTCTTAGTCTCATGTCTGTACCTTTATATTATGTGTACTTTTTATTACTTTGTCAGTATGTATGTATGTTTATGTACACTATTCTATCTTCCATTGTTTATGTATCTTGTTTATTCATGTGCTGTACTATATAAAATGTTTTGTCCCTCAACCCTTGTCGGAGTTGTATGTTCAATTATGACTTTGAACCATACAGTGAGGTTCCAGTTCTGGATGTCTGTGGAATGTGGAGTACCCCTTCATCACCATTGTTCCCAGGTTCATTCTGACCCAGAGTGGTAGTTCCTGTTAGGGTCCCATCTAAGGGTTAAATAGAAAAATATGAGTTTTTAAAAAAAATTCAGTATCCATTAAGAATTAATTTATTTCAAAACTTTGTCGGCATTAAATGACCCACCGAGGTTGATATGCCGTAAAACAAACCAAACCAAACCAAACCAAACCTTTCCTTATCGAATATTTCGTGTTAGTGTATCCATAAATGCACTAATGCTTTAAAAAGACCTCGTTTTGGTTATAAACTAATATGTTTGTGAGCGAGAAAAATTCATGACAAATTAATAACCAAATATTTCTTGAACACACTTAACAGAATGAGTACAAAAAGGACAACGAGATACAAGAAAGATTATAAAGAATTGTATGATGGTATATATTGTCATTATCATCATCATCATGTGGCGCTGTTAGCACGGATATCCATGACAGTCTCTCTTCATCCGTCCCTATCGTCCATCATTCTCGGGAGGTCCTCTATGCAGCATCCTGTATCCGCACACAGCTGATCAACGTACGTCTTTGCTGGTCGGCCCACACTGGCGTGCCCATGTGGTGACTTCCACAGGAGGGCGTCGCTTATGAGTTCGTCCTTGCTTCTCCAGCAGTGTCCCGCGTGTCTTGTCCGTCTTACTCGGATGATATGTGGCAGGTGGCCGTACAGCTGCTTTCTCGTGGGGTGCTGTTTCCACGTCTTGTTCAGGATCACCAGCAGCATTCTTGTGCAGTTCCCATCTAGTTTATTCTCTAGTCGCTTCGTTAAGGTATGTTGAATAAAGACATATATTCAAGAAATGCTATCGTGTGCCAGGTGACTGGAGGATATTAGAGTACAAGACCTCTCACCCGTCCTTCGGGTCGGGGGTCCAGTGAGCTTCGGCCACTGGACCGATTGAGTTATAATAATAGCGTCGATCCCAGGGGGCCATCCCTCCAGGCAACACCTGCCCCCTCGATTTAAAGGGGTAGGGCGGGGTTTATTGCCCAGTGCCTGAGGCGCCCCCTTGGGGGAATGCTGACGGGATACACGCAATTTTTCACCCGCCGTCCCATGAACTTTGGTTTGTGGGTGGATCCCATGTTAATAGGGCCTTTGTGCCTGACCCGGTACGAGTGGTATACTGGGAAAATACAGACCTCAGTCCATTGGGAACAATGCGCGCTGCTGGAAGAAACTAAAAAAAGGTTTGACTTTTCTCGTTCTTCTTTTATAGGCTACTTGACCACGCCACTTAGTGGTCAATAGTAGAATTGTTTAGCATAAAAGGGACTAGTTACCTTTTTTCGCTTTAATATATCGACGCTGCTGCTGATATGTATTTGTAAAAACATTACAAATAGACTCGATGTCCACTGGAAATCAATGAAATCTAAATTATATCAGTTTATAAAGATTAACTTTGTCTGAGACAAGATGACAAGTGTTGATTAGGTGGTTTTACAGCTTTGTTGAAATAAAAATAAAAAATAAAGGAAGGAGAAGAAAGAAAAGAATAAGTAAAAGAATGTGACATCGCGGAAAGACATATAATGCCATATTTTGGGCACCTCATGTGGTGTAATGGTTAGCAAGCTAGATTAGCAGACCGTTCGATTCGCACTGGGTGCCCCACATATCGAGCCTTGTGCCACATCTCACCTAAGCTTAGTAAATAACTATAATGCCATATTTTAAAATTCTCCGACAAAACGGCAACGAATTTGACTGAGTATAGGTAAGACTGAAGACAGATTTTTCTGTGGGTAGAGCATCCCCCCCAGGAACCACAAGTTTCCGGTTTCGATATCGGCCCTCACCAACTCAGCGTTTGGATCTGTTCAGTAAAGCGGGGAGCTGATGCTGGGTACAGCGCCCTACCCCCAGACGCAAAAACATTCTCCCTGGTATAGTGCCAGTAAAAAGGGGATAGATTCCCTCACTGTCCGGCTGATACCGACATTGGCCAATCCGCTTACTTTAACTGATTACTATAAGCGTCATAGGTTTTACTCTAAAAAACACTTGCTGCATTAGTTTTAACTATGCTAATTTTTTGTTTCTGTTGATATAATGGCTTTTATGTTTTCATAAGCTAAAGAAAACAAGACGATCTCTTTTCTTTCCTCTATTTTAATTTTTTTTACCTCTTTTTTCTTTAAAAACACAAGGAAAATGGCGAATATTTACCTAAATAAAATAAAAGTGGAAAGGAAAAAAACACGACCTCTCAATCGAAAGACATAATGCGATATATATATATATATATATATATATATATATATATATATATTGATTGATTGATTGATTGATTGATTGATAAGCAGATTCTCCGAATTTGAAGAAAACAGAAACTGAAGGTAGTACAGTTTTTTTTATTCACCCTGTGTATTTTTGCATGCAAAAATGTTTTTTCTGGATTTGGTAGTAACTACCACACACATTTCCACACACACACACACACACACACACACACACACACACGTCCTCCCATATATATATATATATATATATATATATGTGTGTGTGTGTGTGTGTGTGTGTGTGTGTGTGTGTTCTCTGTTCAGTATCCGTGCATACATAATGCTGAGGGTAAAAGTAATCAGGCATGAATTTATACCATGTTGTTTCTTGTCTGGCCCATATATATATATATATAATATATATATATATATATGTGTGTGTGTGTGTGTGTGTGTGTGTGGGTGTGGGTGTGGGTGTATGTCTGTATGTTGATATGTATGTTTGTATGTATGTATGTATGTATGTTGTGAGTGTGTGTGTGAGTGTGAGTGTGTGTGTGTGTGTGTGTGTGTGTGTGTTCTTGCAGGCTGGTGTTTCATTAAACAGAGAAGAACGTATGAAACAAAAAGTGGTTCTGCGTTCACAAACAATGAAACGCAAATCCAGATAGCCTGAATCAATCATCTCAACAAAAACATATCCCTTGATACCCAAATACGTCATACGCCATGTTGGAAACATCCGGATGTTATATAAGGCCAACAGTAAACTAAAGAAATAAATAAACAAAATATAATTGAAATCTAAACTATAAAATCAAGAACCTAAATTTCAATAACATGTTATTTGGACAAAGACGGGAAGGTCTAAATGTACAAAGGTTATCCAAAAAGTAAGGTCTGGTGACACAGGGGAAACTGTTCGTGCGGCTATTGATGACACTGTTGCGTTTGTTGTGCATGTGTCTGCGCCTACTCCCGCGTGCGTCTCGATGACGGGCTCAGTCTTGGCAGTTGTTTTTGATGGAGCTCCGGATTGACACTACCGTTATGTGTGCAAAACGCATTAAACCGATGGAAATTCATAACAAATTAACGCAAATTTATGGCGATTCGTGCATGGATGTCAAAAACGACCGCGAGAGGTGTTTCAAGTTTGCTATGACAAAGTGGTTCAGCACTTTCTCCACAACATGGCGGCAGGTATGACATGGGGATACAAAAACATGGGCATACAAAAATTGACACAGTGCCAAGAAAAATGCTTCGTTCCTAAATGGCAATTATGTAGAAAAATCAATACATGTTCAAATTTTAAAATGATTAAGATAGATAGAGAGATAGATAGATAGATAACTGTTAATAAATTGAAAGAGATGTGGGTATTTGCCTCATATCCCACTTGTATGGGCTGGGCACAAGGCCTAGTTTTAACGTGGGCCCACCCACAAGCCGAAGCTCATGGGTGGGAAAGAACAAAAAATAAATTGAAAGAGATGTGACCAGCAAGAAACAAACGAACTGGATGAAAAGGGTATAAATATATAAATATTGACAATAAAAAAATAAAGTTTTCTATGATTTCTTAATTTTTTTTTGGAGACCTTACTTTTGGGATTATGCCCATATTTAAAAATTAGATTTTTTTTTTGTTTTCTCATAACTCTTGTTTGAATCATTCGGCGCCGAACTGGCTAACGCTATCCTTGTTTGAATCATGACAGTTGCACCATACCAACTTATAATTCGTTCATACAATACAAAAAATGTAATTACACCAGATTACACCATTTAAGCGTTGTGACAAGACATGTCTCTCTCTATTTACATATTTATACCCTTTTTATCCAGTTCATTTGTTTCCGGCTGTTCACATCTCTTTCAATTTATCAACAGTTATCTATCTATCTATCTATCTATCTATCTATCTATCTATCTATCTATTTACCTATCTTAGTTTCCGCTTCTATCTATCTCTATTCATATCTATCTATCATAGTCTCCTCATTTATTTATCTTAATTTCCTCATCTATGAGTTATGAATGTATGTATATATGTATCTATCTATTTATCTATCTATCTATTTATCTATCTATCTATCTACCTTACTCTCCTCATCTATCTACCTCTATTCATATCTATCTATCTTATTTTCCTCATCTATCTATCTACCTTAATCTGCTCATCTATCTATCTATCTATCTATCTATCTATCTATCTATTTATTTATCTATCTATCTATCTTAGTCTCTGCCTCCATATATCTCTATTCATATCTATCTATCTTATTTTCCTCATCTATCTATCTACCTTAATCTGCTCATCTATGTATTATCTATCTATCTATCTATCTATCTATCTATCTATTCATCTATCTATTTTAGTCTCTGTCTCCATATATCTCTATTCATATCTATCTATCTCAGTTTCCTCATCTATTTATCTATCTTACTCTGCTCATCTATATATTATCTATCTATCTATCTATCTATCTATTTATCTATCTATCTATCTATCTTAGTCTCTGCCTCCATATATCTCTATTCATATATATCTATCTTGGTTTCCTCATCTATCTATCTATCTTAATCTGCTCATCCATGTATTATGTATATATCTATCTGTATATTTTATTAAACACGCTTGACGAAAACAAATGTAATGTATACACCCGTAACCATATCAAGCCAATTATAACAATTCATGTTACTCGTTTGGATGCTGTTGAAATCTTTACATACTTGGGAAGTACGCTGACCTGTGATGGCTCATTAGATGTTGAGATTCACCTACACATCTAGAAGACATGTGTGGCCTATAGAAAGCTTGAAAAATGGTTATGGTCTAATCGTGACATTATCCATATGACAAAGTTGAAGGTCCTGCCTGTAGAGTTTTCTATTAAACTCTTCGGAAACAGGGACATCTAATAGAAAAACAAAAAATGATAAAAAGCTGTATTCTTGAACTACTCTGGTAGGATCTAAAATTATTTATGTTTAGTTCTGTATGGCACAAGGTTAGAATTTTGGAGCTCAAAAATAAGGATCAAATTCCATATAGTAAGTCTGTGAGATCAGATAACAATAAAAAGAAATCAAAGAAAAAGAAATAAAATCGAGGAGATTAGATGAGAAAGAAAGAATTAAAAAAGAAATACAGAAAATAAAACAGAAGGCCGAGTGAAAAAAAAGAGTCAAGTAGGAATAAAATTAGAAAATATTGCAGATTTTGCAAACATGCAAATGTACTGACTCATAAATGTGTTATAGACAGTGTAACGATTGTCTGCCCCTGTTTGGATCGATGTATGGTCCAGAAGAGTTTAAGACGCATTCTAAACATCAAGTTGAACACCAACACACCTAAAACAGAAGTCATTACCAGGGCAGGATGTACAAATATGGAAACTCTCATCATGACGGCATAAATACGATGGGCAGGTCATGTTGTGCGTACGAGTGATGTTAAAACGCTGGAGAAAATATTTTACGGTCAGCTACATGCTGGCAAAATGCCATAGCATAAACCCTGGAAGAGGTATTAGAATCTTAAAAAGCAACCTTGTAAAAATAAAAACTGATCCTGACAACTGGGAAAGGCTGGCATTGAATAGGACTGATTGGAGAATCCACGTGGATGAGGATTGTGCCAGTTTTGAGACTGAATGAACTCAGCAGGAAAACCTCAGGCGCCAAATATGAAAGGGATACACCTGTCATATTGGTGAGAATACTGAGGATTGGAAATATCAAACATGTGGTCGGATTCATGCACACTCCAGGAACAAACAATGTGTTTTGTACAATCTGTAACAAAGTTGTAAGTCTCGTTCTGTTCATAAGAGACATATGGTGATGCACAAGAATCATATTTCACCATCTGATCCATTTGATCCAGTCGGAAGGACGTCCTTCCTATGCCATATTTGCATCAAACAGTGTGTATCTGCAGCGGGTGAGTCAATTGAGGGCTCATGAGAGGACAGGTTCTGGTGGTGGTGGTGTTGTACAATGGTGAAGGAGGACAGTTATGTGTAAGGATTATGCTATTTCTATATCTGTCTATCTATCTATCTCATTCTCTTTATCTACCTATCCATCTAAACTGGTTCATATCTATCTATTTCAACCTGCTGATCTTATCTATCTATCTATCTATATATATATATATATATATATATATCTCATTCTCTTTATCTACCTATCCATCTAAACTGGTTCATATCTATGTTTTTCAACCTGCTCATCTATCTATCTATCTATCTATCTATCTATCTATCTCATTCTCTTTATCTACCTATCATTCTAAACTGGTTCATATCTATCTCTTTCAACCTGCTCATCTTATCTATCTATCTATCTATCTATCTATCTATCTCATTCTCTTTATCTATCTATCTATCTATCTATCTATCTATCTAAACTGGTTCTTATCTATCTTTTTCAACCTGCTCATCTTATCTATCTATCTATCAATCTATCTCATTCCCTTTATCTACCTATCTATCTAAACTGGTTCATATCTATCTATTTCAACCTGTTCATCTATCTATCTATCCATCTATCTATCTATTTATATCGCTGGAGGCAACGATGCAGCAAAGATGAGCCAGTTCTATTCTTAATTAGTCAGCTACTTAAGCAACAGCAGTTTATGTAAGCAAACTGGAATCTTTTTTTTATAAAAATGTCTTGATTCGGCACTAAACGACCCGAAAAGGGTTGATATACCGTAAAACAAAGCAACCAAACCAAATATATCTATCTCAGTTTACTTATCTATCTATGGGAGTAAATATGGAAATAAATCCGACAATATTAAGAAAATTTGAAAAAAACATGTGTTCCAGAAATTAGATGAATTTATTCATCAACGCTTAAACGTTTCGGTTTTTTAAAACCTTCATCAGGATGTACCAAAGGGTGAAGAAATTCATGGATGTTTTATAGATGACAGGAGATAAAAAATCTTTATAAAATTTTTTGTTGTGTAACTATATGTAAATACTGTTACACAACAAAAAATTTTATAAAGATTTTTTTTATCTCCTGTCATCTATAAAACATCCGTCAATTTCTTCACCCTTTAATACATCATGATGAAGGTTTAAAGAATTTAAAGAAACTGAAACGTTTAAGCGTTGATGAATAAATTTATCTATCTATCTATCTATGCTCACACACAACTGTATCAAGTTAAACCTTCGTTTCATTTCATTCTGCATTTATGCATAATATTTTTGTCCTGTAATCTTTTTAAAAAAGTTTTTCATGGAAATCTCGGATGTAAACAGAATTTGACACATTTCATTCTCTTTATCTACCTATCTATCTAAACTGGTTCATATCTATCTTTTTCAACCTGCTTATCTATCTATCTATCTATCTATCTATCTATCTATCTATCTCATTTTCTTTATCTACCTATCTATCTAAACTGGTTCATATCTATTTATTTCAACCTGTTCATCTTATCTATCTATCTATCTATCTATCTATCTATTTATCTATCTCATTCCCTATATCTACCTATCTATCTAAACCAGTTCATATTTATCTATTTCAACCTGCTCATCTTATCTATCTATCTATCTATCTATCTATCTATCTATCTATCTATCTATCTCATTTTCTTTATCTACCTATCTATCTAAACTGGTTCATATCTATCTATTTCAACCTGCGCATCTTATCTATCTATCTATCTATTTATCTATCTCATTCCCTATATCTACCTATCTATCTAAACTGGTTCATATCTATCTATTTCAACCTGCTCATCTTATCTATCTATCTATCTATCTATCTATCTATCTATCTATCTATCTATCTATCAGGCTGGAGGCAACGATGCAGCAGCGATGAGCCAGTTCTATTCTTAATTAGTCAGCTACTTAAGCAACAGCAGTTTATGTAAGCAGCCTGGAACTTTGTTATAAAAAATGTCTTGATTCGCGCATTAAAACGATCCGAAAAGGGTTGATATATACCGTAAACAAAGCAAGCAAACCAAATCTATCTATCTCAGTTTACTTATCTATCTATCTATCTATGCTCACACGCAACTATATCAAGTTAAACCTTCGTTTCATTCTGCATTTATGCATAATATTTTTGTCCTGTAATCTTTTTTTTTTATGTTTCATGGAAATCTCGGATGTAAACAGAATTTGACACCTATTTCTGAGTACAGAAGATTAAAGAAGAAGAAAAAAAGGAGGCATTTTTGGGCATGAAATATTATCGATCATACAATTTAGGTTAATAATGAAAACGAAAAACAAAAACAAACACCCCCCCTCTTTCAGGCTATCGACTCCATCTTTCTTAACACGATGAAGAAATAGATAATTCATTCACACATTTGTAATTTGCATTTAGGAGTTTGTTTGCATGTGTGAAATAGTTTAGCACGTTTTTAAAGAAGTGAAAAAGACTTCTTAATTATTGTAAAGTACTTAGAGGTCTTCGATACACTATCTATTTATATATCTACACGTTTGGGTATGTGTATTATGAATATGTAACGTGTATATGCGCATGCGTATATGCCGTAGGTATAAGATACAATAAACTAAGATGCGATAAGCGGTTGACACTTGTATTTGTTACTCAGAAAAAACAAGAAAAAAAGGTTGGGTTTGAGCTACAACTGTCCTATTTTTGCTGTCAAAAAAAAATTAAAAAAACAAAGCTCAAAGACCTCATCCTTTAGTACGGATGTACTCTAATGTTTTTCATAATGGTAGTTATGGCCAAAATAACAGGTGTTTTTAACCCCTTCCCACGAATTAAAATTCTACAAAACTCGGAAAAAATGAATTTAACTTAAAGTAATTTTTACTGTATTATGAAGAGGAAATAATTTTAAAATCACATTTTTTGACAAATATCGCATTTTTGCCGTTTGTTTTCTCTCTTTTTAATATGCTCTTTTTAATGTGATTTATTTCATTGTTCGTCGGCATCCTTCCGTATGTTAAAGACAATGGTGTAATTTCCATTTTTAACTGCAACGCGCGTGTTGATGAACAGGCCAATTTTTGAATGACAATCTCTGTTGCAGAGACAACAAACGAACAGTGCTGCTTGCAGGAGATGCTGTTTTTTCTCCTTCCTTCTGTCTCCCTTTTCTGTGGCGGCTTATTTCCTATCTTTTTCACTCCTTTTCGTCCCTTGTTTGACAAGGAGGCGCCAGGCCGCTCGGTTTTCTGCACCAACCTCCCATGTGTTAGTGTTGATGTGGCACGTCTTCATGTCCTTCTTGATGTCTTTAAAGCGTAGGCGTGGTCTCTCTACCGGTAGGGTGCCTTCTACTAATACAGTAGGTCTTTGGGGATGCGGCCTTTGTCCATCCTCCTGATATGACCAAGCCAGCGCAGGCGTCTCTCACAGATGATGGCAAACATGCATGAGTTTTATTGTTATAATTAAACAAATTCATACAGTTTTTAAATGTAAGTTTAGACTGTTCTTAAGGTAAAAATATTAAAATAAGTAATAACATGAAAATTTCTATGAATATTTCAAGAAAGGGCGAGGTGCTGTCGTACCAAAACTTTGACCAAACCTACTCACAAACCATCCAACTGGGGAGGGACAAACCTGGTCGGAAGCCTCCAAAGAGCGGGTTTCATTTATTTTCTATGAGTGCTTCTTTATAAAAATTGACATGCAGTAAGGTGAGTGTTCATATATTTTATATCAATACTACTTCATGGAAATTGACGTATAATATAGTGTGGCCCCCCTCATCATAGATTCGGGGTTGCATGAGACACTATCACGGACTCTGTATATAGTGACCACATATTCCCTATTAAGTAATACATCCCCCCAAAAAAAAAATGGAATACAGCAATAGTGTGCATTTTTATAATAGAAAGAAACTATACATTCTCTAACTATGAATAAATAGTAGGGTGGATTGGGTTCTTTAACTCTTTGCCTACTTTAAACCGCCCACAGCGGCTCTCCCCCCAGGAACTGTTTCTACGCATATCATACCCAAAGTACAAAAACCGATGGTTTGTTCATTATAATTGAGCAGATGGACTCTGATTACAATAATAATAGGACTTTATTTGAATAGAACGAGTTCTGAGGTCAATTGATAGTGAGCTTTGAAATATTCCTTCAAACAGCTAAAAAAATACTAAAGAAAATTTGGTACGGCCGTGGGGGAAATTTAGTATGCACGGAGTTAACATTGATATGGCAACCCGTCTAAGAGAAAGACAATCTGAATTAAAACCTGTTAAACTCCGCTAAAACATTGATCTTATGTCACATCCTGATCTATAAGAATTCTTTAGTCTACTTTGAAGATTCCCGTTACTACCCACGGATTTTATGATGATTGCATGTTGAGCTCACCTATGTAATACTTTAGTTTTTACTCTCCAAGCATATTAACAGTGCAGCCCGAGCCTGACTTGTTCTCCGATAGTTTCATAAGGAATAGTTAAAGTACCCGGCGTATGTATTTACCAACCCTTCCACATGATCAGGATGTGACATAAGGTCAATGTTTTAGCGGAGTTTAACAGGTTTTAATTCAGATTGTCTTTCTCCTAGACGGGTTGCCATATCAATGTTAACTCTATGTATGTTAAATTTCCCCCACGGCCGTACCAAATTTTCTTTAGTATTTTTTAGCTGTTTGAAGGAATATTTCAAAGTTCACTATCAATTGACCTCAGAACTCGTTCTATTCAAATAAAGTCCTATTATTATTATTATTATTATTATTATTATTATTATTATTATTTACTCCATTTGAGTTTTCATATCAGCATTAGCTGATGGTCTTTCACTGGAATCTGAGTGACAGTAAGTCTCCTCGGGTATTCAGGACTCTTCTGAGTATTCTGGCAGATTGCTGCAGTGCAGTGTTCTGAATGGTTTCAATCCTTCCTCTGATTCCCAAACTTTCCAGACCCTTTTCCAATCCTTTTGGGACTGTTCCAAGTGCACCAACTACAATTGGTATTATTATTATTGGCATTATTATTATACAATTGGATTTTATTATTATTATTATTATATTATTATTATTATTATTATTATTATTATTATTATTATTGTAATCAGAGTCCTTCTGCTTAATTATAATGAACTAACCATCAGTTTTTGTACTTTGGGT
>CM042141.1:75492531-75502531 GCA_023376005.1 Doryteuthis pealeii | reverse complement strand
CTACTAAACCTTTCAGATAATCTATACGTATTGTCCGTACATAGATGTAACAAACTCATCCCCACAAACACCCCACCACCCACACAGCAAAGAGAGAGAAGAGAGAGAGAGAGAGAGAGAGAGAGAGAGAGAGAGAGAAGAGAGTATTGTTCTAATAAATACACAGTCACGCTGAAATCATCGTCCCGATAGATCACTGAAGTCAAGCAGCCATGAGTCTGTTCAAATCTTAATTGGGTGACCATTTAAGAAATAGCAAGTACTGTAAGCAACTTGACTCCATTAAAAATGACCTGATTGGGCATTAAAGGACCCGAAAAAAAGTTGATATGCCACAAAACAAAGCAATCAACTAATCCACGATGTGTTGTAATGGATAGAAAGATAGTCTCGCAGATCCATTAGCACGATAGAGAATTCGATCAGTGCTGGATGCCCCATACTTGTGACCTTGTGTCACATTCAACTTGTGGCGAACGGGTTGGGTAAACATCTGCATAAAAAGCTTACAAAAATATATAAAAGTCATTTGAATTGTGACACTATTTCCTGTATTTTGATATGAATGTTTTGCTTTAATATCTCAGATCTATAAGATTAACTGTCACCCCTGAATAGAGGGCATTTTCAAGAAAGGATATCATGTTGAGAAATAAACATTTTTGGTACAATAAATACATTTTGCCATTATTAGGCTACAGTACTATTTATTTGTAGGGCCGGGTTAGCTCAGTCGCTAGAGCGTTCGGCTAGAAACCACAAGGTTCCTAGTTCGATACCCGCCCTCGCCAACTCAGCGTATGAGTAGCACAGGGATCTGTGCGGTAAAGTAAGGAGCTGATGGTAGGTGTAACGCTCCACCCCAGAAGCTAAAATAATCTCCTTGGTCTAGCGCTGGTGAAAAGAGGATAGACTCCCTCGCTGCATGGCTGATACCGACATTAGGCCACCCCGACGACTTTACTTTTACTTACTATTTATTTACATGAGTGTATATCTGAGGGTCTGCATGATTTGAGATCTGTGTTCGGATACAAAAATAATAAATTGTCTATGTATTTTATAGCTGTATAATGTGATATTTCAAAGTTCACTATCTGTTCATCTCAGTAAACATTTAAACCAAATAAAGTTGTATTATTATTTTAATCTGAGTCTTTTATCCTTGAGTCCTGCTAAATTACAATGAACTAACCATCAATTTTTGTGTTTTGTTTTTGTGTGGCTTACAACAGGATCGCAGGGGTGGGAGAGCTATTGTGAGCGGTTTAAAGTAGGTAAATATTTGAGCTAAATTTAATCTGAATAGATTTTAACAGTACACACACACACACACACACACACACACACACACACACAAACACATACACACACATGGTGTAACGGGTATCATTGTAGGAAACAGCAATACGAATAGACACAGCAACATGAGTTCAAATCCTGGATGAGTCTGATTGCATTTCACATTACGCTAATACCGTTGGAAACGATATGAATCCAACTATTTACTCTTTCTCCAGCTACAGAAAAATTAGTAAGGTATACTGGGCTATTTAACCGTAGTATTACAATCTGCCGAGCTGGAGAAAAACTTTGAGTTAAAACCGGTTAATTAAACTCCGCTTAAAGTCGACCCTGTGTCTCATGATGCTCGTAAGGATGGGTTTGGTAAATACATAATTAAGTCGAATTACTTTTGGTTTGGCTTGTGTCAGTCTTTTTTTGTTCTTATTAAATATTTAACTGTTGAGGTTCACTTGTTACATAATTCATGGGTAGCCTACGAATTATGTCTGTAAGTGTAGTTAGATTTTGAATTAACATTCGTTGAAATTCAAAATCGGAGGGGTTATATTATTGATAGGTAATGACCTTTAGTTGACCCCCACGGCTCCGCCGTTGGGAAAACATGAGAACGTAAGTTAAGTTTTGTTAGTTAGATTTTGGCCGTTAGTAGAAAGGAGCAGACGTAACGTTCGTCTCTCCTAAGATGCTAACTTATCACCGCGCTGTTGAAAATCCTTTTGGTTTCCGGGTTTTTTTAATAAAGAATAGAGAAGTATTATGAAACAAACCAAGTCTTGGTTAAATATTACCAACCCTTTTACCAACCAAGAAATAAGCACTGACGATCCAGCTCAGCCGAAGGAAGGATCAGCCCAGAGGAAGATGGCCGCCGATGAAGCAGAACCAGTAAAAACCCATATCATCACCTCTCCTCTCACTTCTCTTCCCATTATATACCAGATAGGAAGTGGGTATATAACCCATTTCAATGTTTCGAATGATGATTATGAAGACAAAAAAATTCAAAAATCTGCACAGTAGCCTCTTTTTATAGTGTTAATACTTATAGTATATCTACTGGAATTAGGTTGATTGGTTGGATTTTACGGCATGTAACCATTTGTGGGTTATTTTATGCTAAATACATTTTGTTTTATTCATTCTTAATGGGCATTCAAAATTTTAAGAAAAATTCAATCTTCTTTTTAAAAACTCAATTTAAAAAAAAAAACATTTAAAAAAATATTTTACTATTCAAAACATAGATTGGACCGTAACAGGTACTACCACTCAGGGTTTGAATGGATCAGTGAGTAATGGCGATGAAGGGGTACTCCACACTCCCCAGAGATCCAAAATTGGAATTTCACCATTAGACGCAGTTTAACCTCATATCCAAGACACTAAGACTCTCAGCCACCGCCTTCTAGCACATTTATGATAAAAACGGGTTGGAGGGGTTGCTCTAAGGACAAACGGGTTGGGACAATCATATAGGTGCAAGGGTTTGAGATGCAAGCCGACTCATCTTTGAGTTTATTTCTTTCTTCCTCGCGTGGTGGGTGGCGAGCGTTGACAATGACTACTATTATTGTTGGGATGACTGGCGATTTTGAGGTAAAGGGGTGGCTGGTGGCATCTCACCGCCCTTGGTCGCGACGGACCGTGAGCGTCGGTCACTCACCGTTCTCTGTCCACCGTCCGCTGTCTGACTCTCTGTCGGCTCGAACCGTCTGGCCTTTATAGTGATAGATAGTCCTACGCATCTTTATCTTTTGATCTGATAACGGGCCGTTGTTATATATTTCTTTATCTTCTCCCTGCTTCTTTGACCGGAAAGCCTCGCTTCCGTTTTTTAACTTCTTTGTTCGCTTTTACCGGGAAAAAAGTCTGTTGTCATTTTTGTCGTCTTTTCTTTGTTTCGATTCAACCGGAAAATCCTACTACCGCTCGTACAATATACAACAATATCATGACTCAAATGATAGAAGAAATGCCCTAAGGTTTGCTCCCAAGTACTTTCGATCACATCCATTGATCGTCATCGGAGGGATTATTTATACCAAATTATCAATACTCATGCAGTTAATAAAAACGTTAGCATAAAACTTATTTCTACCAATTTATTGATATACATTAAGTTAATAAAAATTATTTCTATCATTTTATTCTCTCAAACCAAACAAAAGTATTGACTTAAAAACTATTCGAAATTAATGAAGATTATTACTACCAGTTTTATGATGCACATAAAAGAATTTCTTCTGATTTATTGATACATATGAAGATAATGAAAAATCTATCGTAAAAGTATTTCTACCTGTTCATAAAATCAAACCAAAATATATTTACCAACAAACTGCTCGCTTATGAATCATATATACAAAAAAGAGGGTTTGGCATTGGGATACTCACAGTTTTGATATGAAATAACCAACAAACTGACATTAAACTATTTCTACTAATACACATAAAATTAATGAAAGATCTAACATAAAAATTATTTCTACCAACTTATTAAAGCACAGGAAGTTAAACCAATCACACACAGACACACACACACACACAAACACACACACACACACACTCACACACAAACACACACACACACACACATATATATATATATATATACATATATTATATATATATAATATATATATAATAATAAGATAAATAATAAAGGTTTTACATATCTATTTATTGGGTGACAAGGGAACATTCACAACCATATTGGTTTCATGCGATGCAATCATCAGGTGAAGATGTTTCAAATGTAAGGAAAATCGAAAAAATCGAAAGAAATTTCAAAAAATTCAATAGACATGGGATGCGTATGATTGGATGAAATGATGTGTATATTATATATATATATATATATATATATATATATATATATATATATATATTATATATATATATATATATATATATATATATATAATATATATATAAAAGCAATATATACATATATACAAAACTTGCATTAAATAATCTACAAGATTTGATAAGCCGCTTAACACCAAGCAACCACCAATATTCGACACGCTTGGCCTACCCACCCATATATATATATATATATATATATATATATATATATATATATATATATATCACTAATTCAAGAGTAGCATCACAAAGTGACCACTAATTAAGAGTGGAAAAACAAATATTTTGAAGATGAGATTCGAAAAAAAAAAATAAATAAAGAAGAAAACTTTTTCCAGCGAGTAACACACAATACATTCATACGCATAAAATGAAAAAGATATCACTAATTACAGTTATCAAACGCCAAAGAGTTAAAAACGAGAAAGTCAATTGGTTTGAAAATATAACAAAAAGATCAAAAATTAGAACGTCGAGAATCAATATGACTGGCGCTTTTTTTTTTAACCTTCATTTCAAAATTAAAAAAAAAACAAAACATTTTTCTTCGCATTCATGACTTTCCAAACATTCTATGAAACTATGTTTTTGTGTCCATTTTTTTAGATGAAGCATTCTCATTATTATTTTTAAACTTGTTTTGTATTAAAATTTAATTTTTGCTATTTTCAAAAATGAGACGAAAATAATATTTTTTTCAATAAACTCTCGTTTTAATTTTCAATAATATTATGATAGACTCACACAAACTAAATAGATAACACGATATTGTCATTGATATAACTTTGAGCCCACCATGGAATTCACCAGTCCATAACAAATAACGACAATAGAAGATTAACTGTTTCGTTCTGTCGGCGAAGCTTGGATTGCACTAACTGAATTTTGGGTTATACTTTGGTATCAGACACACACAGAATCACTGACTCTATTCATAGATTCACCAGTATGTTGTAGCAGCAACAGCAACAGCAGCAGCTTCCGGTAAATAGCCAATAAAACAGCACAGACTTAAAGCTCGTTCACCGTCTGTGAGCATCAAGACGAACTACGAACTACTACGACTTGCGACTGAATATATCATACTTTAGATTGACGACAACAATGGCTTTAAGAATTCCAATGTCAACGGCCCAGGTTGGTTGGTTGGTTGGTTGGATTTTATGGCATTTCAACCCTTGTTTATTATTTTATGTCGGAGGCATTTTGTTTTATTCATTCTTGAGACTCATCAACATATTTAACATATTTAAAAAAAACTCTTTTTTTCTAAACTCAATTTAAAAAAAAAATTTAAAGTCATTTTTTCTATTTAACACATGGATGGGACCGTAACAGGTTCTACTACTCCGGGTCAGAGTGGACCTAGAAATAATAGTGAGATTCTGTAACTCTGGGGAGTGTGGAGTACACCTTCATTACCATTACTCCCAGGTCGACTCAGACTCGTTGTGGTAGTACCTGCTAGGGTCCTGTCTATAGGGCTTACGGTCATGTCACATTTAAAGCAAGGGTTTCCGCTTGATCACTGAGTTAAGCTGCGATGAGCATGTTCAATACTTAGATAAGTGACCACTTAAGCAACAGCAGGTACAATAAGAAACTTGATATAAAAATGACTTGATTCTGCATTAAATGAGAACAATCCAATTAACCAACCAATCTATCTTTGGGCTAAATAGATCAAAGTATTTTTTTTTAAGTATTTAAAAAATGAGTTTCAAAAGATTTGAACACAACACGTATGAATAAAACAAAGACGATTTCGGCATAAAATAACCCAAGAGTTGACATGCCGTAAAATCATATCAACTAGCCAACCATCCACTAATATAAAGGTTTGGTTTGGTTTGTTTTGTTTTACAGCATATCAACCTCAGTGGGTCATTTAATGCCGATAAAGTTTTGAAATAAATCAATTCTTAATGGATAATACAATTTTTTTATAAATACATTTTTCTATTTAACCCATAGATGGGACCCTAACAGGTACTACCACTGCGGGTCAGAGTTCACCAGGGAGCAATGGTGATGAATGGGGTGCTACACATTCCCCAAACCTCCAGAACTGGAACCTCACCATCAGATAGAGTTTAACGTAATTCCCAGGACATGTAGACCCGCAGCCACCGCCTTCTAGCACCCATATGATAAAAAGGGGTTGGGGCTTGACATAAGGGCAACAGGGTTAGGGCAATCATATAGGTGCTAGAGCTTGACGTGACCAGCCGATTGATCGGAGGGGGCCTCTCCGACCGCCCGTCTAGCCAAGATAGGGCCAAAGTGGAGTATTGCATGTCATGAACTGTTCATCCACCTGGGCTCTATCCTCAAGCATCATGGGTCGCCACCCCACGGTCAACAGGTGGCCGCATTGGGGGAGTCTTACCCCTCTGCAGTGGTGCAGTCGGTGCATTCTAACACCCCAGCCGACAGGGCGGTAATATAAAGGATGTTCAATAAAGAAAAGGAACTCTGTACTAACATTTCATTAATTCGTAAAAAGTAAATTTCCCAGTTTTATCTCATCAAAATACTTAAAAAGGTGATAAAGTTTTCTGTTGCTTTTGATAAGCAAGACATTACGATATTATCTGATCTTTATTTTCCATTAACCTTTCGACAAGAGAGAATGATGGATGCTCATTTGAGTCATTGGCATGAGACCTAAACAGATCACTCAATATATCGGTTACTTCTGTGTAACATTTTCAAAATCAATACGAATATATTAGAAAGCGTCGTCTGTCTAATGCGTCGAACTGCTGATAATGTTTATATTGGTTGAAAAGGTTTTATGGGTGAACAATCAATCAATTAAGCAACAAACTAATCTATCTATCTATATTGATTGCATTGTTACAAATTGACAACAACGGTCGAACGCACACAACACACACATACCGCGCGCGCGCACACACAACACACACATACACACACACGTATATATATTTACAATTTGCCTATTTCTTTTCTCTTTCTTAATACAAAAACTAACACCCAATGACTTGGGATAATAATCAAATACTTCTTCCTTCTCCTTCTTTCCTTTTCCTTTCTTTCTTCTTTTTCTCTTCTTTCTTCTTTTCTTCTTTTTTTCTTTCTTTCTTTCTTTCTTTCCTTCTTTTCTTCCTTCTTTTCTTCCTTCCTTCTTCCTTCTTCTTTCTCCCTTCCTTCCTTCTTCTTCCTTCTTCTTCCCTTCCTCTTCTTTTCTTTCTTTCTCCTCTTTCTTTCTTTCTTCTTTCTTTCTTTCTTTTTCTTTTTTCTTTTCTTTCTTACTTCTTTCTTTTCTTTCTTTATTTCTTTCTTTCTTCTTTTCTTTTCTTTCCTTTTTTTCTTTCTCTCTTCTTATTTTCTTTCTCTTCTTTCTTTCCTTCTTTTCTCTCTCTCTCTTCTTTTCTTTCCTTCCTTCGTTCTTTTCTTTCTTCCTCCCTTCCTTCTTTCCCTTTCTTCCTTTCCTCTTTCTTTTCTTTTTCTTTCTTTCTTCTTTCCTGCTTTTCTTTCTCTTCTTTCTTTCTTTTCTCCCTTCTTTCTTCTTCCTTCCTTCCTTCATTCTTTCTTTCTTTTTCTCCTCTTTTCTTTCTTTTCTTCTTCTTTCCTTTCTTGTTTTCTTCTTTCTTTATTCTTCTTTTCTTCTTTTCTTTCTTTTCCTTTCTTTTCTTTTTTTTTCCTTCTTTCTTCCTCTCTTCTTTTCTTTCTTCTATTTCATTTCATTTCGCACACACAGACGTATCATACATACACGAATCACAGAGAAGCGTATAGAACGTATATTGAAAAATATCTATTTGTCGACGTATCTTATCATCAACTTTATTGTATTGTTTCCCAATTTATAACACGGTCAAACGCGCCGCGTACACACACACATATACACAAACATACAATACATATACAGATGCACTGCACGCAAATACACACACATACATACATATAAACATGGGTGCGTGCACATACACACATGTATATACACGAAGACACTTATGAAAGCTTATAGAAACGTATATTGAAATATATCTATTTGTTTAATGAATCTGTCTATTAACCTATATTGTAGTGTTCG
Source organism: Doryteuthis pealeii (assembly GCA_023376005.1). Lineage (NCBI taxonomy): Eukaryota > Metazoa > Mollusca > Cephalopoda > Myopsida > Loliginidae > Doryteuthis > Doryteuthis pealeii. Next base: position 75,494,292 of record CM042141.1, on the reverse strand, counting down.
AAATTTACAATATGGTCAAACGAGCTTGTGTATGCTGCACGCACACACACACTTAAAAAACACACACAGAGAGAGAGAGTAGAGAGAGAAGAGAGATAGAGAGAGAGAGAGAGTAGAGAGAAGAGAGACATGACTCAGATGAGACAGCAGTATAGACACCGTATGTGAGAAAATATATATCAGTCGTATCTGCTCTAAATACTCTAACTATGAAATGTAGCTGCTTCGGTTTCTAACCCAAAAAACAAACTATCTTTTTGGCAAATAATGTTCCCATTATATGAAAATAAGAAATGAGAAGAAAATTGTCACACTAGAGCATTGCCTCATCGGGATATTGGAACTCAATCGCTCGAAAAAAAATAATAACAATAGACTTCAAAATTGCTGGACTTTTTAATATTTTTGATTGAATTTTTTTTTTTATTTCTTTGGTCTAAAATGCTTTTAAAACCCAATTCTTAGTTAGTAAGCAAGCTCTAGAATTCTCCATCTTCACAAAGACAATAAATAGATAAAAACAGTCCGCCATTTCGCCAACTCCCACCAAATTTGGAGAGCTAATAAATCGAAATAAATCTGCCAATTTTTTGGAATTGAAGCTCAAATTTTGGGGATTGGTCCCTAACTTTAACATAGTCCAACTTGGTAAATATTTCTTCAGAAAAAATGAGTGAGTGGGTGAGCACTTTACTTTTTTCAGGATGATTGACATGTGAAATAAAATTCAATCGATTAGTAAAATATGTTCATTAAGAAAAAAGTTTAATTTTAATTCAAGGAATGCGTGACTTGAAGGGATGGGGGAAAAAATAATGTTGGTGAAAACAGTTTGATTGAATGTCAAAGGGTAGATAATCGTTTTCTCATTATTGTCTCGAATAAACAAACACGAAACAAGCCAATGTTTAAAGGATCCTTAAAAAAAATTTGTTTTATTTCAAGACATAATGAGAAAACGAATTTATTTTTACTAAACAGTTTGCTAAAATACCAGACATTATGGCGACAGAAATGGCAAGCACTTTGATTCTATTTAGAATATCAAAAATCGATCTAAAGATCGACTGATAGGATATTTTAAATTGAAAACAAATCTTAGTCATGACATTGTGAACTGCGGGGGAAGCACGCCAATCAGGATCAAAACACTTTTAGAATTTTCTTTAGAAGAATCAGGATGAGATTACTTTAATCCAGACCAGTTAGAGTTGGAGTTAGTTGGACTTTAGAGTGGATGCAGTAAGTTGACTTAGTCTGTTTGAGGGTCAGGGCCATGACAATAACTGGTCCAGTTGTTAGTTAGTGAATAGTTGAGTCGGGTTAGCAACGGAAAAGGACAGCCGAAGTTAATCATAATGAACAGAACTGGACGAAAAAAGACGTTAAAGATACTGCTCTCTTCTCTATCTTCTCTCTAAATCTTCTCTCTCTCTCTCTCTCCTGTCTCATCTCTCTCTCTCTGTATTCTGTCCGAAAAAATAAATTCTTAGAAAAGAAATGTTAGTGTATTCTTTGTCTACTAGGAAAGAGTTATTGAATGAAACAAAACGTAGAAGGAATAGTGTCCACTGTGTGACAATAAAAGCTTTCAACCACGTCTCACACTCCAAGTCAATAGTAGCCTCGACGAATGAAAGACGGAGGAAGATAATTTGTTTACATAAGCGAATGGAAGCGAATCGTACGTGACGAAAAACCCGTGCATGATACGTATTTTGAGAACCCCACATCCAGAAAAAAAGAGGGACTCAAACACAG
>CM042141.1:75434266-75492431 GCA_023376005.1 Doryteuthis pealeii | reverse complement strand
TCTTTAACATGCCGTACACATCCGTATTGTTGTCAGTTCGTAACAATATATATATATATATTATATTAATATATATATATATATATATATATATGCAACACTAACCTAATGTGCAATTTGCACACAACATACACACACACGCGCATATATATAGTTTATCATCATCATGTCAACATTTTTTAAGTCTGCTGGGACAGCCCGATTCCCATGACTCACTTGCAAGCCGTCCCTATCGTTATATTACTGGTTTAGTCCTTAACAGGTATCCAGTGTACACACATAGATGTTATGAGTACATTTTTGATGGTCGGACAATTTGTCTGTGTAGGTGTCCACAGGAGATTCATCGCTTATGAATCGTCCTTACTGTGCAAAAAATAAACACTATTTAACATCTCTGTTAAAACTTTCTCCGGTTTCTGGATATACTGCATTATTTCCCAATTGTCTATCTAATATAAATAAAAACTATATCTAATTTTTTTCAAAATTTGCTTTTGTGATCTATGTAATAATATTTTCAAATGTACCAATTTTTCCATACATATCTGGTAGATTTACATTACAGTCGGCATATTGCGGAAAGTACTACAGGGTAACTTTTAACTACGGAGTGCCCGACTTATAGTTTTCCGAATAATGTGCTCTCACTTGGCCAATTATCTTGCTTGTCTTGAGAACTAAATTTAGTAGGAGTGAGCTTCAAGTATTGTTTATATCAATAAGTTCACTAAAAAACATTAAGTTTCTAAATTTATTCGCCAAGAAAAATATTATTTCTAAAAGAAATTAAAAACATAAATAGCATATAATCATGTTACATTCTCTTCTATTAGGTTGTTACAAAAAAATAATGGACCTGATTGAAGTGCTCAGTTTTTGGAATGTAATTTTAACATAGAATTTGTTGTTTATTTCAGGTGAAGTTTTTGCATATATAAATTAATGTGTGCTCAAAAATAAAATTAATTTATTTCAGATAGAAAATATTTTTGAAAAAATAGGGACCTTCAAAGATGAACATGCCCTAAACATTGAACCGTGCGCCTTCTTTGTTGCATGAGTTCAAGCTTGGAACAATGCCTCGAAACTGCTGCCCAATAGCAACAAAGCATGGGGAGATGAATCCACAAGTAGATCGGACTGTACGAAGGTGGTTCCAGAAATTTCCACAGTGGAGATGAGCTTGAAAATGAAGGAAGGTAGAGACGGACATGCAGTTTTGACAATGAACAATTGCGGCGGTTGTTGAGCAAAAATCAACTAAACAAAGTGTCAGAGAAATGTCTCAGACACTTGGTTGTCAGCTTGGCAACAGTTTCCTGTACATTTACAGAGATATTGGAAAGGGGAAAAAACCTCATAAATTGGGTTCCTTCATTGAGCTTAATGAGCAGCAAAAACTTAGGCGTTTCAAGGTGTGCTCGATGCTCAGTTTGCGTAACACCAAAGGACCCCTTTCTTGATCGAATAGTCACTTGTGATGGAAAGTGGATCCTGTTACGAAGGTTGTGCAAGTCAAGTTTCTTCTGAAAATAAATTAAATTTTATTTTTGAGCACAGCATCAATTTTATATATGCAAAAATCAACTTAGAAAATTAAACAACAAATTCTATTGTTAAAATGACATTGCAAAAAACGAGCACTTCAATTGGCCATTTATTTTTGTTAAACAACCTAATCTTATGTTTGTGATATAGTACTGTGCATTTTTCTATTAAAAAAACAAAGTGACAAGAAAAGTAGGTTGTCTTTTGCTATACAAATTGAAGGGCATGTCAGTTATTTCAATGGGGAAAATTGATTTGAATATACGAGAAATGTGATTTACGGAAAGGAAATTAATTAAACTCGTAGTTAAGTACCACTGTACTCACTTCTAAACATTTTTGTTTATTTTTGTATGATGTTATTTTAACTGCATGCATTTTTTTTTATTTATTACATGTTTTATCGGACCATATATTAAAGGGTAAATATTCAAATTTGTCTACGTTTTTTACAATAGAACAAGATGTTATATTCTAGATTTTATTATCCGGGGACAAAAAGCAATGTGTGAAGGAAAAATAATTACTATAACGTTATATCCTTTTATTTTGTTTGGGGGAAATAAAACTAGTTCACTGTGAATAGATAGCGTGTGGTGGTAGAGATCAGGTTAGTAAGAGCATAGAAGGTGGTAAGTTAGAATAAAATACAATCAGTTAATGTTGTATATTGTATACAAACGTAATAGGAATTTCCGGTTAAAATAAACAAAGAAAAGACGGAAAAATGACAATGGACTTTTTCCCGCGTAAAGCGAGAAAGAAGTTAAAAAAACGGAAGCGAGGCTTTCCGGTCAAAAGAAGCAGGAGAGATAAAGAAAATTAACAAAGCCCGTTATCAGATCAAAAAGATAAAGATGCGTACGAGACCTATCAATAAAAAGGCATGAGTTTTCGAGCGACAACAGTCAGACAAGCGGACGGCGAACAGAGCATAAAGGAGCGACCGTCGACACGTCCATCGCTGCCAGCGGGCAGTGAGGTTGTCACCCCCTCCACATGTACAGTCCCCTTTAACTCACCATCCAGCAGTAGTAGTCATGTCAACTTCCTCGCCGCCACCACGTTGCACGAGAAGAGTTAAATAAAGGCAAAACTCCTACGTTACCCATGTGTTGTTGTTTCTTAAGTTCTGGCGATACATACTTCGCCACGTGACCATATATATTGCAACGACTACTAACTACGCGATTAGAGTAAGAGAAGGCCGCTACGTAACATTAAGTTCCAAGGAAGAGCGAACTTACCGTAAACGAAATCCATGGAAGGTAACTCAGAAGGAAACTGATGTGTGGTGAAAGAGGAACCCAGGAATTCTATTAATAGCAGTAGGAGGTGGATGGCTTTTTTCATAGGACACTGACTGTAGTTTTTCGATTTTAAAGCTTGAGTTTTTATAATTTTAATCGCCTGAAATGTCAGACTTGTAGCACGTCGCTTTCAGAGGTGGCATCTTGAAAATGAACCGGATTCAGATCGGGGTTGCTATCGAGGCGATATGATACACAAGAACCCGTAATAGGCGATGAAGATAGTGAATCACTACGACCACCCTGCTACGCATCAAAGATGTATCTTACGACTCAAAAGTAATTAGAAATAAACATAAAGCTATTCAGTGTTTAAATTGTGTTAAATAGTGTAATAGGTTCCAATTGAAGCCTTGAATCTTTTAACACAAACACATTAAGACGAGAATTCAACTGTATATAGATAACAAATGAACAGTAAAACTGATATCGCCACCTGTCTGCCGATGTAGTAAACACGAACCTTATAGTGCTCTTTCATTATCTGAGATTGTGTTCAGTAATGAGCTATTTAAGAAAAAAAACGTTATTTGTTATAAATTCTTTATATGTTTTCTTGTTTGATTAGTTATTTCCCAGAGATTAAATCCGCGCGTTTAGAGCCACACATTTATAAGGAAAGAGTGTTGTATCTGGCAGGAAATCTTTTGAGTTGTCAAATTCGTTATTACGGAGATTAGAAGTAGGCCAATTCTTTACAGATTTTCGAAAGCTCGCGGAGAAGGAATTAATAACCAAATTTAAGGGGTATTAATTAATAATGAGCTTCCGTTTAATTTCAATACAGACGTTTGAAATTGAATAGTGAAAAGCTGGCAGACATCTCATTTTGGTGTGGTTTTTTGTGTTTTTTTGTTTTTGTTTGTTAGTGTTGGTTTTTCTCTTTCTTTTCTTTTCTAGATCAGACGAGATAAATCTGTAAAATGGTTTCAGAAAGGAGAGGAAGTAGTGATAATTAATGGAAATGTATGGAAAATAGTTCCATTTCAAGTCTAACCTGAACTTTTCGCACCAGTGCTTACCAGGGGACACTGATATTTTTTTCCCCAAGGGTCGAATCATCAATTGACTAATGTAAAATCTATCTATCTTCTCTCTCTCTCTCTCTTCTAATATATATATATATTATATATATATATTATATCTGTCTCCGTCTTCTCTCTCTCTCTCTCTCTCTCTCTCTCTCTCTCTCTCTACCATATATTATAGTAATATATTATATATATATACTTATAATATTTATAAAAATAAAAAGGTTGGCTACCGGTGAATATGCACGATCATTGGTGAGGGCAAACATTCAGGGTTAAAGTCAACGAGTATAACAAATACAGTGCTCAATACGAAATAGAGCAAATTTATTTTAATATATATATATTATATATTATATATAATATATATATAATTTTATTTTTGCTTGAGGCAACTACAATGGCGAATTATCGCAGAATTATATATATATATACATGTTGGCGCAATTTAGCAGGATATCCATGAACATTTTCACCAACCTCTCATCATTCATTGGGCCAGAGGTCCGGCTGCACAGCATCCAGTACCCTTGCATAGCTGGTAAATGTAGGTCCTGGTGGCCGGCCCGCACTAGCATATCCATGTGTTGGCTTCCATAGGAGAACGTCGCTTTAGCTTTCTTGGCTTCCCAAGCAGGTGTCCATCATGCCATGTCCGGTCTCCACTCAGATGGTTTGTGAGAGGGCAGGTGGCCATACAGCTGGCATCCTTGTGGGTTCTGTTTCCACGACTTGTTCAGACCTCTCGCAGCATTCTTGTGCAGGGTCCATCTAGCCTTATTCTCAAGCACTTCGTTAGGATCCAGATGGTGCAGTCATCAGCAGTACTGATATAAGCCACGCCTGGAAGAATTGTGCTTTAACTTGTCAGTAGATCGGATTCCAATTGCTGATAATTTGTTTTGTGGTCACCCATGCCTTTCCTATTCGTGTATTGACATCGCTTTCTGTTGGATGAGATATTACTACCTAGGTATGTTGAAATTTTCTACTTGCTTAAAGGCTTACCGTCGAGTGTGAGATGTCTCCCTTTCTTTTGAAACGGCATTGAACTCATTTTATCAGAGGCCGATTTCTTTCTGCCTTCTCCAGTCTATGCAGGTAGTGATTTGGCCTTGCCGGTGTATCTGTCACAGATGCAGAACTACGCTGATGACCTTGCACTTCTTGCAGATACACCGGCAACAGGCCAAATCACTACTGCATAGACTGGAGAAGGCAGAAAGGAATATCGGCCTCTGATAAAACTGTAGTTCATGAGTTTCAAAAAGAAAGGAGACATCTCCACACTCGACGGTAAGCCTTTTAGCAAGTAGAACAATTCACATACCTAGGTAGTAATATCTCATCCACAGAAAGCGATGTCAATACACTAATAGGAAAGGCATGGGGACCACAAACAAATTATCAGCCATATGGAAATCCGATCTCACTGACAAGTTAAGCAAACAATTCTCCAGGCTGTGGTTATATCAGTACTGGCTGTATGACTGCACCCATCTGGACTCCTAACGAAGTGCCTTGAGAATAGGCTAGAATGGGACCTGCACAAGAATGCTGCGAGAGGTCTTGAACAAGTCGTGGAAACAGAACCCCACAAGGATGCAGCTGTATGGCCACCTGCCCCCATCTCACAAAACCATTCTGAGTGAGACGGACATGGCATGATGGACACTGCTGGGGAAGCAGGACAAGCTAATAAGCGACGTTCTCCTATGGAAGCCAACACATGGATATGCTAGTGCGGGCCGGCCACCAAGGACCTACATTTACCAACTATGCAAGGGTACTGGATGCTGTGCAGAGGACCTCTGGCCCAATGATGATGAGGGGTTGGTGAAAATGTTCATGGATATCCGTGCTAATTGCGCACATGATATATATATATATAATTTATGCGATATTCGCATTGTAGTGCCTCCAAAGGCAAAAATAAAATATATTATATATATATATATTATATAATATATATATTATTAAAATAAATTTGCTCTATTTCGTAATTTTGAGCACTTTGTATTTGTTATATCTTGACTTAACCCCTGAATTTGCCCCTCCCATGATCGTGCCCATATTCACCGGTAAGCCAACTTTTATTTTATAAATATATATATATATATAATATATATATATATATATATATTATGTAGAGAGACGAGAGAGAGAGAGAGAGAGAGAGAGACGAGAGGACAGAGACAGATATATAATATATATAATTATATATATATATATATATAGAGAGAGAGAGAGAGAAGATAGATAGATATTTACATTAAGTCAATTTGATGATTCGACCTTGGATATCAGTGTCCCTGTGTAAGCACTGGTTGCGCAAAGTTCAGGTTAGACTTGAAAAAATGAAATATTTGGAATATTTCCATACCATTTCCATTAAGTTATCAACTACTTCCTTCTTCTGAAACCATTTTACAGATATTATCTCGTCTGATTAGAAAAGAAAGAAGAGAGAAAAACAAACTACTACAACAACAAACAAAAAAAACAACAAAAAAAACACCAAATGAGATGTCTTTGCCGATTTTCACTAATTCATTTCAAACGATCTGTATTGAATTAAACGGAAGCTCATTTTAATTAATTCCCCTTAATTTGGTTATTAATTCCTTCTCCGCGGAGATTTCGAAAAAAATCTGTAAAGAAGCCTACTTCTATCTCCGTATATAAACGAATTGAAAACTCCAAAAATTTCCTGCAGGATACAACACTCTTTCTTATAAATGTGTGGATCTAACGCGGCGGATTTAATCTCTGGGAAATAACCTATCAACAAGAAACATATAAGATTTATAAAACAAAATAAACGTTTTTTTCTTAAATAGCTCGATTACTGACAACCAGATCTCAGAATAATGAAGAGAGACTATAAGGTACGTGTTTTACTACATCGGCAGACAGGTGGCGATATCAGTTTTACTGTTCATTTGTTTATCTATATTACTAGTTGAATTACTCGTTCTAAGCTGGGTAAAAGATCAAGGCTTCAATTGGAACCTATTACACTATTTAACACATTTAAAAACTGAATAGCTTATGTTATTCGTTAATTACTTTGAGTCGTAAAGATACATCTTTTGAATGCGTACAGGGTGGTTCGTCAAGTGATGCACTATCTTCATCGCTTATTACGGGTTCTTGTGTATCATATCGCCTCCGATAGCAACCCCGATCTGAATCCGGCATTTTCAGATCGCCACCTGAAAAGCGACGTGCTACTAGTTCTTGACATTTTCAGGTGCGATTAAAATTATAAAAACTCAGCTTTAAAATCGAAAAACTACAGTCAGTGTGAAGCCTATGAAAAAAGCCATCCACCCTCTACTGCTATATAATGAATTTCCTGGTTTCTCCCAGTTTCATTCTGAGTTACCTTCCATGGGATTCCGTTTACGGTAAGTTCGCCTCTTCTTTGAACTTAATGTTACGTAGCGGCCTTCTTCGTTACTCTAAATCGCGTAGTTAGTAGTCGTTGCAATATATATGGTCACGTGGCGAAGTATGTAGTCGCCAGACTTAAGAAACAACAACACATGGGTATAGTAGGAGTTTTGCCTTTATTTCTCTTCTCGGTTGCACGTGGTGGGCGGCGAGAGTTGACAATGACTACTACTGCTGGGATGGTGAGGTAAAGGGGACTGGTAATGTGGAAGGGGGTGGACAAACCTCACTGCCCGCTGGCAGCGATGGACCGTGTCGACGGTCGCTCCTTATGCTCTGTTCGCCGTCCGCTGTCTGACTGTTGTCGGCTCGAAACCTCATGCCTTTTATATTGATAGGTACTCGTACGCATCTTTATCTTTTGATCTGATAACGGGCATTTGTTATATATTTCTTTATCTTCTCCCTGCTTCTTTGACCGGAAAGCCTCGCTTCCGTTTTTTAACTTCTTTGCTCGCTTTTACCGGGAAAAAAGGTCCATTGTCATTTTTTTCGTCTTTTCTTTGTTTAATTTAACCGGAAATTCCTATTTACGTTTGTACAATATACAACATTAACTGATTGTATTTATTCTAACTTACCACCTTCTATGCTCTTACTAACCTGATCTCTACCACCACACGCTATCTATTACACAGTGAACTAGTTTTATTTCCCCCAAACAAAATAAAAGGATATAACGTTATAGTAAATTATTTCCTTCACACATTGCTTTTTGTCCCGGATAATAAAATCTAGAAATTAACTCTTTGTTCTATGTAAAAAACGGACAAATTTGAATATTTACCTTTATATATGGTCCGAATAAAACAATGTATAAATAAAAAAAAATGCATGCAGTTAAAATAACATCATACAAAAATAAACAAAAATGTTTAGAAGTGAGTACAGTGGTACCTTAACTACGAGTTTAATTATTTCCTTTCGTAAATCAATTTCCTCGTATATCAAATCAATTTTCCCCATTGAAATAAACTGACATGCCCTTCATTTGTTATAGCAAAAGACAACCTACTTTTTTGTCACGTTGTTTTTTAATAGAAAAATAGCACAGTACTATATCAAAACATAAGATTAGGTTGTTACAAAAATAATGGCCAATTGAAGTGCTCGGTTTTGAAATGTCATTTTAACATAGAATTTGTTGTTTATTTCAGTTGAATTTTTGCATATATAATAATTGATGTGTGCTCAAAAATAAAATTTAATTTATTTTCAGATAGAAAACTTGACTTGACAACCTTCGTAAAGGATCCACTTTTCATCACAAGTGACTATTCGATCAAGAAAGGGGTCATTGGTGTTACGCAAACTGAGCATCGAGCCACCTTGAAACCGCCTAAGTTTTTGCTGCTCATTTAAGCTCATGAGGAACCCATTTATCGAGGTTTTTCCCCTTTCCAATACTCTGTAAATGACAGGAAAACTGTTGCAATGCTGGACACCAAGTGTCTGAGACATTTCTCTGACACATTTGTCGTTGATTTTTGCTCAACAACCGCCTGGCAAATTGTTTCATTGTCAAAAACTGCATGTCCGTCTCTACCTTCTTTCTTCAAGACTCATCTCCACTGTGGGAATTTCTGGAACCACCTTCGTACAGTCCGATCACTTGTGGATTCATCTCCCCATGCTTTGTTGATATGGCAGCAGTTTCGGAGGCATTGTGCCAACTTGAACTCATGCAACATAAGAAGGCGACGGTCATGTTTAGGCATGTTCATCTTTGAATCCCTATTTTTTCAAAAATTTCTATCTGAAAAAATTAAATTTATTTTTGAGCCACACATTAATTATTATATATGCAAAAACTTCACCTGAATAAACAAACAATTCTATGTTAAAATGACATTCCAAAACTGAGCAACTTCAATCGCCATTATTTTTGTAACAACCTAATAGAAGAGAATGTAATGAATTATATGCTATATTATGTTTTAATTTCTTTTAGAAATAATATTTTTCTTTGGCGTAATAAATTTAGAAACTTAAATGTTTTTAGTGAACTTATTGATATAAACATACTTGAAGCTCACTCCTACCTCAAATTTTAGTTCTCAAGACAAAGCAAATAATTGGCCAAGTGAGAGCACATTATTCGGAAAACTAATAAGTCGGGGCACTCGTAAGTTAAGTTACCCTGTAGTATTTCGCAATATGCGACTGTAATGTAAATCTACCAGATATGTCATGGAAAAATTGGTACATTTGAAAATATTATTACATAGATCACAAAAGCAAATTTTGAAGAAAAATTAGATATAGTTTTTATTTATATTATGCATAGACAATTGGGAAATAATGCAGTATATCCAGAAACCGTGAGAAGTTTAAAGAGATGTTAAATAGTGTTATTTTTGCACAGTAAGGACGATTTCATAAGCGATGATCTCCTGTGGACACCTACACAGACAAATTGTCCGACCATCAAAAATGTACTCATAACATCTATGTGTGTACACTGGATACCGTGTTAAGGACTAACCAGTAATATAACTGATAGGGACGGCTGGCAAGTGAGTCATGGGAAATCGGGCTGTCAGCATGACTTAAAAATGTTGATGATGATGATAATTATATATATGCGCGTTGTGTGTGTATGTGTGTGCAAAATGCACATTAGGTTAGTGTGTGCATATATATATATATATATATATATATATATATATATATATATATATATTGTTACGAACTGACAACATACGGATGTGTACGGCATGTTAAGAAAAGAAAAGAAGGTATCACTCAGATATATACACATAATTCTGGTGTCGACGAATGACAAATAAAAGATGAATGTTTAAAAACAGCTTTATATAGCAATGTTGTGTGTGTGTGTGTGTGTGTGTGTATGTTTGTGTGTGTGTAAATGTGTATGTGTGTGTGTTCAAATGCACATTATGTTAGTATGTGCATATATATTGTTGTAGGTGACTCACCTATGACACGAACATGGACTTACCCAAAGGATATATATTAACAGAGCAAAGCTACTCAAGGGAGAAGTAGCACATACATGTTCTTCGTGTACGCTGTAACAAGGAAACCCTTTCATTTTACGTTGATATATATTGCTGAATACATCTATATTTTATCGCCGCGTTGAGTTATTATCTATTGACCCTTAAACAGGTCATGCCGACGAGGAAACATAATTTTTCACGGGACCCTAAGCAGAAGCGTTTAAAGATTTTTAAGGACCTACACAATACTACAGTCACGGTACAAAACTGAAAAAACTCCAGCAAAAACGATACAGAGTCTCAAAAAGACCTTATCTGACTTCAGGATTTGATCCAGAACCGAAAAAAAAGTGTAAAAAGAGATACTGCCATTTGAAACCACCGAGTTAGGATTACGAAGCTCGTATCCATTTTAAAAGAAAAAAAATATTTTTCATCAAAAAGACAAACTCTTTTGTTCGACACGCGTGAATTTTTTTTTTGCAAATAAGTGAAACCTTAATTTTCACTTATTGTAAAAGAACAAGCTTTTTTTATTCAGTTAGAACTCGTAATTTCTGAGTTTCTTTTTTATTGCGAAAAGAGGAAAAGCGTTTGATTTGGTTGAATATTTTTTTCGGTTACAAACATGGATATCCAGGCTCAAGTTTTGGAGATGTTGAAACAACAACAGCAACAATTTCAACAACACCATCTAAAATTAGAGGAGATATTTCAACAACAACAGCAACAATTTCAACAGCAATTGGCTGAAATGCAAATTCAGTCTGACAAAAAATGAATTTATTCGCCCAAATCGTAAATAAAAATCTGCAAAGTCTTGAGGATGACGACACATTCACCCAAGGCGCACTCTGGTCGGCAGTTGATCATTTAAATACCGACCAAATGAGGATATATGTTTCGAAGCCTATTTTAGGCGTTACGAGGATTTATACAAGAAAGTTGGATACCGCCGAATATACTAGGTTCGTGAACTATATTCTACGTAGAAAAATTAACGAACTAACGTTTCAAGAGGCTGTTAAGCTTCTAATTGAACTGTTTTCCCCCAAAACATCTCTTTTTCATAGACGATGGAAATGCCTAAATTTCGTCAGAGAGGGAAATGAGGAATTCACAGTTTTTGCGGCGAAAGTCAACAAAAGTTGCGATGACTTCAAGTTGGCGGAACTTTCAGCAGACAACTTCAAATGCCTTGTTTTTTTTTTTGTCAGGGATTAATTTCACCAAAGTATGCAGAGGTCAGAAGAAGAGTTTTTAACAACCTCGAAAGTGAACCTAATTTGACCCTACGACTTTTGGCAGAGGACTGCCATAGGTACGTTACCATAAAAAAAAAGACTCAAAAGATATAGAAGAGTCGGGGATCTCGCATGTCCGAAAAGTACACTACACGAAGAAGAAATACAGTCCCCCTCCCCCAGACGAAGCAAACCAGAAATAACTCAGAGCTCAAAAGCACAACACGCAGAATAACAGATGGCTTGCATACAGTCCAAAGGACACTTCACATGTCATGAAGACAAAATTTCCCCTAACTGTGATGGTTTTCGGATGTGTGTCCTCTGAGGTTGATGTGATATCTTCGCATATTTTGAGAGAGGGTATCAGGTTGAATTCAGGTGCCTACGTGGAGTTGCTAAACACTGTAGTCAAGCCCTGGATAACAAGGGTATACAATGGTAGGCCATATGTGTGGCAGCAAGATTCAGTCCCCTGTCACACCTCTGGGAAAAGTCAAAAATGGTTGTCGGTGAATTTTTACATCTACACCAGTCCCAATGTTTGGCCTCTGAACTCCCCAAATCTTAACCCCATGGATTATTATGCATGTGGCGCTGTTGGGAAAGACACCAATCCTCGTTAAAGTACTACAAAAGCCCAGTTAATCGACAGAATTAAGATAGCTTTTGAGACCCTCCCCAGGGAAACCGTAACATCAACTTTCTCCATGTTCCGGAGCAGGATTGAGAGTGTGATCGACGCTAACGGCGGTTATTTTGCGTGAAACTGGTTGAAAGTAGTGTAATTTCCGTGCCTGTTGGATTTTTTTACAATCCATTAGATTTCATAGTTACCAAGCACTTTTTCTTTTTCCTTATGAAACTGTCTAATTTACCCTGAACATTTTCATATAAGGTCTGTTTGTTTGTTGAGTAGTTTGGTCTTTTCGGGAAAGATTATAATGGCTAATTCTTCTTCTATGCACATTTTGCATTTCAGGCTAGGTTGTATATATATATATATATATATATATATATATATATATATATATATATATATATATATCAGAGTGTATGTGTGTGTGCCTGTATACATATGTGTTTGTGTGTATCTTATGCAAACATATCGGAATCAATATAATTCTTTTTATTAAATAGATATAAGGCTTACTCTACAATGATGATGAGGATGATATAACAAATAAAAAGTAACTTTCCTATTTGTTTAACCGTATTAAAAACTGTAATGAAATTCATAATCATTTTACTCGAATTAGATTTGAAATAGATTCGCCATTTGCGAGAACCAAATTAAGGAATATGTCTTTTTATTATTATTTGTATATGTTGAACGTTCAATGACAAAAATATTTTATTCACGCTTTCAGAAAGATGTCTAAAAAATTGTTTACTAAATTATCTGTAGACTAATTGGATAGTTTTGGTGGTTTCGTTTTGCCAGGATTTTTTTTTTATTCATTTCTTTCTCATCTTTTTTTTCTGGGGAAAGTCTAATCATTTAGCGGCTTAGTCATGCATATTAAAACTATCATTTAGTAACGCTATACATCATAGTGAAGTTTATTGCTTAGGTGTTATTTTTGTGGTTTCTCATTTCCTTAGGCAAATTCTTGTTTCTGATTTTTTTTATTTGCTTGTTTTTGTGTAAGAGTACCGTCTAAGGAAAAATATCAGTCTCTTCAAAGTGATTCAATATTCAATTTAATTTATGATTCTTCTTCTTCTTCTTCTTCTTCTTCTTCTTCTTCTTCTTCTTCTTCTTCTTCTTTGTATGTTAACCTTATGATTACGATACTTAATATATATATATATATATATATATATATATATATATATATATATATATATATATATATATATATATATTAATCCAAAAGTTCAGAGAAGAAATCTTCCTTACGACACTAGAGTTTTATTTAAAAAAACAAGTCGCCGTTTGAGAGCTCAATATATATATATATATATATATATTATATATATATATTATATATATATATATATATATACACACACACCACACACACACACATATATATATATATATATATGTGTGTGTGTGTGTGTGTGGAGTCTAGCCAAACTAATGAGACGTGAAACGTCATAGCATGGTGTCTGTGGAAGACTATATATATATATATATATATATATATATATATATTTATATATATATATATATTTATATATATTTATATATATATATATATATATATATATATATATATATATATATAAATATTCGTCATGTAATCAACACCTGGTTACTGACAGGTTCTTGCCTATGCAATCTTCAGACCAAATGGGGAAATTTTTTTAGTGTTTTTTTAAATACCATTTGGTTTTGTATTTTACCGAGGCTTGACGGCCATGGACTGAACTTTGATTGGTCAATTTTTATGGGAATCATGAAATTTACCCGGATTTTTGTTTGGTTATTTTTGTGTGTGTGTGTAGCCCGTTTACCCGGATACAGTTGTTTATTTAAGCAGAGGGTTCTGTTAACTCCTCTGTAATCTACTGGTAGTGTTGATAGATATATTTGTCAGTTGCTGTATGTACTATTACATTTTCTGAGAGAATAAATCTATTTTTATTTATTTGGGCAGACAGTTGTTTTAACTGCTCTTCAGTTTGTGGTGGTGAGTGGTTGATTTAATTGTTTTCTTTTCTATTTTTCGTTTGTGATTTTAATCTTTTATTTCATTTTCACTTTTAATCATAAGAGTCATTGGTTTTTAGTTGGCTCAGTAAGTATTTATTCTCGTGCCTACATTTTGATATAAGGTCTGTTTGTTTGTTGAGTAGTTTGGTCTTTTCGGGAAATATTAAAATGGCTAATTCTTCTTCTAGGCAAAGTCAGCATTTTCAGGTTATTTTTTTGTATGTTGGCACTGTTTTCTTTATTTTCCAGGTTATTTCAGGTATGTTTTGGTTTGAGTTTTTAGTTTCCTAGATATGTTTTGATAGTGTAGTACTGTGTTTATATATTTAATTTTTGAATGATCTCTCGTGGGCGTAGTTTTTTTTATTACTTCCAATTACAAGAAAGCAAACACGAGTATCCTTTAAAAAATAACTGGTGACAAACTAGTATAGTATATAAAGCCATAGTAAAACCCAAACAAAACACTGGAAATATATACATCGGTGTAACTGAAGGCACCTAGAAGCAAAGAGGCTATGCCCACAAGATATCATTCAGCGAATAAAAATATGAACACATCACACCCCATTTGGTCTGAAGATCCCATAGGTAAGAAACTGAGTAACCAGGTGTTGACTCCATGTCCACGCTACCTTAACACAAATATAAACACTCTATCAATGATATTGAACACTATCCGTTTAGAAATATAGCACCCATATACTCTAATATATATATATATATATATATATATATATATGTGTGTGTGTGTGTGTGTGTGTGTGTGTGTGAATGGAAAATGAATCCGACAATATGAGGAAAAAATGAGTAAAGAAAAGAAATGTAGATGGATAAAAATGAATTTTTAATCGATATCACTTACACATGTGTTTCGGTCTGTTTATCAAAATGTATACGGATTTACGTTATTATCATTATTAAAATAATCAGATGGAGGTGAAATGATGATGATAATAATAATAGGAAAAATGTATAAAATGTTCCGTACACAGAGATTTTGATGACCTTCATCAGTGATTTTTTTTATTTTTTGAGTTGGAGACAAGAATAGAATTTTAAATGTTCATAATTATAATCATAGCTTCTGTTAACTTGGTCTGTAAGAGGTTAAAATAAAAGGTAGGGCTAATACTCTAACATCTATAATTCAAAATGTTTTTAACTATAGCTTGATTATTAAGAAAATAGCAAGAAAAATTCAACAGAGCATGTTGCCGTAGGCGTATTCTACAGCCCCAACTGAAAAAGTGTTTTTTCAACCGTTTGTATTGTGTGACATGTATTCACGTGGTCAGATCTTTTTTATTCGAGACGTTTACTCGTAAACATAACGTGCTTAAGTATCATTGCACATGATATTCAGATATGATAGAAAAATATATAAAATAAAATAACATTTTAAGATAAAATAAAATTTAAAAAAATATGTGTGTATATGTGTTTGTAAGAAAAGGAAGTACTGACCACGTTATATCATTGTGGCGTGGTCTACGGGGATTGAAAGGAAAAAGAGACGAAAAAGAAAGAAGAGCAAACAAAGGTTAAAATTTGGAAGAGTAAACACTAAGCGGGGTGCCAGTAATTTGATCGAAGAATGACCCCGGAAATAGATTTTAAAATAAAAACGGAAGTTCCGGATTTTGACTGGAAACGGATGTGGCTCTCCCACCCTCGGGACGAGAAACGGAAGAAAAAGAAAATCGGTTTCTTTTCAGCCGGGTCTCGTGGGAAGTAGGTAGGACCTTTCACGGTTCCCCCTTTGGATTCGATATAGTAGTAGCAAACATGATTTACGACAGAGTAATTTGACCGTACCAACTCTCTCTCTTTCTCTCTATCTTTCTTTCTCTCTGGAAAAGAACCCACGCGCATCAAAGAAATAAACACCCCCTGTGACTATACAAGCTGCGTGTGTTATTTCTGAACTAACGACTATTACTACTACTAACGGCGACTACTACTACAACTTGAGGCCTATGCGACACATATCATTCTCATACATATATTGTTCTGGAGATATGCTACATACCCCATTGTTACTGTTTATTTCGGTATGCACTAGATTTCTGCTGACACAGAGGAATCAGGCTGTGTCGAACGCATTATGTTGGGTCTTTGATAGTACGAGCAACACATTCATGCAGCGTGTTTAGACCGTTGTTGTTCGGATTAAACTCCGACGAAACGGAGCCAATGGCAGCAAATCTTTAGAATTGTAATACGTGACGCACGGCGCGTGTCTTCTGTGCATATACGCATCATAAGTGCCCTACGACTTACTGATTGTCTATATATCGCGTTATTGCAGTATCATCAGATAGCTGGTTCAAGAATTAAAGAAAAGAAAAAAGAATCTATCAAATAGAAATATGGTAAGAGTTTATGATGAGTGCCAATCTCTGAAACTTATACTATATATATTTCACATTGGCTGTTTTATCGTTTAGCCTCATAAATGTTCTCATGTACGTAGAATAGGACAAACTTTTTATTATGAAATCCATTTCTGTAAAATCACGACGAGACTACCCATCTATATATCTCTCTCAATATATATATATATATATATATATATATATATATATATATATATATATATATGTATGTGTATGTGTGTGTGTCTTTAACTCTTCAACTTTAGTTTAACTATTTTACGTTAGTTAAAGAGACATTTCTTCCAGGCTGTTGTCGTATCAGTGCTGCTGTATGGCTGCACCACCTGGACCCTAACGAAGCGACTAGAGAATAAACTAGATGGGAGCTGCACAAGAATGCTGCGGGTGATCCTGAACAAGACGTGGAGGCAGCTTTACGGCCACCTGCCACATATCACCCAAACCATCCGAGTAAGACGGACAAGACACGCGGGACACTGCTGGAGAAGCAAGGACGAAATCATAAGCAACGTCCCCCTGTGGAAGTCAGCACATGGGCACGCTAGTGTGGGCCGACCAGCAAAGACGTACATTGATCAGCTCTGTGCGGATACAGGATGCTGCACAGAGGACCTCCCTAGAATGATGAGCGATAGGGACGGATGGAGTGAGATTGTCATGGGTATCCGTGCCAACAGCGCGACATGATGATGATGATGATGATATATATATATATATATATATATATATATATATATATATATATATATATATATATATATACAAGGAGTGTCAAAAAGTATCGAGATTTTTTGTACTTTTTGACACCTTGTATTCTGAAAAAAAAAATATCGTTCCACTCAGTTCATTTCTATTTTAGTAAATACAGCTTCAAACTCAGCCCTTTTATGAAACACCTTGTATTCTGAAAAGAATTAACGTTCCATTTTTGTTTATTTCTCTCTTGGTAAATATAACTTCGATCTCGATACTTTTATGACACACCTTATATATATATATATATATATATATATATATATATATATATATCTGATAATACTTTAGTTTAAACAAGGTCCAAATTAAAAAAGCCATATATGAAAAGTAAAAATGAAAAAAAAAACAAAAAAACAGAAAATAATAAACAGTGAAAATTTCTATATAAAGATTTTAATAGATTCATTGAAATATTTGTGTACATTAAATTGCAAAATACTCTTTGATGCTACTTCAAAACAAGTAGAATAAAGTTAGTAAAAACTAAAAAAAAAAAAGATAAAAATAAAAAATTCTGACCCAGACCTCGTTAGTCACAACCCCTCCCCCTTAAAATCAAATTGTCCTTCTCTACGGCGTACGCCCAACGTGGGGAAACACTGGTATATTTAGAAAGCAGTAATATGATGCAATTGAATGTTCCAGAAACTTGGAAAAGACACGATGACATGATACCCGAAGCTCCAATACTAAGATTCCACAGTGAGGGTGTGTGTCAATCTGCGAATAGTGCAGATGATTTCAAAGAGTTGGATGATTCCAATTGTGATTAGGAAGGTACGGCAGCTTGGAAGCCTAACACTGATGGTTCTGATAAGAATACAACTTCCGAACATCCAGGCTATATGTGACAATGATCACAACAAGTCAATCAGGTCCAGATCCAGAGACATGGGACTGTCTGAGTTTCTTATCAGACAGGTAGTGCATGAAAACGTTTCTCATACAAGATGAGAAACACATAATTTTTATCACAATCCACGAATGACAAGAGGAATGACCCCGCTACAAAATTTGTCAACAAGCTCAAGCATCCCCTTCAACCAAACCTACTTTGCTTTTTTTCTCAGATGAGAAAGATTTCCTCCATGATCTGGTGGTGAACTCCCAAAATAACTGTTGGCTTGTTCTATCCCCACAAGATGTACAGATAGTGTGGAACACCAAACAAATAGAGATGGTGTGTTCTATGAACAGGGGTTGGTATATATATATATATATATATATATATATATATATATATATATATATATATATATATATCACAGATTTCGGGATCTGATCTTATTTTCTTTTATGGGGGCTAGGGTACGAGGAGATAAAAGGAGTAAGTAGAAGTAGGAACGAATCAAAGATACGAGCACACATGCTTCCTAAAAGAACGAAGAAGTAGATCCGCAAGTGATGACCGTAATCAATTTCACTCAATTTCCCCGAACACAGTGAATAGACGGAGATTAAAAAAGATGTAGTACTTTAATGTGAAACTTAAAGTAAAACTGAATCAGAGAAAGTACATCTTTCTGTTTAGTATTTTTATGTTGTTATTCATTATATACTGTATGGTTGTTTCAGGTATGTTTTGGTCTAAACCCATCCATTCTTTTCTACTTTCACTATCTATACTACACACCGAAACCCTTCCTTATTTTCATGCCTTACACACACAATAAAATTACCATTACCGTATAAGCAGTTTATAAAAGCATGTGTCTCTACAATAAATTCTGAGGAAGCTTCACTAAAAACTGAGATGAAATATCAATTGAATTTAGTTGCTGCATTGTTACATCCACTTTTTCCTCTATTTTCAACCACACACACAAACACCGCCCATATATATATATATATATATATATATATATATATATATATATAATTACCATTGCCGTATAAAAGCAGTTTATAAAAAGTATTTGTCTCTACAATAAATTCTGAGAAAGCTTTACTAAAAACTAAGGTGAAATATCAATTGAGTTTAGTTGCTGCATTGTTACATCCACTTTTTCCTCTATTTTCAACCACACACACAAACACACACACACACATATGTATATATATATATATATATATATATATATATATGTATATATTAAGATGTAACGCATGACTACGGACAAGTAGGAAAGATAAAGCCTCCGCTTTTAATTTTCACCTTTTTGACATGTACGACTGAAACATTTCTTTATTGTCGATGCTCCGCGTTTGGTCGGCTCCACTGTGGCGATAATTTGTCTGGTATTTTGACTTTTACAAGTTTAGCGGTCAAAGGTCAATTTTCAGTTAGCCTACCGCCAAGCAAACAGGATGGGCAAATACCAAAAACGATATGACGTTTTAGAGTCGATGACGTTCAGTTTATATTTATCGTTCGGTCTGAACTGACAGCCATGAATTCTTTGCGCTTCGACAGATGTCTTTGTCGCACAGCTTTAGGAGAAGCGTTATCGCTCGAACATGTTTTTTCCTTTTTGTTTTTTTTTTCTTTTTAGAGGTATTTTTTTTATTTATTTCTATTTCTTTATTTTTCCAAGTATACTGCTTGTATGTTCTTTTATTATCTGTCTTGACTGCTGTGACGAACAGGACGTAGAAGATATGAATTATTTCCCTTTCGGTGTGACAAGAAAAAAACAACAACAACTAACAAAAAACAAAATACACCCCTCCTTCACAAAACCTATAAAAGAACACGAAAATCACTTGACAGGTTATATTTCATTACTTTCCGGTTCTGTAGTTAAATGCTTATATCCACCCCCCACATATATATATATATATATATATATATATATATATATATAGAGAGAGAGAGAGAGAGAGAGAGAGAGAGAGAGAGAGAGAAGTAAGAAGAGGAAATTAATCCGACAGTATGTAGAGAAAATCTTTAAAGAAAACAAACACAGTATGTCATGAACGATGGAAACCCTTTATGTCGATACTTAATTATTTCGTTTTTTTTTAAATAAAACCTTCTTCAGTACATTGAACATGTGTATGAGTAAAAGATGAAAATATGTTCAGTGTATGTTGAATGTGTGATAAAAGGTTATTTTCTCCACACACACACACACACACACACACACACACACACACATATATATATATATATATATATATATATATAAATAAAAGTTTTAGCTTATATTTATTATCATTGGAACAATTTTGCTACCATTGGTTTCTTGCTGTGTCATCAGGCAACGAAAGTATTTTTAAAAATGATGCAAATGATATAAATATGGTCAAATGTGTGCGTTTGGTTAACTGTATTCGCGTGTCACTAGTTTGTTTACGTGTTTGCGTGAGTAATTACGCATGCGCCTGTTATATATATATATATATATATATATATATATATATATATATATATATATATATATATATATATATATATATATTATCCCATGTCAAACCATCCTTTGCCTTTTCTACCCACTGCAGTATTCAGGCTCTCGTCAAATTCTCTAGATCATGGATATACGCACATACACGTTATTAGTGACATGTGGAATGCAATCAGCCTTGTCCATGAATTGAACTCTTGTCCATTTTTACGACGGTAACCATTACACCCAAAACACCTCCAACCTTCAACTAGTAATATACATCATTTTAAACACGAAACTTGATTCTATGTAATATAAGATCTTAAAAATCAAGTGATGCTTTTGGATATTCATATCTTTTTCTGCATACGTCATTTTGATTTAATTTCATTTGATTTTAATTGATGTACTTATTTTTTACGTAATCATCTTTTCAAAGCGAAAAACGTTATTTTGAATAAACTTTTTCAAGTTTCTTCTGAAGAAGTCATTACACGAAATAGAATATTTTAAACTTCAGTTTAAATTTAAAATCTTATCTTTACATAATGGGGTATTGAATTCAAGTGAAAACTTTAGACTGAGACTAAAAATATGAACTCGGATTTTTTGGTTTTTCTCTTACACCTGAGAAAAACACATTTTAAATCTTATTCAAATTTTAATTTTATCCACAAAATATTTTCAGAGTAGAAAGCTTGAAGAAAATTCTGATATAAAATTCTCTGAGTAAACAATATATATTAGGATAATATGTGATTATCAAACCAAGTGAATTAAATTTGTTCGTATTTTTTCTTATAGACTATTGTGGTTTGCATCAGGGAAAGAGTTTGGCTATTGTAGACATAAAGTCAATACTTTCCGTTCTTCAGAGTAAGAACACATTGACAAGAAAATGACAGTAACCAGGGGTAGTTGCTCTACGCTCTCCTATCTTAGATATATACACACCACACACACACACACACACACACACACACACACACACACATATATATATATGTATGAAGTTAAGTAAACAAACACACACACACACACACACACACATATATATATATATATATATATGTATATGTATGAAGTTAAGTAAACAAACAAATGTATTTATTTTTTTATATGGCTTTAAGCCGACAATTTTTGGAGGATATGTGCTTAATTGAAGTCATACCTAATTTTGAAAATTAATTAGTTAATAATTAATGAATTTAGGCGGGCATATATGTTCAAATGTAAGGCTAAACGAATCGAGAAAATGTCAATCCCTCGAAATGTACATTCAGAGATTGACATTTTCTCGATTCGTTTAGCCTTACATTTGAACATATATGCACGGCTAAATTCATTAATTATTAACTAATTAATTTTCAAAATTAGGTATGACTTCAATTAAGCCATATATATATATATATATATATATATATATATATATATATATATATATGCGTTATATCACTTAAGAAATTGATCTTGTGTCATATCCAGCTCGTCCGGGGGCTTCGTAAATATATATATCACTGATATTGGGAACTCTTTATCTATAAATTTAGCAAGTCATATTATCATATATATATATATATATATATATATATATATATATATGTGTGTGTGTGTTGTGTGTGTGTGTGTGCGTGCGTGCGTGCGAGTGTAGTCAACCTTCCATGCTCGTGGACTGAATGAATATATCTCATTTCTGTTCTTAGAACAGAATTAAGACCATTGTCTCCATTTATTACATCACGCCATGAAAACCATCGGAGATACAGTAATCCTTTTCTAACCATATTCTGGTGCCTTTTCATTACACATTGTTCATGGAATATGATGTTCAATTAGCGTGTTTAGGACATATCTATTATGTTATTTTGTTGTTACACGTTGTATTTATAAACATAAATATGTGCATAGTTCATGCAAGTTAGTTAATTGTCTTTCCTTACCCCACCCTGTCGGCTAGAGCTTTAGAATACACCGACTGTACCTCTACCGAAGAACCCCCTAATGGGGCCACCCGTTAGACGTGGGTGGCTACCCGTGATTCTTAAGGGTGGAATTCTGGAGGATGAGCTGTCCCTGATATGCAACACTCCACTTAAACCCTTACTTAGGCTAGACGAGCGATCGGAGAGGCCCCCACCGATCAATCGGCTGGTCAGTTCAAGCCCTAGCATCTATATGATTGCCCCAACCATATTGCCTTAATGGCAAACCCCAACCCCTTTTTTTATAGGGATGCTAGAAGACAGTGATTGAGGGTCTTCATGTCCTGGGAATGATAGTGATGTAGGGGTTATTTTCCCATTTGCCTGAGGAGCTACCTGCCCGGCTTGTTGTCGCTTGTTCCCACCGGGGGACTTATGATATTTAAGCGGCTGATTCGAATTTCTCTTCCTCTTTCCTCGCTACGAGACCACATGGGTTAGACAATTGTCATTCCCTTCTCGTTGGGGCTTCGGCCCTCAACGCCGGCCACTAGTCACTGTAAGTGATTTATACAGCATGGACTATTCTTAGTCTCATGTCTGTATCTTTATATTATGTGTACTTTTTATTATCTTGTCAGTGACTTGTATGTATGTATGTTTATGTACACTATTCGATCTTCCATTGTTTATGTATCTTGTTTATTCATGTGCTGTACTATATAAAATGTTTTGTCCCTCAACCCTTGTCGGAGTTGTATGTTCAATTATGACTTTGAACCTTACAGTGAGGTTCCAGTTCTGGATGTCTGTGGAATGTGGAGTACCCCTTCATCACCATTGTTCCCAGGTTCATTCTGACCCAGAGTGGTAGTTCCTGTTAGGGTCCCATCTATGGGTTAAATAGAAAAATATGAGTTTTTAAAAAAAATTCAGTATCCATTAAGAATGAATTTATTTCAAAACTTTGTCGGCATTAAATGACCCACCGAGGTTGATATGCCGTAAAACAAACCAAACCAAACCAAACCTTTCCTCATCGAATATTTCGTGTTAGTGTATCCATAAATGCACTAATGCTTTAAAAAGACCTCGTTTGGGTTATAAACTAATACGTTTGTGAGCGAGAAAAATTCATGACAAATTAATAACCAAATATTTCTTGAACACACTTAACAGAATGAGTACAAAAAGGACAACGAGATACAAGAAAGATTATAAAGAATTGTATCATTATCATCATCATCATGTCGCGCTGTTAGCACGGATATCCATGACAGTCTCTCTCCATTCGTCCCTATCGTTCATCATTCTCGGGAGGTCCTCTATGCAGCATCCTGTATCCGCACAGAGCTGATCAATGTACGTCTTTACTTGTCGGCCCACACTGGCGTGCCCATGTGCTGGCTTCCATAGGAGGACGTCGCTTATGAGTTCGTCCTTGCTTCTCCAGCAGTGTCCCACGTGTCTTGTCCGTCTTACTCGGATAGTTTGGGTGATATGTGGCAGGTGGCCGTACAGCTGCTTTCTCGTGGGGTGCTGTTTCCACGTCTTGTTCAGTATCACCCGCAGCATTCTTGTGCAGCTCCCATCTAGTTTATTCTCTAGTCGCTTCGTTAGGGTATGTTGAATAAAGACTTATATATTCAAGAAATGCTATCGTGTGCCAGGTGACTGGAGGATATTAGGGTACAAGACCTCTCACCCATCCTTCGGGTCGGGGGTCCAGTGAGCTTCGGCCGCTGGACCGGTTCTGTTATAATAATAGCGTCGATCCCAGGGGGCCATCCCTCCAGGCAACACCTGCCCCCCTCGATTTAAAGGGGTAGGGCGGGGTTTATTGCCCAGTGCCTGAGGCGCCCCCTTGAGGGGCAATGCCGACGGGATACACGCAATTTTTCACCCGCCATCCCATGAACTTCCGTTTGTGGGTGGATCCCACGTTAATAGGACCTTTGTGCCTGACCCGGTACGAGTGGGGTACTGGGAAAATACAGACGGGAAAATACAGTGCGCGCTGCTGGAAGGAACTAAAGAAGGTTTGACTTTTCTCGTTCTTCTTTTATAGGCTACTTGACCACGCCACTTAGTGGCTAATAGTAGAATTGTTTAGCATAAAAGGGACTAGTTACCTTTTTTGCTTTAATATATCGACGCTGCTGCTGATATGTATTTGTAAAAACACTAGAAATAGACTCGATGTCCACTGGAAATCAATGAAATCTAAATTATATCAGTTTATAAAGATTAACTTTGTCTGAGACAAGATGACAAGTGTTGATTAGGTGGTTTTACAGCTTTGTTGAAATAAAAATAAAAAAGAAAGGAAGGAGAAGAAAGAAAAGAAAAAAGAAAAGAATATGACGTCACTCACGCGGAAAGTCATATAATGCCATATTTTAAAATTCTCCGCGGGTTAGCTCAGTCGGTAGAGCGTTCGGCTAGAAAGCACATGGTTCCTAGTTCGATTCCGGTCCTCACCAACTCAGCGTATGAGTAGCACAGGGACCTGTGCGGTAAAGTAAGGAGCTGATGGTAGGTGTGGCGCTCGACCTCAGATGCCAAAAACAATCTCCTTGGTCTAGCGCTATTGAAAAGGGGATAGACTCCCTCGCTGATTGGCTGATACCGATTTTAGGCCACTCCAACGACTTTACTTACTTACTATAGGTAAAACTGAAGACT
This sequence comes from Doryteuthis pealeii, assembly GCA_023376005.1. Classification (NCBI taxonomy): domain Eukaryota; kingdom Metazoa; phylum Mollusca; class Cephalopoda; order Myopsida; family Loliginidae; genus Doryteuthis; species Doryteuthis pealeii. Next base: position 75,467,123 of record CM042141.1, on the reverse strand, counting down.
GATTTTTCTGTGGGTAGAGCATCCCCCCCCCAGGAACCACAAGTTTCCGGTTTCGATACAGGCCCTCACCAACTCAGCGTTTGGATATGTTCAGTAAAGCGGGGAGCTGATGCTGGGTATGGCGCCCTACCCTCAGACGCAAAAAACATTCTCCCTGGTATAGCGCCAATAAAAAGGGGATAGATTCCCTCGCTGTCCGGCTGATACCGACAATAGGCCAATCCGCTTACTTTAATTGATTACTATAAACGTCATATTAGCTAGGTTTTACTATAAAAAAAAACACTTGCCGCATTAGTTTTAACTATGCTAATTCTTTGTTTCTGTTGATATAATGGCTTTTATGTTTTCATAAGCTAAAGAAAACAAGACGATCTCTTTTCTTTCCACTATTTTAATTTTTTTTACCTTTTTTTTTCTTTAGAAACTCAAGGAAAATGACGAATATTTACCTAAATAAATAAAATAAAATAAAAGTAGAAAGGAAGAAAACACGACCTCTCAATCGAAAGACATAATGCGATATATATATATAATATATATATATATATATATATATATATATATATAATATATTGATTGATTGATTGATTGATTGATAAGCAGATTCTCCGAATTTGAAGAAAACAGAAACTGAACGTAGTACAGATTTTTTTATTCACCCTGCGTATTTTTTGCATGCAAACATGGTTGTTCAGGATTTGGTAGTAACTACCACACACATTTCCACACACACACACACACACACACACGTCCTCCCATATATATATATATATATATATATATATATATATATATATGTGTGTGTGTGTGTGTGTGTGTGTGTGTGAGAGTGTGTGTGTGCGTGTGTGTGTTCTCTGTTCAGTGTCCGTGCATACATAATGCTGAGGGTAAAAGTAATCAGGCATGAATTTATACCATGCTGTTCTTGTCTGGCCCATATATATATATATATATATATATATATATATATATATAAATGTGTGTGTGTGTGTGTGTGTGTGGGGGTGGTGGGTGTGGGTGTATGTGTGTGTCTGTATGTTGGCATGTATGTTTGTATGTATGTATGTATGTATGTATGTTTGTGAGTGTGTGTGTGTGTGTGTGTGTGTGTGTGTGTTCTTGCAGGCTGGTGTTTCATTAAACAGAGAAGAACGTATGAAACAAAAAGTGGTTCTGTGTTCACAAACAATGAAACGCAAATCCAGATAGCCTGAATCAATCATCTCAACAAAAACATATCCCTTGATACCCAAATACGTCATACGCCATGTTGGAAACATCCGGATGTTATATAAGGCCAACAGTAAAATAAAGAAATAAATAAACAAAATATAATTGAAATCTAAACTATAAAATCAAGAACCTAAATTTCAATAACATGTTATTTGGACAAAGATGGGAAGGTCTAAATGTACAAAGGTTATCCAAAAAGTAAGGTCTGGTGACGCAGGGGAAACTGTTCGTGCGGCTATTGGTAACACCGTTGTGTTTGTTGTACATGTGTCTGTGCCTGCTCCTGCGTGCGTCTCGATGACGGGCTCAGTCTTGGCAGTTGTTTTTGATGGAGCTCCGGATTGACACTACCGTTATGTGAGCAAAACGCATTAAACCGATTGTAATTCATCACAAATTAACGCAAATTTATGGCGAGTCGTGCATGGATGTCAAAAACGACCGCGAGAGGTGTTTCGAGTTTGCAATGACAAAGTGGTTCAGCACTTTTTCTACAACATGGCGGCAAGTATGACATGGGCATACAAAAACATGGGCATACAAAAACATGGGCATACAAAAATTGCCACAGGGCCAAGAAAAATGCTTAGTTCCTAAATGGCAATTATGTAGAAAAATCCATACATGTTCAAATTTTAAAATGATTAAGATAGATAGATAGATAGATAGATAGATAGATAGATAACTGTTAATAAATTGAAAGAGATGTGGGTATTTGCCTCATAACCCACTTGTATGGGCTGGGCACAAGGCCTCGTTTTAACGTGGGCCCACCCACAAGCCGAAGCTCATGGGTGGGAAAGAACAAAAAAATAAATTGAAAGAGATGTGACCAGCAAGAAACAAACGAACTGGATGAAAAGGGTATAAATATATAAATATTGACAATAAAAAATAAAGTTTTCTATGATTTCTTAATTTTTTTTTGGAGACCTTACTTTTGGGATTATGCCCATATTTAAAAATGAGATTTTTTTTTGTTTTCTCATAACTCTTGTGTGAATCATTCGGCGCCGCACTGGCTAGTGTTATCCTTGTTTGAATCATGACAGTTGCACCATGCCAACTTATAATTCGTTCATACAATACAAAAAATGTAATTACACCAGATTAAACCATTTAAGCGTTGTGACAAGATGTGTCTCTCTCTATTTACATATTTATACCCTTTTTATCCAGTTCATTTGTTTCCGGCTGTTCACATCTCTTTTAATTTATCAACAGTTATCTATCTATCTATCTATCTATCTATCTATTTATCTATCTTTCTTAGTTTCCGCTTCTATCTATCTCTATTCATATCTATCTATCATAGTCTCCTCATTTATTTATCTTAATTTCCTCATCTATGAGTTATGAATGTATGTATATATGTATGTATGTATGTATGTATGTATGTCTGCATGTATCTATCTATTTATCTATCTACCTTACTCTCCTCATCTATCTACCTCTATTCATATATATATATCTTATTTTCCTCATCTATCTATCTACCTTAATTTGATCTATCTATCTATCTATCTATCTATCTATCTTAGTCTCTGCCTCCATATATCTCTATTCATATCTATTTGTCTTAGTTTCCTCATCTATCTATCTATCTATCTTAATCTGCTCATCTATCTATCTATCTATCTATCTATCTATCTATCTATTTATCTATCTATCTACCTTACTCTCCTCATCTATCTACCTCTATTCATATATATCTATCTTATTTTCCTCATCTATCTATCTACCTTAATCTGCTCATCTATGTATTATCTATCTATCTATCAATCTATCTATCTATCTATCTATCTATCTATCTATCTATCTATCTACCTTACTCTCCTCATCTATCTACCTCTATTCATATCTATCTATCTTATTTTCCTCATCTATCTATCTACCTTAATCTGCTCATCTATCTATCTATCTATCTATCTATCTATTTATTTATCTATCTATCTATCTTAGTCTCTGCCTCTATATATCTCTATTCATATCTATCTTAGTTTCCTCATCTATCTATCTACCTTAATCTGCTCATCTATGTATTATCTATCTATCTATCTATCTATCTATCTATTTATCTATCTATCTTAGTCTCTGCCTCTATATATCTCTATTCATATCTATCTCAGTTTCCTCATCTATTTATCTATCTTACTCTGCTCATCTATATATTATCTATCTATCTATCTATCTATTTATCTATCTATCTTAGTCTCTGCCTCTATATATCTCTATTCATATCTATCTATCTTGGTTTCCTCATCCATCTATCTTAATCTGCTCATCCATGTATTATGTATATATCTATCTATCTATTTTATTAAATAAGCTTGACGAAAACAAATGTAATGTATACACCCGTAACCATATCAAGCCAATTATAACAATTCATGGTACTCGTTTGGATGCTGTTGAAATCTTTACATACTTGGGAAGTAAGCTGACCTGTGATGGCTCATTAGATGTTGAGATTCACCTACACATCTAGAAGACATGTGTAGCCTATAGAAAGCTTGAAAAACGGTTATGGTCTAATCGTGACATTATCCATAAGACAAAGTTGAAGATTTATAGGCCCTGCCTGTAGAGTTTTCTGTTATACTCTTCGGAAACAGGGACATCTAAGAATTCTTGAGGACTTTCATCAGAAATGTTTAAGACGCATTCTAAATATCAAGTTGAACACCAACACACCTAAAACAGAAGTCATTAGCAGGGCAGTATATACAAATATGGAAACTCTCATCATGACGGCACAAATACGATGGGCAGGTCATGTAGTGTGTATAAGTGATGTTAAAACGCTGAAGAAAATATTTTACGGTCAGCTAAACCCTGGAAGAGGTATTAGGATCTTAAAAAGCAACCTTGTAAAAATAAAAACTGATCCTGACAACGGGGAAAGGCTGGCATTGAATAGGACTGATTGGAGAATCCACGTGGATGAAGATTGTGCCAGTTTTGAGAATGAATGAACTGAGCAAGAAAACCCCAAGCGCCAAATTTAAAAGGGATACACCTGTCATATTGGTGAGAATACGGAGGGTTGGAAATATCAAACATGTGGTCGGATTCATGCACACTCCAGGAACAAACAATGTGTCTTGTGCTATCTGTGGCAAAGTCTGTAAGTCGGCTTCTGGTCGTAAGAGACATATGGTGGTGCATAAGCATCAAATTTTATCATCTGATTCATCTGAATCATCTTATTCATCTGGAAGGAAGTCCTCTCAATGTCATATTTGCATCAAACCTTGTGGATCTGCAGCAGGTTTGATGAGTTATTTGATGGCTCATGCAAGGTAGGTTTCTGGTGGTGGAGTTATAGGATTGTGAGGAGCGGCAATGATCTGTAAAGATTATATATATATATATATATATATATATATATATATATATATATATATATATATATAATAGTATTTGATAATTTGCTCGAAGCATTGTTAAGTATATTATTATTTATTTATATTAAGAAGGCAATTACAATGTGTATAAGAAAATAAAATGATGTTCAGTGTCTAATACATTTCGAAATTCGAAATTGATTAGACATGAACATTATTTTTTTAAATACCCATTGTAATTGCCTTCTTAATATAAATAAATAATATATATATATAATATATATATATATATATATATATATATATATATATGTATGTATATATGCATATCTTGTACAATCTGTAACAAAGTTGTAAGACTCGTTCTGGTCTTAAGAGACATATGGTGATGCACAAGAATCATATTTCATCATCTGATCCATTTGATCCAGTCGGAGGGACGTCCTTCCTATGTCATATTTGCATCAAACATTGTGTATCTGCATTGTGTATGAGAGGACAGTTCTGGTGGTGGTGATGTTGTACAATAGTGAAGGAGGACAGTTATGTGTAAGGATTATGCTATTTCTATATATGTCTATCTATCTATCGCATTCTCTTTATCTACCTATCCATCTAAACTGGTTCATATTTATCTATTTCAACCTGCTGATCTATCTATCTATCTATCTATCTATCTATCTCTTTCTCTTTATCTACCTATGTCAACTGGTTCATATCTATCTATTTCAACCTGCTCATCTTATCTATCTATCTATCTATCTATCTATCTATCTCAATCCCTATATCTACCTATCTATCTAAACTGGTTCATATCTATCTATTTCAACCTGCTCATATTATTTATCTATCTATCTATCTTTCTATCTATCTATCTATCTCGCTGGAGGCAACGATCCACGCTAGATCAGCGAAGTTAAGCAGCGATGAACCAGTTCTATTCTTAATTAGTCAGCTACTTAAGCAACAGCAGTTTATGTAAGCAACCTGGAACCTTTTTTATCAAAAATGTCTTGATTCGGCACTAAACAATCCGAAAAGGGTTGATATACCGTAAAACAAAGCAACCAAAACCAAATCTATCTATCTCAGTTTACTTATCTATCTATGGGAATAAATATGGAAATAAATCCGACAATATTAAGAAATTTGAGAAAACAAGTGTTTAAAAGATTAGATGAATTTATTCATCAACGCTTAAACGTTTCGGTTTCTTTAAACCTTCATCAGGATGTATCAAAGGGTGAAGAAATTGATGGATGTTTTATAGATGACAGGAGATAAAAAAATCTTTATAAATTTTTTTTGTTGTGTAACTGTATTTACATACAGTTACACAACAAAAATTATTTCAACCTGCGCATCTTATCTATCTATCTATCTGTCTCTTTCCCTAGATCTACCTATCTATCTAAACTGGTTTATATCTATCTATTTCAACCTGATCATCTTATCTATCAATCTATCTACCTATTTTCCCTAGATCTACCTATCTATCTAAACTGGTTCATATCTATCTATTTCAACCTGATCATCTTATCTATCAATCTATCTATCTATTTTCCCTAGATCTACCTATCTATCTAAACTGGTTCATATCTATCTATTTCAACCTGCTCATCTTATCTATCTATCTATCTATCTATCTATCTATCTATCTATCTATCTATCAGGCTGGAGGCAACGATGCAGCAGCGATGAGCCAGTTCTATTCTTAATTAGTCAGCTACTTAAGCAACAGCAGTTTATGTAAGCAGCCTGGAACTTTTGTTTATAAAAAATGTCTTGATTCGGCACTAAACGATCCGAAAAGGGTTGATATACCGTAAAACAAAGCAACCAAACCAAATCTATCTCAGTTTACTTATCTATCTATCTATCTATGCTCACACGCAACTATATCAAGTTAAACCTTCGTTTCATTCTGCATTTATGCATAATATTTTTGTCCTGTAATCTTTTTTTTTACGTTTCATGGAAATCTCGGATGTAAACAGAATTTGACACCTATTTCTGAGTACAGAAGATTAAAGAAGAAAAAAAAAAGGAGGCATTTTGGGCATGAAATATTTATCGATCATACAATTTAGGTTAATAATGAAAACGAAAAACAAAAACAAACACCCACCCCCCTCTTTCAGGCTATCGACTCCATCTTTCTTAACACGATGAAGAAATAGATAATTCATTCACACATTTGTAATTTGCATTTAGGAGTTTGTTTGCATGTGTGAAATAGTTTAGCACGTTTTTAAAGAAGTGAAAAAGACTTCTTAATTATTGTAAAGTACTTAGAGGTCTTCGATACACTATCTATCTATTTATATATCTACACGTTTGGGTATGTGCATTATGAATATGTAACGTGTATATGCGCATGCGTATATGCCGTAGGTATAAGATACAATAAACTAAGACGCGATAAGCGGTTGACACTTGTATTTGTTACTCAGAAAAAACAAGAAAAAAAGGTCGAGTTTTAGCTACAACTGTCCTATTTTTGCTGTCAAAAAAAATTAAAAAAACAAAGCTCAAAGACCTCATCCTTTAGTACGGATGTACTCTAATGTTTTTCATAATGGTAGTTATGGCCAAAATAACAGGTGTTTTTAACCCCTTCCCACGAATTAAAATTCTACAAAACTCGGAAAAAATGAATTTAACTTAAAGTAATTTTTACTGTATTATGAAGAGGAAATTTTTTTTAAATCACATTTTTTGACAAATATCGCATTTTTGCCGTTTGTTTTCTCTCTTTTTAATGTGCTCTTTTTAATGTGATTTATTTCATTGTTCGTCGGCATCCTTCCGTATGTTAAAGACAATGGTGTAATTTCCATTTTTAACTGCAAAGCGCGTGTTGATGAACAGGCCAATTTTTGAATGACAATCTCTGTTGCAGTGACAACAAACGAACAGTGCTGCTTGCAGGAGATGCTGTTTTTTCTCCTTCCTTCTGTCTCCCTTTTCTGTGGCGGCTTATTTCCTATCTTTTTCACTCCTTTTCGTCCCTTGTTTGACAAGGAGGCGCCAGGCCGCTCGGTTTTCTGCACCAACCTCCCATGTGTTAGTGTTGATGTGGCACGTCTTCATGTCCTTCTTGCAGATGTCTTTAAAGCGTAGGCGTGGTCTCTCTACCGGTAGGGTGCCTTCTACTAATACAGTAGGTCTTTGGGGATGCGGCCTTTGTCCATCCTCCTGATATGACCAAGCCAGCGCAGGCGTCTCTCATAGATGATGGCAAACATGCATGAGTTTTTATTGTTATAATTAAACAAATTCATACAGTTTTTAAATGTAAGTTTAGACTGTTCTTAAGGTAAAAATATTAAAATAAGTAATAACATAAAAGTTTCTATGAATATTTCAAGAAAGGGCGAGGTGCTGTCGTACCAAAACTTTGACCACACCTACTCACAAACCATCCAACCGAGGAGGGACAAGCCTGGTCGGAAGCCACCAAAGAGCGGGTTTCATTTATTTTTTTTATAGGTGCTTCTTTATAAAAATTGACATGCAGTAAGGTGAGTGTTCATATATTTTATATCAATACTACTTCATGGAAATTGACGTATAATATAGTGTGGCCCCCTCATCATAGATTCGGGGTTGCATGAGACACTATCACGGACTCTGTATATAGTGACCACATATTCCCTATTAAGTAATACATCCGCCCCCCCCCCAAAAAAAATGGAATGCAGCAATAGTGTGCATTTTTATAATAGAAAGAAACTATACATTCTCTAACTATGAATAAATAGTAGGGTGGATTGGGTTCTTTAACTCTTTGCCTACTTTAAACCGCTCACAGCGGCTCTCCCCTCAGGAACTGTTTCTACGCATACCATACCCAAAGTACAAAAACTGATGGTTAGTTCATTATAATTGAGCAGATGGACTCTGATTACAATAATAATAATAGGACTTTATTTGAATAGAACGAGTTCTGAGGTCAATTGATAGTGAACTTTGAAATATTCCTTCAAACAGCTAAAAAAATACTAAAGAAAATTTGGTACGGCCGTGGGGGAAATTTAGTATGCACAGAGTTAACATTGATATGGCAACCCGTCTAAGAGAAAGACAATCTGAATTAAAACCTGTTAAACTCCGCTAAAATATTGACCTTATGTCACATCCTGATCTATAAGAATTCTTTAGTCTACTTTGAAGATTCCCGTTACTACCCACGGATCTTATGATGATTGCATGTTGAGCTCACCTATGTAATACTTTAGTTTTTACTCTCCAAGCATATTAACAGTGCAGCCCGAGCCTGACTTGTTCTCCGATAGTTTCATAAGGAATAGTTAAAGTACCCGGCGTATGTATTTACCAACCCTTCCACATGATCAGGATGTGACATAAGGTCAATGTTTTAGCGGAGTTTAACAGGTTTTAATGCAGATTGTCTTTCTCCTAGACAGGTTGCCATATCAATGTTAACTCTATGCATGTTAAATTTCCCCCACGGCCGTACCAAATTTTCTTTAGTATTTTTTAGCTGTTTGAAGGAATATTTCAAAGTTCACTATCAATTGACCTCAGAACTCGTTCTATTCAAATAAAGTCCTATTATTATTATTATTATTATTATTATTATTATTATTATTATTATTATTATTATTATTATTATTATTTACTCCATTTGAGTTTTCATATCAGCATTAGCTGATGGTCTTTCACTGGAATCTGAGTGACAGTAAGTCTCCTGGGTATTTAGGACTCTTCTGAGTATTCTGGCAGATTGCTGCAGTGCAGTGTTCTGAATGGTTTCAATCCTTCCTCTGATTCCCAAAACTTTCCAGACCCTTTCCAATCCTTTTGGACTGTTCCAAGTGCACCAACTACAATTGGTATTATTATATTTGGCATTATTATTATACAATTGGATATTATTATTATTATTATTATTATTATTATTATTATATTATTTATTATTGTAATCAGAGTCCTTCTGCTCAATTATAATAAACTAACCATCACCTTTTGTACTTTGGGTATGGTATGCATAGAAACAGTTCCTGGAGGGAGAGCTGCTGTGAGCGGTTTAAAGTAGGCAAAGAGTTAAAGAACTCAATCCACCCTACTAATTATTCATAGTTAGAGAATGTATAGTTGGATTCATACCTTTCCCAAAGGTATTAGGTCAATGTAAAATTCAGCCAGCCTCGTCCAATATTTGAATCCGTGTCACCGTGTCCATACAGCAGCATGCTTTCCGTTTTTGTCATTTATTGTTAAAAACCACCTATCGTTGGGATCTGCCTTTTCTTTATAAGAATAATATTTTTATGTGGTGATTCCAATAAGTAATCATATAAAAGTAAGTAGTCGAACATAAAAAGATTTGGTCGTTTATAAAGAACAGACGAACGAAACTTCTAAATTATTGATATAGACGTTCGTTGAATTGAAAATATTTCTTAGATAATAAGTATAATCCAAAGCCAGTTTCGTCGAGTGTGGAATATATTTGCCAAAAATAACTTTGAGCCATAAAAACGAATACGATATTTTTTCAATAAACGGTCATTGCGCAATAAAACAAAATTGGTAGTTCTTGTTTTTGTCCTGATGTTTTTTTGACAAAAATAGATTCTTCCAGAAATTCTTCAAATCGAATGGTTATGAAGTATTTTTTTTATCCATTTGAAAAAGAGAAAAAGGCATTTTAAAACTTTAAAAATATTTTTAATGTATTGTTAAGATATACGAACAACTTCAATTATTATTTGTATGGATAGCCTGTCGAATTTCTAAACAATTCTCACATTGAAAACATATCTTGTAAAAGGGAATTTAGATCCTCTTTTTTAAGTCTTTATATCCAATTCGATTGTCTATTATATATATATATATATATATATATATAATATATATGTGTGGTGTGTGTGTGTGTGTGTGTGTGTGTGTGTGGTGTGTGTGTTTTCAATTTATCGATTACTACTTTAATTTCGAGAAAATGGGATTGGCAACGAACAGACGCTGAATATTCTAAGTAGTAAGACGTAAAGATAAAACTGCGTTAACATTTTTTATCGATTATTTCCTATTAAGAATGAAACAGTAAACAAGCTCTTGGATTATTTTACGCGAATATTCTTTTTAAAAAAAGGGAAAAACAGACAGAATGACGCATCCAATTTCCTTTTTTTATTGTTTATTTTTTTCTGAAGTACCTTGAGTGGATGGTGGAAATAGATAGGTTTGTTTTGTTCTGTAAGAGGCCATATGAAATATCTCTTGCAGGATTCAATCAATTTAAACATGATTTTGATGTTAAGACAAATCTATAAAGCAAAGGGAATTTTTAAAAATTGTTTCTCGTTGAAAGAAACGAAAAGAAACATTGCGCATTTGTATATGGCCTCCTTGAAACTATCTTATAATTATAAGTGTATCAGAAATAAAGATCAAATGGACAGACCAACGTACACTCATACGCATAGTGACACACACGCATACAATATATATATATATATATATATATGTATATATATTATATATATAAGTAAAGAAATAACAAAAGACTATAATGCTAGATCTCTAAGTCTTTTGTTATTTATTTACTTATATATATATATATATATATATATAGATTAATACAACAAATACAAAAACAAGATAAAACTTATTTCAACATTTTTTGTGTTTTTCTCTGTGTTGCGTTATTAATCTGGAATCTACATGAGCATTTTAATTGGTATTTAATAAACATTTTCATTAATCTATATTAATATATATATATATATATATATATATATATAATATATATTATATATATAAATCCAATAGTGGAAAATAGGTAAACTTTCGAAACTATACAGAAAATGTAGTGACTCCCTGCCTGTGGCGTATTGGCTAATGCGTAATATCTTAGTTATAGGGTTTGATCTCCAATCGCCTTATTACGTTCAGTTTCGGATTAATACTCTTGGGAAATGTATGAAAATTCTTATCCTCCAAGCTGTGGGTTAAATAGTATCGCTACTTTTGTTCCACAAGTATGTTTCTGGTATTATATAACCCACGAATGTTGATATACAATTGAAATAAAGAAACCAAACCAAAAAGAAAATGTACCTATACACGTACAATATCTTTAATTCGCGAAATTCTACACATAAAAAAAGACTATACGGGTTGACATGCCGTCATTAACATTAAATGAATTAATCTTTTATAGAAATACTTGGCGACTTATGAAACCCGATGGGTTACCATTCTAAGAGCGGTCTCTGATGTTATTGAGACTTCCATTTTTGAAAAAGTGAATGATTCCAATATTGCATTTACTAATCATTGTAGTACATACAGATAATTTGAGAAAAGATGAGCGCTTCATTATATTACGAACATTTTATTAGTATTTAATCAAATTTCTGTTGCCTTTTATCACAACAGTCCGAATCTCCTTCTGCAGCTGTATGTCAGCAGTGAAAATCAAAAATAAATAAAACAATAAATCCTAGTAATATTCGAACCTGTAATCCTTTTTTGCAGACACAAATTCTCAAATTGACTTCGGGGTAATTACCTGTCCATTACACTGAGTTTACATTAACGGTTTAAAGCTTTTTAAAATTATTTACACAACCACTCTAATAATATATACAGCTAATCTATTATTTAACAGTATTACAGGAATACATGACGTCTCCCAAACAGATAATATACGCAGATTGTTCCGTAAACGCGCAATGTATAAAAAGGGGTTACTAATGGTGAAAAAGTATTACATTTCTTAAGTTCGTTTAGTCATGTGAACATTGCTGAAAAGCATGTGCACGTCGCTCCAATGATGGTGGGACGAAAAATAGTTCTTATCCCACCGAAGATGAGAACCGAAAAAGGAATACAAAGAGCTCTCAGTTCTGACGTGACTCCGAACGTGCGATGTCCAAAACCACACACACAAGTAAGGGAAAGACAATTATTTTTGTCTCTCTACAATAAGTAGTATTTGAATAATGTTACTTCGAATGTATTAGATGAGACTGTGTTATTTATTTTCAAAAAAACAGTTTTACGAGTCTTTTCAGATCTTATTTCTGTTGTCTTTTATTGAAACTCCCAGATTGTTATTCTAAATCAGTTAGTAAACACAGCATGTCGGTCAAAAACAATACAAGACTAAACTCGCCTCAGAGGTGTATTCTTATTTCTTTTATGCAATGTTTACCAAAGACCGGAGATTGGCGGTCAAAAAGAAAAACAACAGGAACGAAAGGAAGCAACCACTACTAAACCTTTCAGATAATCTATACGTATTGTCCGTACATAGATGTAACAAACTCATCCCCCACAAACACCCACCCACCCACACACAAATAGAGAGAGAGAGAGAGAGAGAGAGAGAGAGAGAGAGAGAGAGAGAGTATTGTTCTAATAAATACATAGTCACGCTGAAATCATCGGTCCCCGATAGATCACTGAAGTTAAGCAGCCATGGGTCTGTTCAAATCTTAATTGGGTGACCATTTAAGAAAAATAACAAGTACTGTAAGCAACTTGACTCCATTAAAAATGACCTGATTGGGCATTAAAGGACCCGAAAAAAGTCGATATGCCATAAAACAAAGCAATCAACCAATCCACGATGTGTTGTAATGGATAGAAAGCTAGTCTCACAGATCCATTAGCCTTATAGAGAATTCGATCAGTGCTGGATGCCCCACACTTGTGATATTGTGTCATATTCAACCTGTGGCGAACGGGTTGGGTAAATATCTGTATAATAAAGCGTACAAAGAAATATATAAGTCATTTGAATTGTGACACTATTCATTGTATTTTGATATGAATGTTTTGCTTTAATATCTCAGATCTATAAGATTAACTGTCACCCCTGAATAGATGGCATTTTCAAGGAAGGAGATCATGTTGAGAAATAAACATTTTTGGTACAATAAATACATTTTGCCATTATTAGGCTACAGTACTATTTATTTGTAGGGCCGGGCTAGCTCAGTCGGTAGAGCCTTCGGCTAGAAACCACAAGGTTCCTAGTTCGATACCCGCCCTCGCCAACTCAGCGTATGAGTAGCACAGGGATCTGTGCGGTAAAGTAAGGAGCTGATGGTAGGTGTAACGCTCCACCCCAGAAGCTAAAATAATCTCCTTGGTCTAGCGCTGGTGAAAAGAGGATAGACTCCCTCACTGCATGGCTGATACCGACATTAGGCCGCCCCGACGACTTTACTTTTACTTACTATTTATTTACATGTGTGTATATCTGAGAGTCTGCATGATTTGGGATCTGTGTTCGGATACAAAAATAATAAATTGTCTATGTATTTTATAGCTGTATAATGTGATATTTCAAAGTTCACTATCTATTCACCCCAGAACACATTCTATCCGAATAAAGTCGTATTATTATTTTAATCTGAGTCCTTTATCCTTGATTCCTGCTAAATTACAATGAACTAACCATCAATTTTTGTGTTTTGTTTTTGTGTGGCTTACAAAAGGATCGCAGGGGTGGGAGAGCCATCGTGAGCGGTTTAAAGTAGGTAAATATTTGAGCTAAATTTAATCTGAATAGATTTTAACAGTACACACACACACACACACACACACACACATACACACTCACACACACACAAACACATACACACACATGGTGTAACGAGTATCATTGTAGGAAACAGCAACACGAATCGAGTCACACACGGAGCAGTCTCCCATGTCTATAACCTTGCTGATGAGACCTAATAGGTCGAAATGTACATTCAGGGATTTACATTTTCTCGATTTGTTTGGCCTTACATTTGAACATATATGCCCGCCTAAATTCATTAATTATTAACAAATTAATTTTCAAAATTAGGTATGACATGAATTAAGCACATATCCTCGAAAAATTGTCGGCTTAAAGCCATATATAAATAAACACATTTGTTTGTTTACTTACCCTCATATATATATATATATATATATATATATATATATATATATATATATAAGCAAATATATACATATATAACAAAACTTGACATTAAATAATCTACAAGATTTGATAAGCCGCTTAACACCAAGCAACCACCAATATTCGACACGCTTGGCCTACCCCTATATATAATATATATATATGTATATATATATATATATATATATATATATATATATATATATATCACTAATTCAAGAGTCACATCACAAAGTGACCACTAATTAAGAGTGGAAAAAACAAATATTTTGAAGATGAGATTCGAAAAAAAATAAAGAAGAAAACTTTTTCCAGCGAGTAACACACCAATACATTCATACGCATAAAATGAAAAAGATATCACTAATTACAGTTATCAAACGCCAAAGAGTTAAAAACGAGAAAGTCAATTGGTTTGAAAATATAACAAAAAGATCAAAAATTAGAACGTCGAGAATCAATATTGACTGGCGCTTTTTTTTTTAACCTTCCATTTCAAATTAAAAAAAAAAACAAAACATTTTTCTTTGCATTCATGACTTTCCAAACATTATATGAAACTATTGTTTTGTGTCCATTTTTTAGATGAAGCATTCTCATTATTATTTTTTTTAACTTGTTTTGTATTAAAATTTAATTTTTGATATTTTCAAAAATGAGACGAAAATAATATTTTTTTTCAATAAACTCTCGTTTTAATTTTCAATAATATTATGATAGACTCACACAAACTAAATAGATAACACGATATTGTCATTGATATAACTTTGAGCCCACCATGGAATTCACCAGTCCATAACCAATAACGACAATAGAAGATTAACTTTTTCGTTTTGTCGGCAAAGCTTGGATTGCATTAACTGGAATTTGGGTTATACTTTGATATCAGACACACACAGAATCACTGACTCTATTCATAGATTCACCAGTAAGTAGTAGCAGCGACAGCAGCAGCAACAGCAGCAGCTTTCGGTAAATAGCCAATAAAACATCACAGACTTAAGCTCGTTCACCGTCTGTGAGCATCAAGACGAACCACGAACTACTGCGACTTGCTACTGAATATATCATACTTTAAATTGACGACAACAATGGCTTTAAGAATTCCAATGCCATCGGTCCAGGCTGGTTGGTTGGTTGGTTGATTGGTTGAATTTTATGGCATTTCAACCCTTGTTTATTATTTTATGTCGGAGGCATTTTGTTTTATTCATTCTTGATGGGTCTTTAACATTCTAAACTCAATTAAAAAAAAATGTTAAACTCATTTTTTCTATTTAACCCATGGATGGGACCGTAACAGGTTCTACTACTCCGGGTCAGCGTGAACCTAGAAATAATAGTGAGATTCTGTGATTCTGGGGAGTGTGGAGTACACCTTCATTACCATTACTCCCAGGTCGACTCAGACTCGTTGTGGTAGTACCTGTTAGGGTTCTATCTATGGGGCTTACGGTCGCTTGATCACCGAGTTAAGCTGCGATGAGCATGTTCAATACTTGGATGTGACCATTTAAGCAACAGCAGGTACTATAAGAAACCTGATATAAAAATGACTTGATTTGGCATTAAATGAGAACAATCCAATAAACCAACCAACCTATTTTGGGGCTAAATAGATCAAAATATTATTTTTTAAAAAAGTATTTAAAAAATGAGTTTCAAAAGATTTGAACACAACACGTATGAATAAAACAAAGACGTTTTCGGCATAAAATAACCCAAGAGTTGACATGCCGTAAAATCATATCAACTCACCAACCATCCACTAATATAAAAGATGTTCAATAAAGAAAAGGAACTCTGTACTAACATTTCATTAATTCGTAAAAAGTAAATTTCCCAAGTTTTATCTCATCAAAATACTTTAAAAGGTGATAAAGTCTCTGTTGCTTTTGATAAGCAAGACATTACGATATTATCTGATCTTTATTTTCCCATTAAACCTTTCGACAAGAGAGAATGATGGATGCTCAGATTTGAGTCATTGGCATGAGACCTAAACAGAATCACTCAATATATCGGTTACTTCTGTGTAACATTTTCAAAATCAATAACGAAATATATTAAGAAAGCGTCGTCTGTCTAATGGCGTCGAACTGCTGATAATGTTTATATTGGTTGAAAAGGTTTTATGGGTGAACAATCAATCAATTAAGCACAAACCTAATCTATCTATCTATATTGATTGCATTGTTCCAAATTGACAACACGGTCGAACGCACACACACACACATACGCGCGCGCGCACACACACACACACATACACACACACGTATATATATTTACAATTTTTGCCTATTTATTTTTTCTCTTTCTAATACCAAAAACTAACACCCAATGACTTGAGATAATAATCAAATACCTTCTTCCTTCCTTTCCTTCTTTCTTCCTTCCTTCTTTCCTTCCTTCCTTCTTTCCTTTCTTCCTTCCTTCTTTCTTTCTTTTTCTTCTTTCTTTTCTTTCTTTTCTTCTTCCCTGCTTTTCTTTCTTTTCTTTCTTTCTTTCCCCCTTCCTTCTTCCCTTCTTTCCTTCCTTCCTTCCTTCTTTCTTTCCTCCCTTCCTTCTTTCTTTCCCCTTCCTTCTTCCCTTCCTTCCTTCTTTTTCTTTCTTCTTTCTTTCTTTCTTTTCTTCCTCCTTTCTTCTTTTCTTCTTTCTTTTCTACTTTCTTTCTTTTTTCTTTCTTTTCTACTTTCTCCTTTTTTGTCTCTCTTCTTCTTTCCTTCCTTCCTTTCTTTCCTTTCCTTCTTCCCTTCTTCCTTCCTTCTTTTCTTTCTTTTCTTTCTTTCTTCTTCCCTGCTTTCTCTTTCTTTTCTTTCTTTCTTTCTTCCCTTCCTTTCTTCCTTCCTTTTCCTTCCTTCCTTCCTTCTTTCTTTCTCCCTTCCTTCTTTCTTTCCCCTCTCTTCTTTCATCCTTCCTTCTTTCTTCCTTTCCTTCTTTCTTCCTTCCTTCCTTCCTTTCTTTCTTTCTTTTCTTCCTCCTTTCTCTTTTCTTCTTTCTTTTCTTTCTTCTTTCTTTTCTTTCTTTCTTCTTTTCTTTCTTTTCTTCTTTCTTCTTTTTTCTTTTCTTTCTCTTCTTTCTTTCTTCTATTTCATTTCATTTCGCACACACACACGTATACATACATACACGAAATCACAGAGGAAAGCGTATAGAAACGTATATTGAAAAATATCTATTTGTCGACGTATCTATCTATCAACTTTATTGTATTGTTCCCAATTTATAACACGGTCAAACGCGCGCGTACACACACACATATACACAAACATACACATACATATACAGATGCACTGCACGCAAATACACACACATACATACATACATACATATAAACATGGGTGCGTGCACATACACACATGTATATACACGAAGACACATATGAAAGCTTATAGAAACGTATATTGAAATATATCTATTTGTTTATGAATCTGTCTATTAACCTATATTGTAGTGTTCGAAATTTACAATATGGTCAAACGCGCTTGTGTATGCTCGCACGCACACAGAGAGAGAAGAGAGAGAGAGAGAGAGAGAGAGAGAGAGAGAGAGAGAGAGAGAGAGAGAGATGACTCAGATGAAAGCGTATACACACGTATGTTGAAAAATATATATCAGTCTATCTGTCTAAGTATCTAACTATGAAAATGTAGCTTCGGTTCTGAACCAAAAACCAAACTATCTTTTTGGCAAAATAATGTTCAATATATGTGAAATAAGAATAGAAGAAAATTGTCATGGATGCAGTGCCTCATCGGGATATTGATCATGCTCGAAAAAAATAATCAATAACTTAAAATTGCTTGACTTTAATATTTTTGATTGAATTTTTTTTTATTTCTTGGTCTAAAATGCTTTTATAAACCAATTCTTAGTAGTAAGCAAGCTCTAGAACTCATTTCACAGACAAAAATAGATGAAAAAAGTCGCCATTTTCGCCAACCCCACCAAATTTGGAGAGCTAAAAATCGAAATAAATCTGCCAATTTTTTGGAATTGGAAGCTCAAATTTTGGGGATTGTCTAACTTTAACATAGTCCACACCTGGTAAATATTTAAGAAAAAATGAAGTGAGTGGGTGACAATTTAACTTTTTTCAGGATGATTTGACATGTGAAATAAATTCAATGATTAAGAAAATATGTTCATAGAAAAAAGTTTAATTTTAAATCAGGGAAGGCGTGACTTGAAGGGATGGCGGAGAAAATATGTTAGTGAAAAAAAGTTTGATTGGATGTCAAAGGGATAGATAATCGTTTTCTCATTATTGTCTCGAAATAAACACACGAACAAGCCAAATGTTTAAGGGATCCTTAAAAATTTGGTTTGTTTATTTCAAGACAATAATGAGAAAACGATTATTTTTATAAACAGTTTTGCTAAATATCCAGACATTATGGCGACAGAAATGGGCAAGACTTTGATTCTATTTAGAATATCAAAAATCGATCTAAAGATGCGACTGAAGAATTTTAATTGAAAACAAATCTTAGTCAGTGACATTGTGACGCGGGGGAAGAGCCAATCAGGATCAAACACGTTTTAGAATTTTCTAGAAGAATCAGGATTGAGATTACTTAATCCAGGACAGTTAGGGGTGGAGTGGGATTCAGTGAAGTTGGACTTAGTCTGTTACAGGGTTGGACAGGGCCATGACATACCGGGTCAGTTGGTCAGTTAGTGAAATTAATTGAGTCGGGGTTAGCACGAAACGGACAGACGAAGTTGTCATAAATAGACAGGACTGAACGAAAAAATGACCGATAAAGATACTCTCTCTCTCTCTCTCTCTCTCTATCTCTCTCTCTCTCTCTCTCTCTCTCTCTCTCTCTCTCTCTCTCTCTCTTGCATTCTGTCCGAAAAATAAATTCTTATGAAAAGAAATTTCGGTGTATTTTTATCACTAAGAAAAGACTTACGAATGAAACGAAACGTAAGACAGGAAAAGTGTCCAGCTGTGTGAATAAAAGCTTTCACCGTCTCACACTCAAAGCAATAGTAGACTGACCGAATGAAAGAAGGAGAAAGAAAATTTGTTTACATAAGCAAATTGAGCGAACCGTACCGTGACGAAAACACTCGTGCATGACACGTATTTTGAGAAGCCCTCCACATCCTGAATAAAAGGAGAAGCTCAGAACACCGTACTCTGCTGCTAGTAGATAGCCAAACAACTCTAGAAGGCGCACGTAAAAGAACGTAACCCGAAGTGACCGGGATTCGTTCGCATTACGCATCGTCTTTCTTAGCGCTGTCGCCAGTGCACCACGTTACACATGGAATTATCCTAATGGCTAACTTTCAGGAGTGCAACATCGTAGTAAGTGAGTTCGAACTCCAGTTGCACTATTTGTTGACTTTTCTGGATATATATATATATATTTACCAACTCCTTCGCACAAGGTCAATTTCTTAAGCGGAGTTCAACAGGTTTGAATTCAGAGTTTTCCTTCTCTTAGACTGGTTACCTAGCCATGGTTAAAGAACCCAGTCTGCCCTGCTATTTACCCATAGCTGGAGGGAGAGTATGATTCATACCTTTTCCAAGGGTATTAGCGTTAAGTGAAATGCAATTACCACGTCCAGGATTTGAACTCGGGGCGAACAGTCCATTTCCCATGACTTTAACCATTACACCACGCGCTTCCTTTTCTGGATATAAGGTGTGTCTTAGATGCCTACTCTTATCTATAGACTCGGCGATAACCATGTGACCAATCTATTGTCCAATCACTGGCAGTACTCTGCTGCTGATATTGTTATTTATACCGGCTGTTCTGGTCATACTTACTTTAAGTTCTTTTACAACTGGCCAAGAATGGCGGTCAGAAACTTAACACTATTACGTTCACTTATGGACTAATACCTTTGAGAATATGATCCCCTCATTCCCCCAACTATCGGTCAAATAATACCAATACTATTCATCAACAAGGATGGATTTGGCATTGAATAAGCAATAAAGAGTGATATGTCATTAAACAATGAAACTTAACCAAATCCACCAGTTCTCTGAAGATCTAATTCTTCCAACGTCTTCGCAAGTATCCTTGTGATTTACATACAGTGGGCACTACCATCACTATCAAATTCTGTAATTTGTGTAGCTCTCGAGTTAGGACCCGGTCCTCGTTATTTTTAAAAAAAAATTGCAGTCTGATTAAACCGATTAGAAATATTTTATTCTTCCTTTCTATTTAATATTTTGATTTGTTTTTAAACCATGGGTAATTAATGAGGAAGTGCGTCCCGGTCTCCTGCCTCAAAAATTGCTACCCGGTGACTATTAAAATAACGACCCAGCTCAGTCTATTCAAAACTATCCATCTTCATATCTATCTATCTATCTATCTCAATTTGATCATATTTATCTATATTACTTTAAATAATAAGATTTTTTTTAATTATTCATGTTTGTTTAATGTCTTGATTTTAGTTTAAATAAACAAGAATTACGACAAAAAAAGATGCGACCCTCCCCCACAAATACATTTACTTGTCGAAATTATCTATCTATCTATCTCCATTTGTTCATATCTATCTATATTATTTTGTTTGTTTATCTATCTATCTATCTCAGTCTATTCCAAACTATATATCCATCTTCATATATAAACAAGAATTACGACAAATTATGATAAATAAACAAGAATTACGACGAGCTGGGGTTGTTATTTTGATAGTCTCTAGGTAGCAATTTATGAGACAGGAGACCGGGACGCACTTCCTCATAAATTACCAAACCATGTCTGGCTTAGATGGGTGATGTATAGTGGTCTTTGTTGGAATTTATTTGATATAAGGCATGAAGTAAATGGTCACTCCTAAATATAGACTCGTTGACTACCACGTGACCTGAGAAGGATTTCTATTGTCCAATCACTGGCACTGCTGCTGCTGCTTCTGCTGTATTAATAGACATACCATTCTGAGTTATTTCATTGACATTTGGATTCTCTCGGACGAAGGACTTACAAGGAATACGTTAACACTGGATTCTTATTGGCTTGCCTACTTATTCATTACATCTGGAACGAAGGATGGCTGCCAGATACTTAACACTTCATGTTTGATTCTATTCGCGGCTCAAGTTTCTTCCTGGCTGTTCTACTACCTTCATTGAGATATCGTTTATCTGGGAAGTCTTCATTTGTTTAAACATTACTTTAGCCGTGTCTTCTACATTGCCAGCTGAGGGAAAATAGAAGTTAGTCCCGTGAACATTAATGGAAATTATGACCGCACACTATATACTCTTCCATGAATTTCGGTTGCGTCTAGCTGTGTAGAGATAATGAAGGTCTGACTTTTGTGAGCGAGAACTACTATATTAGAAAAGGAGGAAGAAGAAATAAGTGAGAGAGTAAAGGTTTTAAAAAGAGTAATGAACACAAAACAGTTTGACCGGAGAGTGACCTCCCAAATGGGGAATTGAGTGTCAACCGGAAGTTTCGGGTGTGACCGGAAACCGAAGTCACGTGGTGACGTGTGAACAACGAAGAAAGGTAACGGCCTCTTTTTGCTTTCCGCCGTCGTAGGGTACGGATGGGGTCACAGTAATTTAACAGTGTCCTCTCTCTCTTTCTCTCTGCCTTTCCTCCTCTCTGATACGAACCCACGAGACGAGCGCGATAATAAAGGCTAGCAGTTGTGACTACATATTTCTCGCGTTGTAATTTTTATCAACAAGATGACCGCCACGTGCCGAATACATTTTTAGTACGGTGAATATATCGCTTTGGGTATCGTGAATACAACAGATAACACAACGTTACAGCTGCTTTCTTGTGGGGTGCTGTTTCCACGATTTGTTCAAGATAGCACACAGGTTAACGTTGTGGCGTTTGTTACACAGTATCGATTAGGAATATGTTACGTACGTACCAGTTCTAATATGTAACTTATGTGTGGGCTCACCGCGTCTGCAAAACACACGTACTGTTAAGACTCGGACAGCCGTGTATTAGGGTTGGCACGTTGATCAGCACACACAGAATTCCAGCAGTCCCCAAAATTCTTCCACACTCCTTTCGTTTATGGTCAAGCGAAAGATATCACTACGCAGGCCGCGTGCTCCTCGTTACGGCCAATTGACTTGTTGACAAGCTTGTTGGTTTAATGGTTTTCATTCATGATTTCCCTGGCGTGTAGTAAATAAAGGTGATATGAACAGTACCTCTTCTGTTTTTCATGAATTTTATTTCCTTAATGAAAGTTATTGAGGAGAGAGATAGTCAGCTTCCTTACATATGTTTCTAATGATGCTCTTAACTTCGTTCCAACGGTCAGTACCAATTATCAGGCTTAGGTATGTTTTTACTTCGTGCAGTGAACAAATATTACATCTCAGGTTTCACACAGCGACACCATATCTGCATTCCAGGACCCCAGTCGCTCGCCTCTCACCAGCTCGGTCAAACCAAACTCAACTGACCTTTCTCCTCGGTCTCCCGGAACTCAACTGATTCAAAATCTAAGGTTCCCTCATTAAATAGAAATCGAAGTGGAATCTTCTAGAACCTTTCGAACGTACTAACTGTTTTTACCAAATTGCACGTGTCACTTAAGAGGTCGACGGGTCAACCATCCCTTCTTCTGACAAAACCGATTAAACTAAATTTTACTAGCATAATCCCAGACTTAATGGCTCGAATAGACTCAAGGTGATAATTAGTTTTACATTGCTTCCCCACTCCCGTAAGGTCTGAGAATCATGATACATCCTATTAAGGTTTCTCCGTGTCTGGCACAAGGCCACAAATATGGTGTTCCTAGGTCCATTATGCTACAACAGCATTCTTGTGTAGCTCCCATCCAGTCAATTCTCCAGGCGCCTCGTCAAAATTTAATTGATGCAGCTATATAGTAGCACTGATATCATCACAGCCTGGAAGGATTGTCACTTTAACTTGTCTGTGAGATCTGATTTCCATATAACGGACAATCTATTTATAGTTGACCATGCCTTCCCTATGCGTGCGTTATCAAATATCAAATATTTCTATCTGTTACATAATCTATGCGGTTGCATAAGATTATTGTCAATCCCCTGTAATTCTAAAGGGATGGCCCTTTTCATATCATGGGCGGGACTTTCCATGGGATAGTACAGAAAGCCCGCCAAATTACGTGAAGTCACGTAGGACCTGGTTTGGTCCTCAGTTTTTATTTTTACGTCGGGCAGAGAGGATGTTCTGCCTTAACTGGAACTCACACTGCATACGCGTGCTATGTTAGTCAGATAGTTAATTACATGAAATGTTTAGTTAAGGAAATAAAAGCTTAAGAAAATATCCCGGTCTTGTGATTAATGAATGTCTTGGTAACAAGACTGATATAGAAGAAATGAGTTAAGTGCGACCGACCACTAAGACGTAGACCAAGATGAAGCCCAAGCTGCCAGAAGAGACGTAAGATAGAAAAGACGTCAGAAGAAGAATAGAAGAATAGAAGTAATGAGAAGGGTATATAACATATCTAATAGAAATAATTTACACCCAGTAGTATGATTTCGAGTATTTACATCAAATACTAATAATCATATGGTTTCAAGTAATTATTTCTATTTTATGATAGTCATTTGTTTGCACAGAGTTATAATGTTTCAAGTATTTTTAGCTAACACCAAATTTGCAAGAAATTATATGGTTTTAAAGTAAATAATAATACTTTTTATTAATCAATAATAACTTCTAGAAACTATTCTCAATACATAATGATTTACAGTTATAGGGTATCAAGTGTAGCATAATTGGCGGACCCTACCCGGGAACACCATATTTGTGGCCTTGTGCCAGACACAGAGAAACCTTAATGGGATGTAGCATAATTCTCAGACCTTACGGGAGTGGGCAAGCAAGAGGATAATGGAATTCTCATTATCACCTGTGACTGGGTTCGATAGCCAGGAAGTCTAGGATTTTGCTATTAAAATTGATTTTAATCGGTTTCTCAGAAGAAAGGATGGTTGACCCATTGACCTCTTAGGTGATACATGCAATTTGGTAGAACAGTTAGAACCTTCGAAAGGTTCCACGACATTCTAGAAAGTTCCCCACCCATTTCTATATAATGAGGGAACCTTAGATTTAGGGACAGTTGGGTTAGCAGAATTTGCCGAGACAGTCGGGTTGACGGAACTTGCCGAGAGCAGTCGGGGTTGGCAGTTTGGCCGAGTTAGTCATAGGCGGGTGACTGAAAAACTTGTGTTAAAGAAATCGACTTTCTCTCTCTCAATAACTTGCATTAAGTGAATAAATTGACGAAAAGCAACTCATCGTCATCTCAATTACTACGTGAAAGAAATACTACGATATCTTTTATGAATGAGATTCCCCTGCCCGAAAGTTAATTGACCGCAACGAAGAACCACTTGTCTTGTAAGGTGATACGTTTGCCTGACCAACGAAAGGACTACTAGATTCTGTGAGTGTTGTAAACCAACCCCAGAAGTTTACATGCCTTTTAAGCGCCCAGCGACCAGTGAATAACTTTTAATAGTGCACACACGGAGTGCACGGTGCAAAGACGCACAGGAAGCGCATTGTGTAGAAAGACCCAACTACGTTAAACGTTACGTATTTAGCATCGTGAAAAATCCACTACGTAACATATACGAATTAGTAACGTGACAAACTCCGCTACGTTACACAAGTATTCCTATCCAATACCATTCTCAATGATATTAGCACTATGTTAAATGCAAACAGCCTCGTCGAAGAGTTGAACTCGTGTCGTAGAGTCCATTTTTTTATGACGATAACCATTACCCTATGCGCCTCCACATGAAAACATATATAAGGTAAACTCTGGGCGAGGGGACGGAAAATCGGACATTTTTTTTTTTCAGTATCTGTTATTCTTATCTGCAATTATAATTAAAAATCTTAATTTTGAAAATTAATCAGCCCAAATAAAGAACACCAACTGATTAAAATCAGGGAGAGGGGTTATCGCAATCAGTGTCCTAAATAGTTTAAATAGAGAAGACAGTTTTGCAAAAAATACTTTTCATTACTCGGCTTGTTTGTTTTTCTTTTATCCCTGTTTGTAATCTACGGTCAGATTGAGCGTCAAGATGTCATCACATCGCCATCTTAATTGCAGTCGCCATTGTTAAAAATGGAGGGAAAAAAACCCGGAGGCTAATTTTGTCTGCTTTATTCAAATTAACTCAACAGGGTCACTTTTTTATTTTTCGTTTACATTTTTTTTATTTCTTTTTATTAAACGTCTCTTTCTTTTCTTTATAGATATGATATTCATTAATTTTAAATCAAGTAATTTACTTTCCTGCGACTGACAGGAATTTTCGATATAAAATTATTTTTTTTTTAAATTCTTGTCATTTATTCAATTATACTTAGTTGGTTTGTTTTTTTTCCCCCGCTTAAAACTATCTAGTTGGCTTTTTATGCTTTTTAAATATATTTACGTTATTTTTAGTTGTTTTTTTTTTGCTATTAAGTTTAGTCTCTTTTCATATACACAACTCATTTCAATTTCCTTTCCTTTTTTTTTCTTTTCAGTTTCAAAATATTACGAAAGGTAACTTGGTTAATAGGAGCAGCGGTTTTTGATGGCCAGACGAATTTGGAGACAGAAATAAAATCAAAATCAATGAACACTAAAGAAACTGGGCAAATAACTATGAATATTAATACAATGATTATAAAAAATAAGCAAGTCCGGGTCAAACATCAATCCTTATGCAAAAGGTAAACTAATGAATAAAAAAAATGAATGAATTGATTTGTGAATACATAATTTTTATTGCTGTAGCTTAGTATATTTTAATGGTTGATTCTTTTGATTGGAAACCCGAAGGCATGAAATCGAGAATCTGAAGATATGATGAAGGGGGTCACCGTTGTGTAATTACTAATGTGCTAGACTGTGACATCGTAGTAAGTGAGTTCGATTGGATGCTCTTTCATTTCCCAAGCCATTCACTACAGTATTTCAGTTTATTTCAATGGAAAAAGAAACTGATTTGATATACGAGGAAATTAAGTTACGTGCGGAATGAATTAAACTCATAAGTCAGGTATATATATATATATATATATATATATATATATATATATATATATATATATATAATATATATATATAAAGAAATAACAAAAAGAATAGAGATAAAAAGATTTTGCTTTATAGCCTATTTCGGGAGTTTAGACAAAGTGTCTAATTCTCCCAGCTCATCAGATGCGAAATGATGAATTCTTTATTACTTTTAAGGCATTTGAAAACAGAATTTTTTTTTTTTAATTTTTTTTAGGTTGTCCTGTCAACTCAGCTGTAGGGTAATAAAAAAGAAGATATCTGACTACTTGTCAGTAAAAACACACACACACACACACACACACACACACATATATATAATATATATATATATATGTATATATGTATATATATATATATATTATGTGTGTGTTTTGTTAAACTCTACTGACAATTCTTGTTGGACGAGTTTTTATTCGATCCTTTCTAACTGTCTGGCCATCTTTTTAATATCTGGCTGGAATTGATGTAGCAATCCACCAAAGCTTCTTTCTCGAAGCCTTATATATAAAAAAAAAAAAACCCACCTGAAACAAAATAAACTTTGAAACCAGTGAACATGTCCTCAAATTTCCCACCAATCCTTCTTCCACCATTCCCCTTACATTCTTGTGAGCCCCCTCCTACAAATTTCTACTGCCACTGTTCGTTCAAACTGAACTTATGAGCCCCTCCTACTACTAATTCCTACTGCTACTGCTCGTTTTAAAAGCGAGACAACGGAAACATTCCGATTTCACACCTGATGATGGCACAAAGATGTGCAGAAAGCGCTCGTGAAAGAACCTTTGGTGGATTGCTACACCAATTCCACCCAGATATTAAAAAGATGGTCAGACAGTTAGAAAGGATCGAACAAAAACTCGTCAGACAAGAATTGTCAGTAGAGTTTAACAAAACATGTATAAAAGAAAAAAATGCTGCCAAAATACTTATTTTAAAATACACGATGCTGCAGCTCAATATGAGACCACCACACATGCATACCGGTACGACCTGGTAAAAAGGCAAATAGAAATGGCCCATAAAAACATAAGAAATCTGAAAAGTACAGCCTGGGAATTATAAATATCTAGATAAGTATATAAAAAAGTAAAAAAGTAAAGTCGTCGGGGCGGCCTAATGTCGGTATCAGCCAATCAGCGATGGAGTCTATCCCCTTTTCAGTAGCGCTAAACCAAGGAGATTATCTTAGCATTTGAGGTGGAGCGCCACACCTACAATCAGCTCCTTACTTTACCACACAGATGCCTGTGCTACTCATACGCTGAGTTGGCGAGGGCCGGTATCAAACAAGGAACCTTGTGGTTTCTAGTCGAACGCTCTACCGACTGAGCTAACCCGGTCCCTACTATACACATATTTGTTGAAAGACCATTTATCTTAACGGGTTTTAGTAAAAAAGAAGAAAAAAAAGCAAAAAAGCAAAAAAAGTGGTGACTTAATTAAAAAAAAACTTTCTATTTATATATTATTAAAATTATATACTATATTAAATAACAAATTTTCTTATTCAAGTTACATACATTAGAATCATGTTTATTTTATGTTTGTTTAGAGTTTATATACGAAATGTTAAGCTTCTTCATATAAGTTATTCAACTACCTCGTATTTTTACTTTTAGAATTTTCTTATTGTTATTATTATTTTACATTTACTTGTTATTATAATTTTTAAAAAAACTTTTATACAGAGATGTTTGTTTAGCATTAAAACTTCGCTTCATACATCTCTTGTTTTTCTTTCGAAATTTACACATGTATTTCGTATCATCTACAGTACATTGTAATTCACATTTAAATGTTAAACTAAGTGTTACTAATAAAAAAATGTAAAGATAAATAAACTTTTGACAACTATATGTATGTATTTATTCAGATATTTCTTTATACTTTTACTGTTTGTTTACTATTTACGAAATGTAAGTTAAGTTTCTTCAAATAAGTTATATAACTTAACTACCTCGTATTTTTAACTCATGTCTAGATTTTGGTAAAAGGCATTCCTTTTTCTAAAACTCTTTTGTACATACAAAAAATTAAATACAGATTAAAAATGGATATATTTTATTCTAAAATGAACGTATTAATAATAAAAACAAAGTTGAGTTATTATTAATCGCTAAATTGAATGTTTTCGTTTATTATTGTTATTTACTTCGCTGTAAAAAATATTTCAAACGGTAAAACCACATACAAATTACATATTTAGAAAGATATATTGATCATATTTTCATACTAATATCATCCAATTGTATTTATACATACAACAATATAGCGATTTACAATGTAAACGGGAAGGCTAATTTGCATATGGATATAAAAAATATGATAAATATGTACTTAGTATTATTGATTTCTAATTGTTTGGTTTTATCGTAATGAATGAGGGCAAACATCCCCTGGGATAAATCTTAAAAGAAATCCATCAACAAGTAGAAATGATTGTCATTTTATTCTTTATTTCCTATTTTAACTAAATAGTTAAATTAGGAAAATTTATCAATGAAAAACAGGAGTGATCGAAGAGTAAGTTTCAGCTGTTCTATTTTGCAATTATACACCCCTCTGTTACAAATATTTTATGCATTCTTATTTGGTTTCATTAGCCTTTCTAATCTTATTATAATGGAGATTGTGTGTTTTTCTGTCTGTAACCAAACTATATTACTACTCAAGTCACAATTTCCTTAGTTATTGACATCACATTCTCCACGATATTAATTTTATCTAAACCTCAATTATTAATAAAATGATTGTTCATTATTAATACTGTTAACCATATCTACAACATGCAATTATATTTATATATACAACAAAATAGCAGTTTACAGTATGAACGGGAAGGTTAATTTGCATATTGATATTAAAAATGTGATTTTATTAAATAGGTGCTTAGTGTTATTGATTTTTATCTGTTTGGATTTATTTTAATGAATATAAACAAACATCTCTTCAATGAAATCTTAAATGAAATCCATTAACAAGAAAAAATAACTGTCATTTTATTCTTTACTTCCTCTTTTAAAAATGAAGTATGTATACTTAGATTAGAAAAAATAACAATGAAAAATGGGATTAATGGAAGAGTAAGTTTCAGTCGTTCTATTTTTCTATTATACCTCCCTCTGTTTCAAATCATTTTATCTGCATTCTTATTTAGTTTCATTAGCCTTTCTAATTTAATACAATATTTTATTACATTAAAACTTAGATACTTGCACCCGGAGGGTGCATATATTTGCTAGTTTAATATAATATTTTATCACATTAAAACCTAAAAACTTGCACCCATCAAATAATCATCCAAATAATTTATGGGGGTTTCAGTCCATGTCATGGTCGCTAATGTGCTGCACTGTGACATCGTAGGGAGTACGAAATCCAGAAACACTATTATATTCACTTTCAGACTATTACGATTGGGAAAGGTATGAACAACTCATAAATCTTGGTTATGATGAGAACTTTTCTACATGAAACTATCTATCTATGCATACGAGTGTGTATGACAATCATTGTATGTATTTTAATACAATAGCGCAGATAATCTTATTTATAAAATCGCAACAAATTTTAATATAATATAGTATATATATATAAATTGTAAAGTAATTATAGATAGATATATGCACAGTAATTAATATTTTAATATAAAATTATAGATAGATATATGTGTTGCATAGCCCTTCCTCACTGGCACTAAATAATCATAATGTTGCATACCTCTTTCTTTAATTCTATTTCTTGGCCGTCTTTAGTATTCTGATCGTCTTTGGTATTTATTCATCTATCGTGACTTGGTCTGGAATCTTCTAAGGCCTAGCGTCTGGAGTTGACTTGGGGACTTCGGGTCTGGTTTTCTGTTAGGGATTTCTCCTTATCAGAAGCCCTGTGTCATTGTTAGTTTTTAGATAATAAACAAAGACTTCGATTTACTTTTGATCTTATTTTATTGTTAAATCCCCATCAGACATCTGCTAACTAACATATCGCGCGTATGCAGAGTGAGTCACAGTTAACATCTTCACTGCCTGGCGTCCAACTGCAAACTGGGGACCGAACAGGTCCCATGTGATTTCACGTATGTTGCGGCTTCTCTATAATTTTCCATTGAAGGACCCGGCCATGGCATGAAAAGGGTCATCCCCTCAGAATTGCAGGGGACCGACAATAATCTTATGCAACCGCATAGATTATGTAACATATGCATAGATATAAATTATAAGTAATATAATAATATAATGATACTATATATAAATATTTTATTAAAAGAATTATAAAATCGTAACAAATTTTAATATAATAGCGCAGATAATTTATAATGTGTATATGTATGTATGCCCGTGTGCTCTCGTGTTTGTAAGAGATTAGAGCAATAAGTCATCAGTCTGACACGGAGTTATTCGATTACAATTCACTACTGAATACTGTGCATTGACAGGGAAGGGTATAATGTTGAAAAATGAATATCTATTGCTTCACGTAAATCACACAGCAGTGAGCACTGCATATTGTCTTGAATCATAGCATCAACGTACACAGTGCATGTGTTACACTATTGACAGCATTGGGGCCGTTTAAGCTTTGTTTCAAGATTAACAGATGGCGTAAACTTCGTGGTATAGCTGTAGAGCCCGACCTTCCGAAGGAGGTGCTTCATGAAAATTGTCTAAGAAAAGTTGGGATATCGAAAAGACACTGCTAATACGTTTACTTATAAAGCGTTATTTTTCTTCTCAACCACACACACACACACACACACAAACTCTCTCTCTCTCTCTCTCTCACACACACACACACACACACACACACACACATATATATATATATATATATATCTATCTATGTATATATGTGTGTGTACTTACAACACTTCTGTAAGGAAAAATAATAATATTGGATAATATTAGGTTGTTACAAAATTAATGGCCGATTGAAGTGCTCGGTTTTGAAATGTCATTTTAACATAGAATTTGTTGTTTATTTCAGATGAATTTTTGCATATATAACAATTAATGTATTCTCAAAAATAAAATTTAACTTATTTTCAGGTAGAAAGTATTTTTGAAAAATAGGGCCTTCAAAGATGAACATGCCTAAA
Source organism: Doryteuthis pealeii (assembly GCA_023376005.1). Classification (NCBI taxonomy): domain Eukaryota; kingdom Metazoa; phylum Mollusca; class Cephalopoda; order Myopsida; family Loliginidae; genus Doryteuthis; species Doryteuthis pealeii. The sequence continues at coordinate 75,435,436 of CM042141.1, read as the reverse complement.
CATGACCTTCGCCTTCTTATGTTGCATGAGTTCAAGCTTGGGCACAATGCCCAAAACTGCTGCCAGTATCAACAAAGAATGGGGAGATGAATCCATAAGTGATCGAACTGTAGGAAGGTGGTTCCAGGAATTGCGCAGTGGAGATGAGAGTCTTGAAGATGAAGAAGGTAAAGGATGGACATGCAGTCTTGACAATGAACAATTGCAGGCAGTTGTTGAGCAAAATCCACGACAAAGTGTCAGAGAAATGTCTCAGACACTTGGTGTCAGCATTGCAACAGTTTCCCACCATTTACAGAGTATTGGAAAGGTGAAAAAGCTCGATAAATGGGTTTCTCATGAGCTACATAAGCACCAAAGACTTAGGCAGTTTGAAGTATGCTCGATGCTTAGTTTGCGTAACACCAACGACCCCTTTCTTGACCGAATAGTCACTTGTGACGAAATGTGGATCCTTTCACGACGATCCACTTTTCGTACATACATACATACATACATACATATATACGGAGACGCGCTTCCAGTGACAATTATCGTTTTTTGAAATGGAATTCAAATCCTGAAGGAGGCTGTCCTTGGCACTAGATATACTTATAATATTTTGTCCGCGATTCCTTCGTCCTCTTCTTTTGGAAAAGGCTTAAATCATTCCTTTCTGCTCTGGGTAAATAGTTGGTCAGACGGATTTCTTTAGCCAACTGATCTAGGAGAAGGTAATTCTAAATTCAGGCCAATTGCACACCGTTTGAAAATTAATCTTGTGTCCCATGCTGCTCGGCTGGAGGGGTTTGGTAAATACTAGTTTGGGACGCGTCTGTTAATATATTTGAGATAAAGAAGAGTTTATATGTATAAAATGATTGTAAAGTTATATCTTGAACTGCATATCATTGGAGATCATAATGGTTAAATTGACTCCGTTAAGAACAACGATTGAAATGCTGAAAATCCAACCAACCAACCAACCGACTATTCTTTCTTTCTTTCCTGTACTATTAATCTATTTACTTCCTTTACTTTTCCATTGTTCATTTGTTTTTCTGCTAAAATTTTCCTCCTTTTATATTCCTTCCTTTCTTTCTTCCCTCTGTCTTTCTTTCAGCATTTCTTCTTTCTTTATACTGTTACATTTTTCTTTATTTGTTTCTGCATTCCTATTTCAAGTTACTC
>CM042141.1:75426766-75431766 GCA_023376005.1 Doryteuthis pealeii | reverse complement strand
ACGTGTCTATCCGTTTGACCCCGCGTCTATTTATGTTACATCTACTGATAAAAACGCACGCATATATCTACAAGGTTCTGTGAGGTTCCATTTTATACCCATTTTGGGAGGTTACTTGTACATATACTCAAGCATTTGTATCCCTCACCTTTTAACTACCTCACTCCCCCCTGTCTCTCTCTCTCTCTCTCTCTCTCTATATATATATATATAATATATATATATATATATATGTGTGTGTGTGTGAGGTGGGATGAACTGTTGATGGTTCCTTTCATTTACATGCACGCATATACGTACATTTTTTTTATAGAAGTTTTCGACTCCAAATGTGATTTTGTTGAGAATTCTTATTTAACCGAAGTAATATGTTCGATTCGTGTTCGTAGATGCGTGCACGCACGTTCTTTTCTTGATGTGGGAAACACAAGTCGAACTTAGAGAAGCTTACTTTTAGGCATGAACAAACGCCATTCAGACTGGTTCCTTGTAGATATTTGCCAAGCAAAGTTTATTCCGGTACAAGACGAAACATGCAGAACCAAAAAATATGTTGGAATTGGTCGGTGCTGGCTTTTTTTATCAGGGAAATCGGTATTCGTTGTGTAGCTTTCCTAACAAACTCTGTCATCTGGAGTTTTAGAATACACCAACTGCACTTTTGCAGAGGGGTAAGAAGCCCTAAATGGGGACACCTGTTGGCCGTGGGTGGTGACCCGTGATGCTTAAGGACGGAATCCTCGTGGAATCCACAGTCTATAACATGCAACATTCCACTTAAACCCTTACTTAGGCTAGACGGGCGGTCGGAGAGGCCCCCTCCGATCAATCAGCTGCTCATGTCAAGTCCTAGCACCTATATGATTGCCCCAGTCCCTATTACCCTCATGGCAAGCCCTAACCATTTTCATCATATGGGTGCTAGAAGGCGGTTACTGTGGGTCTTCATGTCCGGGTAATTACATTAAACTCTGATGGTGAGGTTCCAGTTCTGGATGTTTGGGGAATGTAGAGCACCCCATCATTGCTCCCAGGTCCACAATGACTCGGAGTGGTAGTACCTGTCAGGGCCCCATCTATGGATTAAATAGAAAAATGAGCTCATAAAAAAATTGAGTCTCCATTAGGAATGAGTTTATTTCAAAACTTTATCGGCATTAAATGACCCACTGAGGTTGATATACCGTATCCCCCCCCAAAAAAAACAAACTTAAACCAAACCCTTTCCTAACAGGAAATTTAGTTGGACTAAATCAACCTCTTACCATACCCATTGTGTTCCGTGTAAAATCTATTGCATATAATTTCGATGAAGACTGACCCCCCCACCCAATGTTTCTAGTCACGCACATATATTTCTAAAATGATTTTTATTAATTACAGGAGATAAGTGGTTTCTTTGATTTCTAGGAACACCTTCATATATAAAAGGGATTATTAACACCTCCGAATCACTACGAAACAGCAAAAATACGCAAATAAAATTCTAGTTTGTAGAGTGTTTCATAACGCATTTGCACTTCATAAATCATTACCACCCAATCGTCTGGGGTAGAAGAACACATTGACTGCACCTCTGCGGAGGGGTAAAATCCTCCCAATGTCTGGCGACCCGTGATCCTTAAGAATTGAACCCTGGTGGCAGAGTAGTTCATGACATGCAACACTCCAACAACTTGGCCCTTACTAAGGCTAGACGGGCAGGCGTGGAGGCCCCTTCCGATCAAACGGCTGGTCAGGTCAAGCCCAGGCACCTATATTGTCATAACCCTATTGCCTTTATGCTAAACTCCAAACCTTTTTATCTCATATATGCTAGAAGGCGGTTGTTTAGGGTCTTAATGTCCTCTTTTTTCGCAACACTGACACTACTGCTACACAATTTATGAGCAGTTATAAATTATGAACGTAACTGTAGTTAGAATTCTGAATAAGATCCATAGACTCAGAATAACGGGGTCCATGGAAGGATGCCCACAGTTGTGATGGGTAATAACCTTTTCCTTTGACCCTTTGAAAACGCGCCATTACAGACACGTGGGAATTGGTTTTAGTTTAGTTAGTCAGATGCGAGACGGCACTCTATCAGAGAGGATGTTCGAACTCCACCGTGGCGAAATCAAATGGGCAGGGTTGGAAATAAAACGTGATCAAGAAACAAACAAGTCTTGTGTTAATTAAATATTAAAACAAACAATGTCCAGCCCAGCACAAAGAGGAATCAACGAAGAAGAACCAACCCATAACAGCAACAGCTCAACAGACCATCCAGATAACATGGCGGCCGACGAGTTAGATGACCTTGAGGAAGAATCAGTAACCAGAAGTGTAACAAGTAAAACAATCACCTATTATCATCTAATATATCTAACTCTGTGTTTGTTTGTCTGTCTGTATGTCTGTCTCTCTCTCTCTCTCCACTGTATTATATACACGACGTTTGATGTGGGTTTTTTATGAGTATATAGGCGCGTGGTCTGATGGTTAGAGTCGTAGGAAATGGACTCGTCAACGCGAGTTCAATTCCTGGACGAAGCTGTTGGAATTTCACATGGCGCTAATACCCTTGGAAAAGGTATGAATCCAATTCTCCCTCCAGCTAAGGGTAAATAGGAGGGTAGACTGGACTCTTTAACCATGGCTAGGTAACCAGTCTAGGAGAAGGAAAACTCTGAATTCAAACCTGTCAAACTCCGCTTAAGAAATTGGCCTTGTGTCGCATCCTGCTCGAGCGGAGGGGTTGGTATATATATATATATATATATATATATATATATATATATATATATATGAGTATATAGCACTATGGCTGGAAGAATGGAAGTGACTCTATTGATGTTTTGCTGGCATTGTTTTCTGTTGGCAACCTGCACTGCTCACTGTCGATGGTTGATGTCACAGGTAGCAAGTGCATGCATCATTTTAATCTTCTTCATGGTACTCAGATGACTCGGTGACCGTTGGACGGCTCTCCAAAACATTTCCAATCTTTGGCCACCTGACCTGTCCAACGAAACTATATCTTTGACAATATTGCTCCGATATTATTGGCTGTTTTAATAGAGAATGCGGAAACAGCATTGATGAAAGAAAGTATGACGGCAGCAAACTCGTATTCAAGTATTGCCATTGCTTGATATAATAACAATAATAATAATAACAAAAAAAGAAAGAAAAAAGAAACAAACTCAACAGTTCGAAGAATATAATGGTGAGCTTCAAAAAAGTTCAACAATGAGCTGCAGGAAAGTGGCTCTTTAGTCCTGCCAAAGTCTAGCACACCTTCCCACAATTACAGGTATTTCCAGGGAGCACAGGGTATTTTATTAGTCCATCCCGCCGATGCACAGATTGGTGACTGATCAGGCCAGCCTTGCTCATACATAGCCTTCCACACTGGTCACATAGTAGACCGATTTGAAGGCCTTGGTTGTCTACTTTTTTTATTCTTGCGAATATCTCTTTTCAACTGCTCATGCTGTATATGGTTGGTCTCAAACTTTTCCGTGCCCTCCTGCACAGCTTTTCTCCACTGCCCACGGTCCAGAGCCTTACTCTCCCAGGTCTTCACATCAATGTCACATTTTTTCAAGGTCGACCTCAGGCAATCCTTGTATCTCATCTTGGGCCCTTGAGCCAAACGCTTAAAGATGAAAGAAAGTAGGCGGCTTTATTCGACCTATTGCAGGGAGGATGAGGGGGTTCATACATTTCCAGAGGGCATTAATTCAAAAGTGTACGAAATAGCGCGACTGGTGTTCGAACTCGCTTACTAAAATGGTTCAGGTCGGCACATTAGCCACATTACTATAGGACCCCTCGCCCACAGTTACACGAATGTATTAAAAACACTAGCAGAGCCCGTGGATATGCCACAGTATAATAATTTAATTGTTACAACGTTTAATATATTTACTTAATAGCTATTGCGAAATAGTTCAATATGTAAAAAGTATGCTAATCTTAATCTAACCCTATCTCACTCTTACTTAAAAGAGGTCTTGTAAAATATTTACATTGATTTGTCGATAAAAAAATCTAGGGTGGGGGGGGGGCATTTAACATATCTAGATTAATTTGCCGACAGAAAATTGACAAAATACGACTCGGAATTTATCGAAGTTTGTCTGGAAATTCGCCCGACACTGGCTCGCTAAAACGTAGCATAAATTAGGGCAAGAAGCCGGGACGACATAATATCAAAGTTATCAAAATATATTCCATAATTCATAATTTCAAAATTACAAATAAATCAAACATATAACTTCTTTTCCTTTCTTATTTCCGATTTCTTTTAATTTTACGTTGGGTATTTCAACAACGCAAGACCATTTGGAATTATTCCTTTCTAAAATTGGGGGAAATGAGATGTGACAAATAAGGAATCTCCAATTCAGCGAGACCAGATAATCTGGATTAACATAAAAGTGAAATTTAGAAAAAAAAAGACACAGGGAGTTCATATGCCGTTATATTATTACAATTCATGAGAGGCCATAAATTGTGAATAGGCCTGTAGCTAAGAATTTAAATTAAGGGCCGTTAACTTTGTGATCAGGGAGTCTATGGAAAATTAACGGGGCGGTTATGACCCTCTGATCCCTTGAAAACGCACCATGACAGACACGTGATAGAGTTAGATTCAACCCAGCTTTGAAAGAGGACCGACGTGATCACCGGCTCTCCCGGGGTCCAATCTCATCCCCGCGGTGGAATCAATAAATATGGGGCTAATAAAAACTTGACCAAGAAAAACAAAGTATTGTTAATTAACTATTAAAAACAAGCAATGCCCCGCTCAGAACTGAAGAAGAAAACCAGCCCTTAAATAGAAGTCAATTAGGCAAGACCATAGCGGCCGAAGTGGAAGCAGTTAGCAGCAAGCGAAGTTATCAAGTAAGATCATCTTTAATCTAAGTCTCTCTCTCTCTCTCTCTCTCTCTCTCTCTCTCTCTCTCTCTCTCTATTATGTACCCGAGTATGTCAGTAGGGTTTACATA
>CM042141.1:75416766-75424266 GCA_023376005.1 Doryteuthis pealeii | reverse complement strand
AGAGAACTATAACTACACTATAAAAATGCATGCGTACATATGTATGCGCTTAAACGTATTTGTATGTGCAAAGATACCGGCGCCTTTGAATTTCCTAAGTTATGACTTAGTTAAAGTCGAAATGTTTTGTATTTTCTTAAAGCCTGTGCTGGTATGTTTACCTATGTTTAATATTAGCAGTACAGAGGGGAGGAGAGGTAGGCATAGCACACATGGTCAGTGTTTGAATAAAAAAAATTCAAATACACTATAGAATAAAAGGGAAAAAAAGTCAAGAATTAAAGTTGGACTAAAAGATAGTGTGGGGTTATTTTCGTATTTGCCTGGGGAGTTGTCTACCCGTTTAGTTTCGCTGATTCCCGCAAGGAGCCTGGTGTATTTAAGCGGCTGAATCTAACTTCTTTTCTCTCTTTTTGCCTGCTGCTCGCTACGAGACCACATGGGTTAGACACGGTCTACCCCTTTCTCGTTGGGGCTTCGGCCCTTAACACTGGCCACTCACTGCTAGTAAGTCTCTTATACGATATATGACTATCCTTTTGTCATGTATCCGTAACTACGTTTTTATGTACATTCAGGTATCTCTTTGATACCTAAATATCTTGTATTTTACCATTCATGAATGTGTCATTATCTCTACTCTTGAATATGTATCTATGTACTTTATGTACCCTGTTTATTCTGTGCTGTTATATAAAATGATTTGTCCTTCAACCTTTGTCGGAGTTTGTTTGCGTTCCAACGAGTTATGACTCTACCATAATCTTATCTTTGATTAATCATAATCTTTGAATCTTACGACAGCATAGTTTAAAACAATACATTTTTTTTATTTTGGCCATTATAAGACACTTGAAAAAATAAATTTACAGGAGCTGAAATGAGATTTCTTTAGTAGCAAAAAAAAAAAAAAGTTGAAGTGTCTTGTATTTTCTTAAATCCTGTGCTGGTATGTCTACCTATGTCTAATATTAGCAATACAGAATATTCAAAAATATTGTGGCAAATACATACTCCGTGTTCTATGAATTTTAAAACATCTATAATCACAACGGTTTTGGCAGGAACACTCCCCTGCCTTCTTAGTACTCTTTAATTCCACGCTTATCTTATAGGGATCGGTCCCTATATTTTTACGGCATTTGGAATTGAACAAATTAAAATAATTAAGTTTTCTTAAATAACTAGATTTACAATGGTATGTCATGAGTTTAGAATTAAGTAAACAAAAGAGAATCGAATGAATATTAATTTAGAAATATTTTAGAAACAATAGAAACAATGGTTTAAATTCATCCGATAATTTACGTCACCAGAATTCCACATGTATCAAAATCATTCGATATTGCATCATTGCAAATTACCTGATATTTGATGAATATTTTAGCTTAATGATCACAATAGACAATGACAATAAGAAAATTATAAAAAAGGCCCATAGAGCTGGAAAAACTTCAGATGGAGACACAGAGACAGTGAGGAGCTTTCGCTCTTCCTGACTCAACAGAGTTGGAGAGGATGCTCCTAACTCGACAGTGGGAACGTCCGAAAACATCAAATATGACTCAACAGGTCTGTCTATCTTTTCGTCTCCTATTTCTCTCTCTCTCTCTCTCTCTCTCTCTCTCTCTCTCTCTCGATCAACAACAACAACAACAACTTTCAATTACAAGTTCCAATCACAGACAAACTACTAATATGTTGACACAAGCAATCACACTAATATAAACATCATGTCACACTTGTCACACACAACTATGCACAGACACAATCAGACTGCAACACCACTGAAAGAACAATGAAACTATATTAATTGTATTTATGTATATAAAGTTTGTTTCCTTTATCAATGTCTTCTTCTTTTGTTACCTATGGAAACTACATTTTCCGTAGTCCTTATACATATAAATTGTAGGGGCCCATAACTCCAATCTTCAACTCCTTAACCATACACTCCCCAAACAAAATGGGTCCCTACAATCTTAATCTATATTGTATCTACCATAACATTTCATCCAGTTCTGTTTTTGAAAGAAAAAGACATTAAACCGATTGAAATTCATCACCAATTAACGGAAGTAAATGGAGACCCGTGCATGGTTGTCAAAAACTTCCGCAAGTAATGTAGGAAGGTTGGAACAACGACGAGGTCCAAGAATTCCCGAACGACATGGCGACGAGCTGGTAGGACATGGGCATACAAAAAACTGCCACATCGCCACCGAAAATTCAGACATCGAAATGGCGACCATGTAGAAAAATAGATACATTTTCAAAATTTCAGATGATGTAAAATTCATTGAAAATAAACGTAAACGTTTCTGTGATTTTTAAATATTTTGAAGTCCTTACCTTTGGGATGACATTCGTATTCACACACACGCACTCACACACACACCACACACACACACACACACACACACACACATATATATATATATATATATATATATATATAACACATGCACATATATATATCACATACACAAACACATATATATCGCATAAACACACACACATATGTATATATACATAAATAAATATAACACACACACATACATACACACATATATATATAAGTATATATATATGTATTTCCACACTCGCACACATACACACACACACATATATATATATATATATATATATATATATTATACAATATAGTCATACACACAACTCCCATAAACCCTCCCTCCCTCACATATATAAGAGCATTAAAAAAAATAACTCACCTCATAGAGGTTCTTCACGGAACAAATGGACATGCTACTACTAACACACTCGTCTACCCGGATTTTAATAGCATGTCAAACCCTCAAAAACACTTCAATTTTTATAGTTCTTCTATAATACTCCCTTTCAAAAAATCTATTAACAATTTCTTCAAATAAGAAATGTTCTCCTGACGATGACCTAAGGTCGAAACTAGTTGAGAATAAACAACATATAAGAAATATTCCTGATTGTCTTATTACTTTTTGTTCATACTATATATATTATATATATATTATATATTATATATATATATATTCGTTGCAATACTTGTAAATAAGGCTTAATATCAGTGCTAGATCATATATATCTATAAAAATAGATACATGTTTAACTTTTAAAATCATGTTAACAATATTGAAAATAAAGTTTTCTGTGATTTCTAAATATTTCGGAGACCTTACATTTGGAATTACCTTCGTGCATCCAGTATATATGCAGAAAAATATTAACGTATATTTTTCGCGTTTTATTTTTTTTTGTAACCCTGTGTTTTTAACGGTTTTGTACGTCTAGCCATACGATTCCTGTAAACAGTTTCTCTGTTTTAACAGTCAGCCTAACAATATTGTATAAACAAGTATATCATAACAAAAATAGATAAAAGTAATGCCATGTAAAACACAAAATAAAATCCGAGTGGGACTTCCGCTGAACCAAAAAGATGATAAGTAGATTGGATCATATATTTTTGGATAATCCCATCAGCGAGTTATAGTTTCATATTTTCGGAAAGAGATATAACCAACATCACAAGATTACCTGAAAGAATGTACATTACGGTTTCGTTGGAAGAAAGAAAATATCTTGTTATCTTAAATAAACAGCATATTTACGAGAAGAAATAACGAAAGTAAAATAAAACGTCCTCTATTTCAGTGAACCCGCTGCTGGTGATAAATAATAATTTGATTGTCTATTCTTCCTTCCTTTTGTAAACTCTTTGCATATTTATAACAAAAGACATGAATAGACGTACGTATTGGTTGAGATGGAAAGTTTAAAGCAAGAAATAACTCCGACCGTTGCTGTAAAGTTATTGCTCCAACCAAGACGTAAAGAGCCATTTTTCGGTGGGTGGGGTTGATTGGAAGGTTCACAGAAATTTCAAAAGTAAATAGTATTATTTGTATTATTCGGACTATTGACTTCATCTTTATTATCTGTACAACGTTTCGACCGATGTGCCCTCCGACCTTCTTCAGGTATTTTTTGTCGGACTCTGGAGCCTTCTCGAATTCGGTAACCTTCTTTTCGAACTCAGGAATCTTCTTGAACCCAACCCTTTATTAAATCCACGGGGGTATCCTGTTCTCATACCGCTAACCATAGCTGGGTTATAGTTGTGTTAATTATTATTCTATGTTACTGTCGCCCTTGACCAGGATTGAACCTGTAGCCTAGAGATAACATCATCCTCATCATCATGTCGCGCTGTCAGCGCGGATATCCATGACAATCTCTCTCCATCCGTCCCTATCGCTCATCATTCTCGAGAGGTCCTCTATGCAGCATCCTGAATCCGCACAGAGCTGATCAATGTACGTCTTTGATGGTCGGCCCACACTGGCGTGCCCATGTGTTGGCTTCCACAGTAGGACGTCGCTTATGAGTTCGTCCTTGCTTCTCCAGCAGTGTCCCGCGTGTCTTGTCCGTCTTACTCGGATGGTTTGGATGATATGTGGCAGGTGGCCGTTCAGCTGCTTTCTCGTGGGGTGTTGTTTCCACGTCTCGTTCAAGATCACCCGCAGCATTCTTGTGCAGCTCCCATCTAGTTTATTCTTTAGTCGCTTAGTTAGGGTCCAGGTGGTGCAGCCATACAGAACTGTCTTAATCTAACGTCTTCACCCACTACGCCATGTGTCCAAAAAGTGAAGTGAGAAATATTTTCAACCGCTGGGCGAATATTTAGAATATCACATGTTTCATGACGAGCGCATTCTCTTTTTGGTTAAGCAAATAACTTTTCCCCATTCAAATTTATATATCATTCGTCTCTGAAATACGATGCATAGTATAAGGTTAATATTTTCTGCTGAAATATGTTCGTGACTATTATACTCTATTAGATAAGGCAAGGTTATATCAGTCGGTATAGCGTAGGCCTAGGAACCACAAGGTTCCTTGAGTGATACAGACGTCTCTTCAACTCAGCGCATGCGTAGTACGGCTGGAATCTGAGCGGTAAAGTGAGAAGCTGATGGTCGGTGAGACGCACCATCTCAGACACAAAAATAATCTTGCTAGTCTATCACTAGTAAAAAGAGGATAGTTTGGTTGATACTGACAATGGGTTACTTCATCGACTTTATCACTTTTACTTTTAAGTAAAAAAAAAAAATTATGACTCTCAAGGGAGCTTGTCGGGTGGCAAAAGGTTTAGTTTTTTTTAGGTTAAAAGGTAACTAGTTATTCCTTGTGCGTGTTCTTAGGATTTGCTTTTTTACCCCATTTTATTTGGTGGTCACACTGAAAAAGGAATTCAAGGGAAGAAAAAGGAAGAGGAAAGACAAAAGGTTGTTTTATGATTTTGGCTTTATTCTCGGGTCATAGCCACCACATGACAAGGAAACTTCTCCCTGGCCAATAATAGTGCCTTGTCCGAGTTAAGGCTTAAGTCAGAATGGCCGATAGATGATCTTGGTGTTTGTAAGTGAATCCCTTTTCCTGCACATATTCGGGGGTTCTTCCGGTGAAGACTCATGGGAGTTTGTTATTTTTTAAATTTAAATTTAAATTTTATTTTAATCCTCATAAGTTACATCTTTTTCTTGTAATTCCAGTATCAAAGCGAGCAGAGAAATAATAGAAATAAAACGGTATTTAAAACAGGGAAAATGGTTTACTAAGCAAAGATGCAAGACTAACAGAATATTTAGCAATTGATAGGTTGAATTGTGAGAGATTTGCCAGAGATACTTATATAGAGGATTAACTTTTTGCAACATTTTGAGACTGAGGGTAGTGATATGGTGTTGTGAAACGTACATGCTATTCTACATATTCATCCTGCATTTTGAACTTGTTTGTGTGAAGTGAAGACCGAAAGCAACCACTGTAATCATTTTCCCTAAGCGTAATTGATTTAAGGACAGTTGAAAACAAAATTGAATGCTTTCTGTCCTTTTCACTCATTGGGCCAATTTTTTACCGTTGGGAAAATTCATAAAAAAGAGTGACGATTTTGCGTACATCTTATACCAACAAATAAGTCCAACACTTACCCTTTACACACTAACCAGCCAAATATCCATGGGTGAGTAAATATTCGTATCTAATACCAGAGCCGACGCACTCGACCTATACCCTCCAAATTGATAGTGCCCAAGCCTCATTGGCAGGTTTCATATATTTAATATAAATGATACATTATGAAAATTGATATTTATTTGAGTAAAGGCTCTGTATAAGATGCCAGTTTAACTCAGTCAGTAGAGCGTTCGACTAAGAACCACAAGGTTCCGGGATCGATACGCCAACTCAGCGTTTGAATACCACAGGGATCTGTGCGGCAAAGCGAAGAGTTGATGGTAGGTGTGGCGCTCCACCTCAGACGCTAGAAAACAATTCTAGCGCTACAGAAAAGGGGATAGACTCCCTCACTGTCTGGCTGATACCGACTTTAGACCACCCCGACGACTTTATGTACTTATCAGATATTCGCCGGGGACGCACCGGCCCTGGCTGATCTTATTATAATGGAGATTGTGTGTTTTTCTGTCTGTAACCGAAACTATATTACTAATCGAGTCACAATTTACATAGTTATTTACTTCACATTCTTCATGATTTTATTTATATTTAAACCTCAATTATTAATAAATTGCTTCAACTTTTTATTAGTGTTGTCCATATCTACATACTAATAACATGCTATTGTATTTATATTATACAAAAAATAGCGGTTTGGCAGTGTGAACGGGAAGGCTAATTTGCATATTAATATTAAAAATGTGATTTTATTAAATATGTGCTTTAGTTTATTGATTTCTAATTGTTTGGTTTTATTTTAATGAATATAAGCAAAAATCTCTCCAATGAATCTTAAATGAAATCCATTAACAAGAAAAAATAAGTGTAATTTTATTCTTTATTTCCTAATTTAACTAAATAGTAAAATAAGTAAAATTCAGCAATGAAAGACGGCAGTGATGGAAGAGTAAGTTTCATTTCTATTTTTCTATTATACCCCCACTCTGTTTCAAATCTTTTTATCTGCCTTCTTATTAGACTTTCTAATTTAATACGATATTTCATTACATTAAAACTTAAATACTTGCACCCGGAGGGTGCATATATTTGCTAGTACTAATAAACTAGAAAAGATTATTTGAAACGTCAAAATAAGATAACTGGTCAAGTAAAAATACCTTACGATGATATTGTGATATTTAAATGAAAAATCGATGATTTTTTTTAGATGGTATTATTCTTCAGATTTTGAATTGAACTTGACAGTTGACGTAAATTGAATTAACAAGAAATCTTAGAGGAATAATTCTATTAACAAAAATACTCAATTACGAAAAGACGAACAGCAACGCAAACTAAAGAAAAACAAAGGGAAGAAGAAAATATATGTTAGAAACTTCTGATGAATTTTATATAACCTTTTCAAGGCATGAGATTAATAAGTATCATTGACTTTTTTGTTATATTAATCTTAACGTAGACACTTAACCTACAGACACACACACACACACACACACACACACACACACACAC
>CM042141.1:75409266-75411766 GCA_023376005.1 Doryteuthis pealeii | reverse complement strand
AAAGTAATAAAAAATTTCATCATTCGCATCTGATGTGTCGGGAGAGTTAGACTATTTGTCTAAGCTCCCTGAAATAGACTATAATGCTAAATCTCTAAGTCTTTTGTTATTTCTTTACTTATATATTTGCTCTGTGACTCTAACATTAAGAGGACACATTGACCTCTCAAACTGCGACTTGTTTTTTAAATAAAACTCTTGTGTCGTAAGGAAGATTTCTTCTCTGGACTTTTGGATTATATATATATATATATATATATATATATATATATATATATATATATATATATATATATATATTTACACTAGTGTAATGTGGAGTTTAAATGATTCTATATTGAAGATAAAATGATTATGTTTTAGGTCAAGTGAATTTATATGATTTAGTTAATATAATCTACTGTCGCTACTAACACTTAGATTTTTCGTTTGGCTGCTACTTAGTAGTAGATTTATTGACTAGTTTCAGAAATGCATCGTTCTATTTATTTCGAGGACTTGAAGACGCAAGTTATAACCTGCCATCACTCATCAAACAGAAAAAAGAGAGAGAAAAAAGAGAAAAAAGAGAAGAAAAAAACAAAGAGAAAAGAGAGAAAAAAAAGAGAGAGAGAGAGAGAGAGAGAAGAGAGAGAGAGAGAGAGAGAGAGAGAGAGAGAGAGAGAGAGAGAGAAAATAAATGCACGCTTCACCGGCTGCATCTTCTTTCTTTATCTGTAGCGGGGCTGAATGGTTTTAAAATCACGCTACATCAGGTGATGTTCTGAGTCTGTTTTTATAAATCTATCTTTTTTTTGTTGTATTTTCTGAATAGGCATGTATGCCTACGTGCGGATAGGATTGTATTGACAAGCATCCACCGTCTTGAAGTTAATCCATGCTTTATCGAAAATATTCCTTTATCTCAAACTGCCATTCCATCTTTCAGTGTGTCTCGCAATTTATTTCAGTTAGCTTATTCATATTTGTCTATTTCAAAACGTAGTTTTTCTCTCTTTCGCTTTATGTTATCTTCGATTTTTATATTCACTAGCAAATATATGCACCCTCCGGGTGCAAATATTTAAGTTTTAATGAAATAAAATATATTAAATTAGAAAGGCTAATGAAACTAAATAAGAATGCAAATAAAATGATTTGAAACAGAGGGGTGCATAATCGAAAAATATAACAACTGAAACTTACTCTTCTATCACTCTCGTCTTTCATTGCTAAATTTTCCTAATTTAATAACTTAGTTAAAATAGGAAGTAAAGAATAAAATTAGAATTATTTCTTCTCGTTAATCGATTTCTTTTAAGATTTATTGAAGAGATTTTTGATCATATTCATTAAGATAAAACCATACAATTAAAAATCAATAATACTAAGTACATATTATTAAGATCAAATTTTTAATTTCAATATGCAAATTAGCCTTCCTGTTCACACTGTAAACTGCTATTTTAGTGTATATATAAATACAATTGCATATTATTCATTTGTAGATATGATTACCAGTATTAATAATGTAAAACAATTTTATTAGAAATTGAGGTTTAAATAAAAATAAAATCATGGAGAATGTGACGTAAATAACAAAGGGAATTGTGACTTAAGTAGTGATATAGTTTCGGTTACAGACAGAAAAGCACACAATCTCCATTATAATAAGATGTGTTTCTATTTCAGGTTGAGTCTTTTCAGAAAAGGTCGTTGGGAGGCTACATTCAAATAGACATCTCTGATAACCCGCTCTTCGGGGCAGGGTTCGGTGTCTTCAGCCATTGGATTAGTGTTAAATTAACGGCGTGATCCCAGGGGGACATCCACCCAGCCAACACCTGCCTCCTTGATTTAAAGGGGCTGGGTTTATTTCCCAGTGTTGTAGGCGTCCCTCTTGAGGGGGAATGCCGACTGGATTGACGCATTTTTTGCACCTGCCATCCCATGAGCTTCGATTCGTGGGTGGTCCGAGATTAAAAGACCTTGTGTAATACCCGCATACGTGGGATGCGAGGTAGGTATTCTGATATACATTCCCGATTGTTCCTCATATCTATTCCCGGGGCAATAAATCTGATACTTCTGGACTTCTGGAATGATGCTCGCACACCCCGCGGGTGCGAGCACCCCTCGACGGGAACCCCTGGTTTAGATTCACGGGAGTGATTACAAAATTGTTGTTTTTCAGTGTTTTCCTTTTCCTTCATTGGTTGCCTTACCAAGGCGAAATCACCCTGTCGACTGCAGCAGAATAACAGAACTGAACCTCTACAGAAGGGTAAAATCCCCCCAATGGGACCTCCTGTTGGCTGTGGGTGGCCACCCGTAATCCAGAAGGACAGACTCGTTGAGGCTGAGCAGTTCTTGACATGTAAATACTCCGCTTTAGTCCTTACTCAGGCTAGACATTTGAGAGGCTCCCACCGATCAATCAGCTGGTCACGTTAAGCCCTAGCGGTTATAGGATCGTCCTGATATATTGCCCTTATGGCAAATTCCTAACCCTTTTTTAATA
>CM042141.1:75371766-75404266 GCA_023376005.1 Doryteuthis pealeii | reverse complement strand
GAGTTTAACGTCATTCCCAGGACATGTAGACCCGCAGCCACCGCCTTCTAGCACCCATATGATAAAAGGGGTTGGGGCTTACCATAAGGGAAATAGGGTTGGGAAAATCATATAGGTGCTAGGGCTTGACGTGACCAGCCGATTGATCGGAGGGGGCCTCTCCGACCGCCCGTCTAGCCCAAGATAGGCCAAAGTCGAGTATTGCATGTCATAAACTGCTCATCCACCTGGGCTCTATCCTTAACATCACGGGTCGCCACCCAAAGCTAACAGGTGGCCCCATTGGGGGAGTCTTACCCCTCTGCAGAGGTGCAGTCGGTGCATTCTAACGCCCCAGGCGACAGGGCGGTCGGGTGATAGTGAATGTTTATGTATATATGTACTTTGTCATTAATTCTTTTATTTCCACCGGACATGCACACAGACATACATACATACACATAAACTTTCATTTATATATATAGGTATAGATTAGTTTATTTACTACTAAATTTACTTTACTACTAAATGAAAAACATAAGTGAAAATCCTCTAAATGTGCTAATTATATAATTTTTGCCAGGGGTAGCAATTATAGAGAATCCTACTCACCATGAACTATCAGATCTGACTTCTATATAACCACTCTATTTATCTATCTATCTATCTGTTTATACCAGTATTGGATTGTAAAAAAAAAACCCTTGGGAAATATACACAGCGGAATGGAATTATGAGGATGTACTATTTTAATGTATTTTTTCCTTCTGGTTTTCTTAAAGATTAAATAATCATTGTATTGTTTTCTCTTGGGAAAACCGACAGGGAGCTTGTCAACAATCTTTCCAAATCTTACCTTATTTCGTCTTCGTAAATAGCTATATTAACCAAAATATTTTGACGCGAAAATTTTATCAACATCATCGCATAAAAAAAGAAGTCGATCTTTTTTTCAATAAAAAAATTAGGATGAAATGAAAATTTGATAAAACATGGAATGAAATAGAAAAGCTGAAAAGAATACGTTCTTTCATTTTCTTTACATACACACACACACACACACACACACACACACATATATATATATATAATATATATATATATATATATATATATATATATATATATAAGGTGAGTCTAACGTTCCATTCATTATTTCTTTCAGAATACAAGGTCTGTCAAAAAAGTACCAAGTTTGAAGCTGTATTTACCATGATAGAAATGAAGAATTAATGGGAGATCATTTTTTTTAGAATACAAGGTGTGTAAAAAAGTACTAAAAATCTCGATACTTATTTGACTATTTCCATATATATATATATATATATATATATATATATATATAAAGCAATCTACAGACGCGCGTTTCGGGGTTTACCCCTCATCAGTGCAGCTATACATATTTTTCAGCAATATATATATATATATATATATTATATGTGTGTGTGTAAAAATGGAATTGGAAATTAATCCGACGATATGAGGAAGAAGGAATAAAGAAAAGAAAGTACAGAAGGGAAAATAAAATTGATTAAATTCATATTTTATTATCCATTCTGTACTTCTTTTCTTTATTCATTCTTTCTCATATATATATATATATATATAAGTAAAAAATAAAGTCGTCGGGGTGGCCTTGAGTCGGTATCAGCCAATCAGCGAGAGAGTCTACCCCCTTTTCACTAGTGCTAGACCAAGGAGATGTTTTTGCGTCTGAGATGGAGCGCCACACATACTATTAGTTCCTTACTTTACCGCACAGATCCCTGTGCTACTCATACCCTGAGTTGGCGAGGGCCGGTATCGAACTAGGAACCTTGTGGTTTCTAGCCGAGCGCTCTACCGACTGAGCCAACCCGACCCTTTACAGGGTATGCATAAAGTCTTGTAGGAAGCGTCTTTTTGGTATATTAGGATCATTCCTTGTTCTTCGACCTCCTTTCCTCTTGTCGTAGACCAGCCAACAAAATATACAAAATAAGCCAATATGAAAATCCGTTATATATATATATATATATATATATATATATATATATATATATATATATAATATATCTGTGTTTATTATGCAGGATGTTCATGAAGTCTCTTTACAATTTAGAATAATCATTACAAAGGCAATTGATGAGATAACTTAATCAGATTTGATGTTTGTATTCAGTGGTTATTAGAATTTTTAATACCATTGAATTTGTGTATTTCAGGTAACCTGTTGATAAAATAAGTAGTTGTAAATGAACCCCTATAAAAATGGCCCCTCGCCAAGAGAAATCACAATGTGTATCATGGTTCATTGAAACAAAATCAGATACACAGACACAGCGAAACTACAGAACTATGAATGGTAAAGATCCACCGTCACATCCGTTAATTCATGCATGGCACAAGAAATCTATTTAGATATAGAGAGAGTTGGAAAAAGAGAACACAGAGGAAATGATCGGTCGTGTAAGACAAGAATTTGGTTTCCATAGTTACTGCTGCCCGACAGAGCAACCACATTCAACAATAGGGTAGGTCGATTTCTCACTTTTTAAAAATATCAAATTGTCCATCTATGCGAAAGTTGTGTGTTAGTATACTGAGTACATAGTTGGCCACCAACAAATTATCAGTCATATGGAAATCCGATCTCCCTGACAAGCTAAAGAGACGATTCTTCCAGGCTGTGGTTGTGTCGGTACTGCTGTATGGCTGTACCACCTGGACCCTAACGAAGCGCCTTGAGAATAAGCTAGATGGGAGCTGCACAAGAATGCTGCGAGCGGTCCTGAATAAGTCGTGGAAGCAGCACCCCACAAAGAAGCAACTGTATGGCCACTTGCCCCCATCTCACAAATCATACGAGTAAGACGGACTAGGCATGCGGGACACTGCTGGAGAAGGAGGGATGAGCTCGTAAGCGACGTACTATTATGGAAGCCAGCACATGGGCACGCTAATATGGGCCGCCCAACCAGAACCTACATTGACCAACTATGTAAGGATGCTGGCTGCTGCGCGGAGGAGCTCCCAGAGTCGATGAATGATAGGGAAGGTTGGCGAGAGATTGTCATGGATATCCGTGCAAACAGCGCATGATGATGATGATGATGATACTGAATACTTGTTGTTTACCCTCTTCATTACTTACTTCTTCCTTACTCTATTCTTCTGGTCGTCTTTGGAATCTTATAACATCTTGTCTTGGTCTGGAATCTTCTAAGGTCTGGACTTTCTTGGGGACTTCGGGTCTGGTCTTCTATTGGGGATTTCTCTTTATCAGAAGCCCTGTGTCATTGTTAGTTTTTAGAGGTAATAACACAAGACTCCGATTTGCTTTGATCTTACTTTATTTTTAAATCCCCAACCAGACAAGTCGGAGCGTGTATAACACGACTCACCACCGTCGTGGTTTCTCGCCGACTGACTAAAATCTATTTCTAATCTAAACCGGAAGAGTGTCTCCTCCACCGATTCTCACGGTATCCACCGGAAGGTTAGGACTGAGGTTAAGCCTTGTCACTCATCCATCAAGGCCGTGGGCTGTAACTTATAACAGCCATTTTTATTTCTACACTATTGCACATAAATATTAGGTATCTAATAATTATGTAACATACTGATACCAAAAATTAGATATTTTACTTGCACCATTGCTTGATAAAATAGCATCAAAGATTGTCTACTAAAATGCACTAACAGTCCTCGTGTTCTAAAGACTAAATTTTGCAAAAACGAGGATTTTTAGAGCATTTTAATTGACGTTGAGTAGATAGTTGATGCTATTTCCTCAAACAATGATGCAAGTAAAAGATTTAATTTTTGGTATAAGCATTATTATTATTTCACTCCTTCAGAGTTTTTTTTTCTGTAGCTGGTGGTCTTTCACTGAAGGCAGAATGAGGCAGGTTTCCAGGACTCTTTTCAGTATTCTAAGCGATCTTAACAATGCTGTTGTTTAGATGGTATTGATTTGGATGGTCTCTGATTTCCCATTCATCCATACCATTCCAAAGGTTCCAGTAAAAATTGGTACGAACTTTACCTTTATGTTCCACAGTTTTATCAGTTCTCTGGCATGGTCCAATTATTTGTCTATCTTTTCGTTTTCTTTCATTTTTACTCTGTGATTCACCGAGACAACAAAATACACGGGTTGACAAGGACCCTTCTTCTTGTTAATAATAGGTCTAGTCTCCTAGCCGGAATAAAGGGATCCATCTGTATCTTAAAACCCCTGTGAATTTTATGCGTCTCATTCTCTAGGATATATATGCAATCTGCTTTTTCTAACTCCTAACCTTCTCAGCTTCATCGTTGGTCGTGCTGGGATCTCTTAGGTGAATCTCCTTCATTGTCTCAAGTAGTGTTGGATTACGATATTGAATACAAGGTCCTGGCTCAATAATCTACAGTTCTATGCAACAGACTGGTGTAATAACTTACAAAACCCTAAAAAAAAGAAGATTTCCCGAAAGGATACAATGAGGCTAAAAAGAGTCACCCCTAAATGACAAATGATTTTGACGAGAGACTAAAGACCGATTGTTGCACACCTCTTTCTTTACTTCTATTCTACTTCTGTTGTTCTAGAGTCTCTTCTAGCTTCTCTTCTAACATCTCTTCTAGCGTCTGGACTTCGTCTTGGGGACTTCGTGTCTGGTCTTCCATTGGGGATTTCTCTTTATCAGAAGCCCCGTGTCATTAGTAGTTTTTAGATAACACAAGACTTCGATTTAACTTAGATCATATTTTATTCTGAAATCCCCACCAGACTACCTGCGCAGATTGAGTCGGCACGTGCATAACACGTCTTACCATTGTCGTGGCTTTGGCCGGTCTGACTAAAAATCTCTTTCTAATCTAAACCGGAAGAGGGTCTTCTCCACCGGAAGGAGCAGGATGAGGTCAAGCCTTGTTACTCATCCTTCAAGGCCATCGGCTGCAACTTATAACAGCCATTTTGGTTTCTACACTACTGTACATAAATATTAGGAATCTAATAATTATGTAACAGGATAATCTGTCTACCGTTTATGTGAAGAATTATGACTGGATGAATGGCATAGGAAATCTACAACTTGATAAAAAAGAGATCTCCAACAAGAGGAAGAGAGAGATTCTAGCAGATGGACAAAGGAATAAAATGACATATTCTCCATCGAGTAAATTGTCCTAAATGTCGATAGGACAACATTAACAAAAGGAAAGAAAAGAGGACAATGACAAAAAAAAATATTTATATGGAATGATTACAGAAACGTAACAAAAAATTCAGTGTGTGTTTGTGTATGTGTGTGTGTGAAAGGGTGAGATAGGGGAGAGACAGAGAGGGAGAGAGAGAGAGAGAGAGAGGGAGAGGGAGAGAGAGAGAGAGAGAGAGAGAGAGAGAGAGAGAGAGAGAGAGATGTGTGTGTGTGTGTGTGTGTGTAAGGAGTGTTAAATCTTTGGATTGGTACATATTCGTATTTTGGGATATAGAATTTCAATTCTTTAGAATTTAGCAAAAATAGTATCTAATCGTTGCAACTCGAGTATCAGAGTCAACAGAGAAATAACAGTATTAACGACAGGGGAAAAGCTTTAGTAAGTAGAGATATAAGGTGAACAGTGTAATTGGAATTGCTATGTTCAATTAACAAGTCCCGTATGATGTTGTTGTTTCTCTCTTTCAAGCTTTTGTCAGTCATTATTTATAAGAAAAACAGATGATTCCATTCTCAGTATTTCGAAACTATATGCCACTTTTAATATCCAATTGATTGTAAAATATTCCACTAAAAATAATACAATCATGTTGATTTTGTTAAGAATGTAATTAACGTTTCCTCGAATATTGTTAGGGGTGTAATTATGGACTATACTGTAGATAGATTGAAAGAGTAATTAGCCATAGTTTTCACTCTCTTGTGTCGAATTTATCACACCATGTATAATCATGTTTTAATAATCTTACACACATTAAAATATCATGCGTTTCCGCTACATTTAACACATAGAGAGTGAAGATAATTTTAAATGTTGGCAATA
This sequence comes from Doryteuthis pealeii, assembly GCA_023376005.1. Taxonomy (NCBI): domain Eukaryota; kingdom Metazoa; phylum Mollusca; class Cephalopoda; order Myopsida; family Loliginidae; genus Doryteuthis; species Doryteuthis pealeii. The sequence goes on along the minus strand of CM042141.1, from coordinate 75,398,275 downwards.
AACACAAAAGAACAACAAAAAACCCATATAAAACATCTGATAATCTTTTAGGGAATCTTGTAAAACAATATCTTTTTAAATGTTTTATAAAATTACCTTTGTTTAATCTATGAATAAGATAATCCTTTATCTGTGAGTAATATAGTTTTTATTTGAATTAGAAAATGATATTTCATTATTCCCTTTTAAAATTATTCGACATATTTCTTGTGGTTCCGTGGTTTTATTCATAAGATATCCGTGTTACATAATGTATGAGCAGCTTATAAATTATGAACGTACCGGTAGTTAGAATTTTGAATCAAGGCCCATTAGATTTAGAAAATTAATGGAAAATTAACCGACAGTTATGAACGGCTAATAACCTTTTGATTTGACCCCTTTAAAACGCGCCATTACAGACGCGTGGAATAAGTTTTAGTTTAGTAGGTCGTTTCTCACCGCGGATGATCATGGGCTGGATTCTGGAAATAAAGCTTTATTAAGAAACAACCAAGTCTTGTTTGTTAATTAAATAATTAAATATTAAAGACAATGACCGGCCCGACATAAAGAAGAATCAAAAGAAAGAAGACCAACCCTTAAGAGAAAGCCCAACATATCAACAAGAGAGGAACATGGCGACCGACGAGTTAGAACCAGTAGACGAAGTAAGCAGAGTTAAAAGTCATCTATCATCTCTACCCTATCTCTAATCTTATATCTGTCTGTCTGTCTCTCTCCCCATTATATACCCGAGATGTATCTCCTCGTTTATATACCCGATGTTGAACAAGAGTATATAACAAGGGCCGGGTTAGCTCAGTTGGCAGAGCGTCCAGCAAGAAACCACTAGGTTCCTAGTTCGATACCGACCTCGCCAACTCAGCGTCATGAGTAGCACAGGGATCTGTGCAGTAAAATAGGGAGCTGATGGTAGGTGTGGCATCCACCCAGATGCTAAAACAATCTCCTTGGTCAAGTGAAAAGGGGATAGACTCCCTCGCTGATTGGCTGATACCGACTTTAGGCCACCCCGAAGACTTTATTTATTTTATATAACAATATGTTTATATCTTACACTTCTATCTTGTTACTTTAGTAAGTAAGTAAAGTCGTTGTGGCGGCCTAATGTCGGTATCAGCTAGACAGCGAGGGAGTCATTAGTAATTGTCATTGTTTTAAATACAAACATACACAAAAAATTCAAAACACTTGTTGCATTTGTTATCGTAAAAACAAGTTAGCCTGTTCACTACTAAATTTAGTGACCACTTAAGCAACAGCAAGTAGTGTAAGTAACCTAATCATTTGTTTATCAAAATGACTTGTTTCGGCATTAAATGTCCCGGAAAGGGTTGATATACCGTAAAACAAAATAACCAACCAATTAATTTCTTCCCTCGTCTCTATCTGTTTATTCTTTACATTATCTTCTTCTTCTTCTTCTTCTTCTTCTTCTTCTTCTTCTTCTTCTTCTTCTTCTTCTTCTTCTTCTTCTTCTGGCATTGTCATCTCCTAATTTAGTCTAACTTCTATAGAATAGATATGATCTATTCTAAATTAAAAATGTTATTCGAAACTTATCTTAACAACATACGTATGGGCTGTTATGGGGTTTAGCGGTCGGTTGTGTAAACATAACCTACTGAAATAGGGGAAAGATTAGTCAAGATTGCCTGAAGACAGACCACTAGACGCAAACAGAGTGTTTATGTTTTGAAAATATGAATACAGAGGCTCCGTGGAACCACGTCAAAGGAAAATAAAATAATAAATATATATATATTTATATATATATATATATATATATATATATATATATATATATATAAATATAATATGGCTTTTTTAGCCACAATTTTTGGGAGAATATGTGCTTAATTGAAGTCGTACCTAATTTTGAAGTTAATTATTAATAATTAATTAATTAGCGGGCTACCTATTCAAATGTAAGCTAAAACAAATCGAGAAAATCATTTTGTATGTACATTTCGACCTATTAGGTCTCATCATCAGAGCTATTATATATATTAATATCTTATTATAATGGAGATTGTGTTTTTTGTCTGTACCCTATATTATTACTTAGTCACAATTCCTTAGTATTAACGTCACATTCTCAATGTTTTCATTTTTTATTTAAACCTCAATTATTAATAATTATTTTACATTATTAATACTGTTAACCTTGCAATTATATTTATATATACAACAAAATAGCGTTTACAATGTGAATGGGAGGGCTAATTTGCATATTGATATTAAAAATGTGATTTTAATAATATGTGCTTAGTATTATATTTCTAACTGTTTGGTTTTATTTTAATGATATAAGCAAAAATCTCTTCAATGAATCTTAAATGAATCTTAACAAGAACAAATAACTGTCATTTTTATTTTTTACTTCCTTTATAATAAATACTTAAATTAGAAAAAATAACATGAAAGACGAGAGTGATGGAAGAGTAAGTTTCAGTTGTTCTTATTCGATTATTCCTCGGTTTCAAACTTTTATCTGCATTGTTATTAGTTTCATTAGCCTTCTAATTTAATACAATATTTTTTACATTAAAACTAATACTTGCACCCGGAGGTGCATATATTTGCTATATATATATATATATATATATAATAATATATATATATATATATATATATACAAGTGTGTCAAATAAGTATCGTCTTTTTCTATCTCGGTGAATACAGCTTTAAACTTTGTACTTTTTTGACACACCTTGTTTTGAAAAAACTTAATGAATAGAACGTTTTTCCGAATACAAGGTGTGTCAAAAAGTACAAAAAATCTTGATAAATTTTTGACACAGATTATATATATATATATATATATATTGTCGATTTTATTGCTGGGTTTTTCAACCTTTTTCAACAAGTATATCAATCTGGTAGCACGTTATTCCTGGTCAGCAATTCCACCCTATAACCTCTCTTCTCCAGCATTACCATACACTAATATAACACAAAGTCTATGTTTTATTTTCTAATAATGTTAGCTAATTAGCGATTTTGCTTTAAAATTCACTTATTGTAATAGATTTTGATTAACAAGATGAAACAGATAAAGCAATTTTATAAATAAGATTGAAAAATAATATATTCTATTATGTTGGCGAAACGGTCGCTCTGACAATTGATGATAATAAATGATATTAACACAATTGAAGAACTTATTTAGAGTAATGTGGACAACTAGAGATAGATAGATAGATAGTAGGTAGGTAGGTAGGTAGAGAGAGAGAGAGAGAGAGAGAGAGAGAGAGAGAGAGAGAGAGAGAGAGCAAATATGTGTGTATACATTAAAAGGGAGAATGTTCTATACTAAAGTTCTCTATTACACGTATGTAAAACTAGACGGAAATATAAGTAAAGTAAGTAAAGTCGTCGGGATGGTCTATAGTCAGTATCAGCTATACAGCGAGGAAGTCTGTCCCCTTTTCACTAGCACTAGACCAAGGGGATTAATTTAGCGTCTGAGGTGGAGCACTACATATACATTAGCTCTTTACTTTACCACACAATCCCTGTGCTACTCATACGCTGAGTTGGCGAGGACCGATATCGAACCCGGAACCTTGTTGGTTACTCGTCGAACGCTCTACCGACTGAGCAAAAGTCCTTTTGTAAATGTCGCCGAGATGTGTCGGTGTGTGTTAGAGGAAATCCAACCCTCTTGTATCATTGAGGCCTGGAACCTAACAGATCGTCAAGGCATGTGCCCTCTTGGAGTGATGTTGGGCGGAAAATAATTTGATTTGATTTCAAGTGTTCATTAGCAGAAATATTTGTGTTGGACACGGAGGATAATGGCCTTTTCGTGTCATCCAGCGCATAATAGTAGAAAACATCAACCGACAAAGAAGTAATCCCTACTATCATTAATTTTCAATTTTATTTTAAAACAAATAATAATCCTGTTATAATTTGAACTTCCTAGGTTTTCATACAAATACTAACTTGTGATCCCCGATGAGGATTGAACGACCACAAATCTTCTCAATACCTATTTCTCCATCCAAATTAGGACGGCTTTAAAGCTAGTTAACTACTGATTTTTATTGCCATAATTATAGTGATGTTTTTGCTGTAGATAAAGAAATAAGAAATAGAAAGAAATAAGAAATTTATTAATCAATAGTAGTACAAATTATAAAAAAAAATATATAAATAAAAGAAAAACTTTATTGGTTTAAACTACTATTGAAGGGAGGCCATGCCTAATAGCGTGAAGCTAATCCCATGGACATGACCCTTGGACGCTCACAGGAAACGATATATGAAACACACAACGTAAACATATACATATATATCATGAGACAAATTAGCCGTGTGAGAATCTAAATGCAAATCTGTTGTTTATAAGAGGCAATAAAATGATTTTTCAAAAGTGTTTTAAGGACAAAATAATTTACTGAAACTAGCTTCATCTTTTCTTTATTAAAAAGTAACGACTGAACTGTATTCTAAGAATTAATTGCATTAAAACGAATCGAATTATGCCCAAAACTAACAGTGTTGATGATAGGGAAATTAAACAAACCAGATTGGTCAGCACGAGTGACATGAGTATGGGTGAAGTTAACTGCAAAAGCATTCTGAACAGAAACAGGCATTTTATTGTGGAATAGTTTATGTAAGAACAAAATATTTTCACAATGGACCATATCAGAAAATTTGAGAATCTCCAAATTTGCATACAGGTTGTTAAAATGTCTAAATTAACCAAATTTGCCCATAAAAGATAGGTTTTGTTTTGTGTTCCTATATTATTTTGATTAATAGGAAAAAAAAACCCGTGATATTAGAGGTTCCAATACTTAAGTTATATATAATTATAGGCGCGTGATGTAATGGTTAGAGTCGTTGGAAATAGACTCGCCAACCCGAGTTTAAATTCCGCACGAGACTGTTTGCATTTCCATAGCGCTAATACCCTTGGGAAACGTATGCATCCAAGTAGGTGAGACGGGTCTTTAACCTTGGCGACGTAACCAATCTAGGAGAAAGAAAACTCTGAATTTAAACCTGTTAAACTCCGCTTAAGAAATTGACCTTGTGTCGTATCCTGCTCGTGTGGTTGGTAGGACTGTGTAGAACGTATATATATATATATATATATATATAAAATTATATATATATGTGTGTTAGTGTGTCGGTGTGTGTAGTGATGTGATGGTAGATGTATAAGTTGTTTGATTTATTAAGATGGTATCGTACAGAATAGTCGTAGATACCTCAAGGGGGTATTTTCAATATAGGAGGGTCTAAGAAGTTTACGGTGTCTTAATATTATTGGAATATGCTGATATTTTGTTATTAAGCCTCATTTCTGGTCATTTACCTATGGGTTAAATTTTATTTTCATCGAAAGGAAAGAAACAATCGATAGGGATATGGCATTCCTCGGAGACCCATTTTAATTCGAAAATATACTTATCTAAGTAGCCTGGGTAATATAGTTTCAGAATAAATATGATTAAGGGGATCTATCCCGAAAACCCTAGGAAGAGTTCGTGAACAAAACAGACAGGAACTAAAGCTTTATATAATAAAAGGCGTATCTCTCTTTCAAGGTATTATTTTTCACATGATGCTTGATAGTTAGTCTGCTATGAATGATTGTGTGATTTTAACGGAACGTCATCCGTCTAGGGTTATTTTATGTCTAGGGTTTTAAGGGAATCAACTTTATTGTAAATATTTACATTTTCTGTTGTTTCTTAAGAGCTTATTTTTTGTATATGGTCCCGTCGAATAGTAAATATTTTTAAACATCTATTTCACCTATATATGGAGCCCTAATAGGTACTACCACTCCAGCTCAAAATGTACCAGGGATTAATGACAATGAAGGAGTATTTCTCACTTCCCACACATCCAAAACAGGAGCCTCATCCTCAGATGTATTTCAGTGTCATAACCAGAACACCTATTTTGGGGAGATACTTACGCCTCTGCAGGGGATACAGTCAGTATATTTTAAGCCCCGTCGACAGGGTGATGACTTTGCTGAGGGGATGATGTATCGACAAATTGAGCCAATAATTGTAAACTCTCTCTCTCTCTCTCTCTCTCTCTCTCTCTCTCTCTCTCTCTCTGGTGATTTTCATTGTTGCCATTTGTCTGAACACATTTAGCAAACTTAGCTTAGATGTGATACAAGGCCAGGAGAAAGGAGCACCCAGTGAGAATCGAACTCACTAACACTGGTCTAGCTTGCTAACCATTACACCACATGTCTGAGCACATGAGTAGTTATTTCGTTCCGTTATTGTTGTTGTTGTTGTTGTTGTTGTTGTTCCATTTTCATTCTGTCTTCCTCTCTTCCAATCCAGACAGCATCCTACTTAAATCCATTATCTGTATTTCCGATCTTTTCCCAGAGGTTCTCAACGTCATCCATTTTAAGTGGTACTTTAATCTATCGTCTTTCTATAGACACTGCTTAGCATTTTTGAAAATGTTCATTCAATCTGTAGAATTTGTTCATTTTCTCATATCTTTTTTATGTATCTTTTTTTTTTTTACGTGTAATTCTCTATTTGATAACTTTGGCATTTAGGATTTTGCTACTGTTTGATTTTGTTCATTTTATGGAGGCATTCAATGTGTAATGGTTATCGTCGATAAAGAAATGAATTCGGCGATCCGAGTTCAAATCCTAATCGAGGTCGTTTACATTTCAAATAGATCTGTTTGAAAATTAGTCGTATTTGATAGGACGGTTGGCAGAAAAAAAACTCTAAAGACACGAATACACAGAAAATGTAAATATGATAATGTTTCCTAAATCTGTAGACATAAAATAACCCAGATTAGTTGACACGCCGTTAAAATCAATCAATCATTCATATTGTTTTTATAAGAGAGAAGAACAAGGCAGAATCGAATAGAAAATTTACAGTTGCAGAGTTACTGAGAATTACAGAGTTACAGCTCATCCTCCATATTAACCCGCTCTGGCTACGTAGTTAAAAATAATATATATTTGGACACTACGCCATTAACCCGTAGACGGAAGGATGCCAACAACAACAACATTTCAAATAGTGCTAATACACTTTCATTTTCTTTTTTTTCTTTTTAATTTTGCGGCTTGTCAAACATGGAGGGATATTGAAAATTCTTTTTTGAACTCAATTTTTTATACGCATATTTGCTTATTCAGATTATTTTATTTAACCTATAGATAGTACCCTAACAGGTAACACCGCTCGGAACAGGGTGGACCTAGGAGTAATGGTGATGAAGGGGTACTGTTTCCAGAATTGGAATTTCACCTCTAGATGTAGTTTAACGTCATAAACAGGACATAACGAGGACAATAAGATCGTCAATCACTGCTTTCTTGCACAGATATGATGAAAAGGGTTGGGGTTTGTCATAAGGATCAGGACAATCATAAATATTTTAGGGCTTGACTTGACCAGCCTATTGATCGGAGGGGGGCTCTCTGACCGCGCGTCCGTCCTGGTCAAAGTGGAGTGTTGCAAGTTATGAAGGAGAGGTTTCAGTTTAGATTGCTTTGATTAATGGAGATGAACATTCGTGAGTTATTTAATGCCTAAGTCATCTTTTTCAAAGAAACAGTACTATATTCCCAATAACTGGGTGGGATGATGGGGTTCATACCTTTCCCAAGGATATTATTCCGAAAGTGAACGTAATAGTGTGACTGGAGTTCGAATTCACAACTACGTCACAGTCCAGCACGTCAGTTATTACGCCACGAGGACTATAGGGATTGGCCCCTATATTTTTACAGCATGTTGAATTGACCAAATTAAAATAATTAAGTATTCTTAAATAACTAATTTTACAATGGTATGTCATGAGTTTAGAATTATGTAAACAAAAGAGAATCAAATAAATATTAGTCTAGAAATATTTTAACAACAATAGAAACAATGGTTTAAATTCATCCGATTATTTATGTCACCAGAATTCCACAGATACCAAAATCATTCGATATTGCATCATTGCAAATCACCGATATTTGATGAATATTTTAGCTTAATGATCACGTAGACAATTACAAAAGAGAATTATAAAAATACCCTTTTAGCTGAAAGACCAGACAGTGGGAGCTTACGCTCTTTCAGACTCGACAGATTTGGGGCGAATGCCCTCTAACTCGACAGTGGGAGCGAAGGTTCTCCCCCAACATTGACACAATGGAGAGAAGTCGCTGCCCGAAGACACAAAATGATATATCAGGTTGGTCTCGTATTTTCGTTTCCAATTTTCTCTCTCTCTCTCTCTCTCGCTCAATAACAACAAATTTCAATCTCAAATTTCAATCACAGACAAAACTGTGACAATGTTGACACAGCCAGTCGCACAAATGTAAACAATACATGTCACACTTGTCACACACAACTACGTACAGACACATACAGTCGGCAACATCACTAAAAGAACAATTGAATATACCAACTGTAAATTAATTATATAAAGTTTGTTTCCTTTATCAATTTTATGTTTTGTTTTCTATAGAACTTCATTTCTGTAGTCTTATACATTTAAATTGTGGGGACCCATAACTCGGACTTCTTCAACTCCTCAACTAGACATACACACCAAACAACCACTGTCCCTACAGGACTCCCCCGTACTAATCTTAGCAGCATACTTGTTATAAAAGCACGCTCATTTTAATAGCACTAATTCTAATTGTTCTTTGACTAAAGTGGAGTGTGTAAAAGACGTTGGTTGTTTCCATTAAGCGCAAATATGAAAGAAATAGGATATTTAAAAATGGAAAATATGCTGATTGGCCACAAAAGACATTAAAGTGCGTCAAGATAGAAAATATTGTCAATTCTAACTTCTGTTATTTTCGGCTTTTATCCTTTAAATTATGGAATTTGATATATATAATCTGAATTTAAAATTTTCACAAAATAAAATGATAATCTAACAAAGAAGATTCCAGTTTTTGAAAAGTTGGTCAACAATTTCAAAACTTAGATAAATAAAACAATGGTTAGCCTTGACTCGTTGGAGTTGGAAAAACCCAAATGGAAAGATACAAGCTAGGCTGGCACAAGGCCATTTAGACACGTAGGCAATAGTATCGAGTGGCTGGCCAATCAGAGACATATGTTAGGGGTGGGGAGATCTGGATCCCATAAATAACAGACGAAAACTAGAGAGAGACAGAAGGGAGAAGAAGAGAGAAGCGGAGTCAGACACTCCGAAACCAGGGAGCTCACCATAGCTCGGTGCCCTGATACAACTTTACCGATACACTCTGACATCCTGCCACTCGGTACAAAATTGATAACTTAGCCAAAAACTAGCTGTAGATCGCTAATCAACTGACAAAGAAATCCCTCGCTCCTTTGTAAATAAATGTATATATTTTGTACATAAGCATAAAAAGCGTTGTGTTTTGTTTTGTTGATCCGTTGACAGCTTTTGGTTATTTAATCTTATTTCAGCCGAGTTGGTAAAAGGAACGAAACCAGCTCTTTTTCAGCCTTCCTGTAAATCAACAGACAACATAAGAACGGGAGGTTGGAACGGGCGGTTTCGACGACTGTAATACTGAGCCGGAGCATCGTTCCCATAACACCCATACATAATCCGAACCTGTACCCGCCAAAGTATTATAATTGTTATTCACATTGTTTTCCTTATTCAAATTTTAGTTTTGCATTTGGAACATCTACTTCAATTTGATTTATTTCTGCAGTTATTAATCTGTTATTCCGCGTGAGGTATTTGCTTACGTTTTCAAGTTTATTGACACACTTGTATTCACAGTCATTGTGTTGTTTACAATATTATTTCTCCATATTGTATGAACTGGTGCAGTATTGTTACTTTCTGGCTTGTTTAATGAACAGTAAAAGTATATCCTAACTTATTGATTATCGTTGTCATTCCAATTATTCTGGTTCCTTACGACTGTCAAATTTTGGTGATAAGTTTAATGTATCAGAATTGGAAATGTCGGTTCTGTCATCTTATAAGACTAATTTTAGGGCCTTTCTTTGCAGACATGGAACTAACAGGGTTTGATTGGATGATCCAGTCACTTTTCGAGGTTCTTTGATACTGTTCCAAGGGTTCCATCTTCATATTCCTCAACGTTTTCTGTTGTTTTTTTCTTTAACAAGATTCAGGTATTTCTATTTTTTTTGGCCTTCATTTTCCTTTCCTTTCCTTTCCTTTCCTTTCATTTTATTTTATTTTCCTTTCATTTTATTTCATTTTCCTTTCCTTTCCTTTTATTTCTTCTTCTTCTTCTTCTTCTTTTCTTCTTCTTCTTCTTCTTCTTCTTCTTCTTCTTCTTCTTCTTCACGTGCTTTTTGCATCAATACTAACTGTGGCCTGTACTGTCTAAATGCTTCCTCTGATATCCAGTTCTTCCTGATTATTCCAAAGGAATACAAGTACCTTATGATAGAACTGTCACCTTCATGATTTCTAATTTATTTTTGCTTTCCTTTGCCATATCTGTGATCTGATGGAACGGCAAAACCCTTTGCTGCAAATGTATTTCAAGTCATTTGTTAATTAATACTAGGTATGTTATTCTGGGCTCATTTGAGTGATCTGTGTGTATCTCAAAATCCCAAAGAATCGTGTCCCCTTTTCCAGGAAGTGCACAATTCCGAGTGGATCGTCTTCTCCATCCCCATGTACTTGTTTGTGTACAGACTTTCTGTTGCTGGTATCTCAGTATCAGTTTTAAATGATATAGACTCTAATTAATGACTGAATAAAGTAGACGTGTTAGGAATTCAAAGCGAGAAGCTGTTCGATGAAGATAGTTAAAATATAATAAATAAACAGAGAAAGCAAAAACAAAACAAAAGAAAAAATATATCCAACAGGAATACAAATAGAGTAAACACCGATGGCAAAGATGTAAATTAAAATATAAATACAATAATCATATTCTAATTACAATATTCATAATTTACAAGTTATCATACAATAATTATCAGTTTCAACAGCATGCATGGTATTTAAACTTATATGTACATTGCGTATGAAATACGACTCTTTCATTGTTAAACTATTATTTTACAGTGGGAGAGTTTTCACACTAATTGTAACACTTGATTTTCACTCGAGTCTGAGTGGTAGTATCTTTACACATCTTTTTTCGGGTTATTAACACGTTGCAAGTATTTTTTTTCTATGGGTGATTCGTTTGTATCTCAAAGTCCTTGTTAATTTATGTTCCATGACAGATTCTAGTTTGGGCATTATTATTATTATTATTATTATTATTATTATTATTATTATTATTATTATTATTATTAAGTTCGGAGGGCAAACATTGGGACTGGTGTAATCGTAGAAATTCGCCGACAATCATTTTTGACTTTTCCCAGAGGTGTGGCAGGGGGCCGAATCCTGCTGCCATACATATGGCCTACAATTGGCTACCCTTGTTATCCAGGGCTTGACTACAGTGTTTAGCAACTCCAGGTAGGCATCTGAATTCAACCAGATTCCCTTTCTGCAGATTCTCGAGGAATGCTGTTGTACGAACGCAATCAGATCGTCTGTTATGTTGCTTTCTTCTAGCCACAGCCTCGTAGTCTCCATTGCAATTCTCCAGTTCATGCCTGATTGTTTTTAAAGTGTTCAGGGAGCATTATGATATAAGTAACCATAATCTCCTTATTTTGATTTATTCTCTTCCATAATTAAGGTGGGTTCCAGTCATCCATTCTATCTGTCATCACGTATATGAATGAAGAAGGGTCCAAGCTTTTAAATGATGCGTATTGTGCATCAATACCTCCAACCTACCGAGAAAAATTGTCAAATTTCTACCGAACACCCTATATATATATATATATATATATATATATATATGATTCGATCATTTTGGACGCAGCCTTATTTGGTTCTGTTTACGTTAATGTCAAGTCCATATAAACTATCTAGAAGCTAACCAGGTGTGACGTCGCCTTAGGAAAATGGAGAGTATCCTAAATACTTGAAAATTCTACGTAGCTATTTGGATGAAAATGTATCTTGAGATAAAGCAAAGTGGTCTAGGCTGAAGTTGATCAGGAAAATTAATAATAATTGCGTTTGCTTCTTTATATTCTTAAATAGATACATACAAGACTTGATTGAACAAGGACAAATTTGCTTTGATTATATGATCATACACACAGTCGAATTCGCAAATTCAGTAATCCCACAAGTGTCCACGTGCCTAAACACTAACACGAGAAGCAGTCATCCATTGATAAGGGCCTTGCTTTTGATTTCCCTAAAGTTTAAATCTGCGTAAACTATTTCTCGTATAACTTGAGACAACAGCAGCTGATTGGGTAAGATAACAAGTTAAAGTAACTATAATAATAATAATAATAATAATAGTAGTAGTAGTAGTAGTAGTAGTAGTAGTAGTAATCATAATGATAATCATGATAATAATAATAAGAAGAAGAAGAGGAAGATGACGAAGAAGAAGAAGGACGAGAAGAAGAAGAAGAAGAAGAAGAAGAAGAAGAAGAAGAAGAAGAAGAAGAAGAAGAAGAAGAAGAAGAAGAAGAGGACAATGTCATAAGAATAAACAATATCAAAGCAAAATTTTTAAGACGCAACAGAATAGCAAGTGTATTATGTGTGTAGACGAACATGAAACGGTTAATCATATAAGTGAATGCGGCTAACAGACACAAAGAGAATACAAGACTAAGCACGACTGGGTGGGAAAGGTGATCCACTGGGAATTGTGTAAGAAATTCAATTTCACCATGCTATTTAATAGTATATGCACAAATCGGAATTTGTCCGAGAGAATGAGATGCATAAATTTTCAACGACTTTAAGATACAGACAGATCATCTATTCCCTGGTAGGAGACCAGACCTCGTGTTAACAAGAAAAAGAGAACTTGTTATCTCGTGGATTTGCCGTCTTGGCGAATCACAGAGTAAATTTTAAGAAAACAAAAAGATAGAGAAATATGAACTGGAGACTTTACACCGGATGTAATTCAGCGTTATATTCAGAGACTCGGGCACACACATACATCCAGGCAGAAATACACACACACACACACACACACACACCATACAAAGACACATACATACACACACATCTATACAACATTATACTAAAGCGGAGTGAATCAATGATTATTTGCAAAAGTTTTTTTTCTTACTAAGTTTAATGACAAAAAATTAATATAAAAATATTCCTTAATTCTAGGATTGCGTTATTTGTGAAAAATCGATTTTATTGCTTTTAATTAGTCGTAATTTGCTATTAAGACAAAAACCGGTCCGTTTTTTACTCACATTCTGCCTGTCACTTTTCACCTCTCTATATATATCTTGATTACCTCCTCATTATATATGTTAGTTTCTCTGTGGGATTAAAGAGTGTGATTTAGACAGTGTGAAATAAATTTGTGCGTTAAGTTTCAGAAGCAACTAGCCCGTCATTTGAATTAGGTCAAACCTTCTCTTTCTTAGAAATCATACAAAATGATTTTAATATTTTTTTTTAATTCTCCGGTCGTATTTAATTTTTTAAGAAAATTATTCGCTTTTCAAATTAACTTTTCCCCAATCCCAATTATTTACCCAGTGCTCAATGGGTGATCCAACGTGCCGTGTTTTGTCTAGTTATTACACTAAAACTGGGCGAATCAATTTTTGTCTTCTTAAACCTGTTTAATGACAGGAAAATTATACTAAACTATTGCTTCGTTTTAGGATTGAGTTATGTTTGAAAAAAATCCAATGTTAATCGTAATTTACAATTAATTTAAAAAAATGGACCCGTCTCTAACTCACATTCTGCCTGTCACTCAGAGAGAGAGAGAGAGAGAGAGAGAGAGAGAGAGAGAGAGAGAGAGAGAGAGAGAGAGAGAGAGAGAGAGAGATATTTAATAAAAGACTATTCTGCACACGAGTTATTTTAGATATACATATTTTTTAAATATTTCACATTAACATTCGTATTTATCATACAACAACATCGCATTCGACATTCAACTTTCAAAAGACGTAACAGCGTTCATTAACCCTGAAGATCCTTATGGGGAAACTCGAGTAGGTTATTTCAATACAAACTGTAATACTAAATCCTCTCTACTAACGTAATGAGCACTTTATTTTTGTTATAACACTGTCTTATCCGGTTAATACTTGTATCAACCAAATATTGGCATTAACTCAATATTTTTTTTACCGGTAAGTCATTCCCGTTATCTTAAATATATATATATATATATAAGATAATCCAAATGACTGGAAAGTAAGGGATGATTCTATATGAGATTATCGAAATCTCACTGTACAACCATACTGTATGTTCTTGTAGGTGCAGACATATATATTCATAAAATGATTTTTATAAATCCCTATATAAATCTCAATGTATGAGAATCAATAAATTAATTATGTATAGAGTAATATTTAACTTAAAAAAAAACGAAAAAGAAACGGAAAGCACATCGTGTTGTACAGATAATAATAAAGATGTTTCGAATAATCCAAATACTACTGCTATTCATTTATCAATATACATCGATAGTCGATATATATATATATATATATATATATATATATATATATATATATATATATATATATATATCACATACACACACATATTATATATATATCACATGTCACACATACACACACACACACATACACACACACACACACACACACACACAACCTTGAGATTTGTTTCGCTGTCGTTTATAGCAAAAGATTTGTACACACACGCACAACCACACACCTAAAAAATGCACAATGCTTTCTTTTCGATACACACACTTACACAGTCCCATATTCACACCGTAAAAGATAATATTTGACGTCATATTTCAAACCGTCTCCTTTTTTCAAACTTCAAATTTTAAACAGACTGATAAACAAGGACTACCACTCGCTTTTCTCGTTATTCTGGGATAAAACCTTTCTTATTACCTTCCATATACCAACAAATGCCCTGAAGATGATCTAAGTAATTGATCGAAACACTGCAGCGTCGGCCAATAAACTCACCACTTAACTCATTTAAACCTGTGTTTTTTCAATTTTTCTTAATATACTACATACCGTCGGATTCACTTCCTTTTCTTCACACACACACACACACACACACACACACACACACACACACACACACACACATATATATATATATATATATATTCTAGTATTTCAAACAAGTAGCCACTTCACACTTAGATACAATTAACATTTTTGAACCAAGATATTTTTAATCAGTTCAAAGAGTAGCACAGTGTGCTCAAATCAATTTATCAATCTATCTATCACAAGAATACATTGTCATATAAAAACACTCTAATTATGTCTAATTCGACTATATACCAATTATAGAAAAGAAAGATGAGATCAGCTTTTTCCGTTTATTGTAACAAATTTGTTTGCAGGAATATTGATTAATTCGTTCAAATAAATGTAAAATGTCTCTTCTTCATAAAAAGAAAAAAAAAGTCTCTTTTTGCAAAAATATAAATGACATTCGATATAATAAATCGACATAATAAACAAGCAATATTTATTATGAGTAGGACATGTGCTTTGAAAAGTGTTTTTATATCCGAATAGTAAAACGATACAATTTCCCGTTGAAAAAGTCTCTCAAGGTTTTTACTAGTGCTTGTAGGGTCAAATATAAGGGTTGATAGCAATAAATAAACTTTACTAAGATTTAATATTGAAAGGATGTAAACACTCAAGATAAGGTAACATGTCCCTAAGGCATAAACATCACTCTGTAAGAAATTCTATCAAGCTGAGGAAAGCGTGACGAACTCTATACATTTTAGGTACATCTTATGAGCTAAACCAAAGAGAAGTTACCAAGATTTAAGAGAATCCATATCTATCTATCTGTAGATCTATCTATCTATCTATCTACCTCAGCCTATTCATAGAAATCTGTCTATCTATCAATCTATCTATCTCAGCCTATTCATATCTATCTATCTATCTATCTATCTATCTCAGCCTGTTTATACCAATCTGTCTATCTATCTATCTACCTCAGCCTATTCATATCAATCTGTCTATCTATATATCTATCTCAGTCTGTTTATATCAATATCTCTATCTATCTATCTACTATTCATATCAATCTGTCTATCTATCTATCTATCTACCTCAGCCTATTCATATCAATCTGTCTATCTATCAATCTACCTCAGGCTATTCATATCAATCTATCTATCTATCTATCTATCTATCTATCTACCGCAGCCTATTCATATCAATCTGTCTATATATCTATCTACCTCAGCCTATTCATATCAATCTGTCTATCTAGCTATCTACCCCAGCCTATTCATATCTATCTATCTATCTATCTATCTATCTATCTCAGCCTGTTTATACCAATCTGTCTATCTATCTATCTACCTCAGCCTATTCATATCAATCTATCTATCTATCTCAGCCTATTAATATCTATCTATCTATCTATCTATCTATCTCAGCCTGTTTATACCAATCTGTCTATCTATCTATCTACCTCAGCCTTTTCATATCAATCTGTCTGTTTATCTATCTACCTCAGCCTATTCATATCAATCTGTCTGTTTATCTATCTACCTCAGCCTATTCATATCAATCTGTCTATCTATCTACCTCAGCCTATATATATATATCAATCTGTCGATCTATCTATCTACCTCAGCCTATCAATCTGTCTATCTATCTATCTACCTCAGCCTATTCATATCAATCTGTCTATCTATCTACCTCAACCTATTCATATCAATCTGTCTATCTATCTATCTATCTATCTATCTATCTATCTACATCAACCTATTCATATCAACCTGTCTATCTATCTCTCTACCTTAGCCTATTCATATCTATCTATCTATCTATCTATCTATCTATCTATCTATCGATCGATCTCAGCCTGTTTATATCAATCTGTCTATATATCTATCTACCTCAGCCTATTCATATCAATGTCTATCTATCTATCTACCTCAGCCTATTCCTACCAACCTGTCTATCTATCTATCTACCTCAGCCTATTCCTATCAATCTGTCGATCTATCTATCTACCTCAGCCTATTCATATCAATCTGTCTATCTGTCTATCTATCTATCTACCTCAGCCTATTCCTATCAATCTGTCTATCTATCTATCTACCTGAGCCTATTCATATCAATCTGTCTATCTATCTATCTACCTCAGCCTATTCATATCAATCTGTCTATCTATCTATCTACCTCAGCCTATTCATATCAATCTGTCTATCTATCTATCTACTCAGCCTATTCATATCAATCTGTCTATCTATCTATCTACCTCAGCCTATTTATCATGTCTATCTATCTATACCTCAGCCTATTCCTATCAATCTGTCTATCTATCTATCTACCTCCTATTCATATTCAATCTGTCTATCTATCTATCTACCTCAGCCTATTCATATCAATCTGTCTATCTATCTATCTACCTCAGCCTATTCATATCAATCTGTCTATCTATCTATCTACCTCAGCCTATTCATATCAATCTGTCTATCTATCTATCTACCTCAGCCTATTCATATCAATCTGTCTATCTATCTATTACCTCAGCCTATTCATATCATCTCTACCTCAGCCTATCATATCAATCTGTCTATCTATCTATCTACCCCAGCCTATCATATCAATCTATCTATCTATCTATCTATCTATCTATCTACATCAACCTATTCATATCAACCTGTCTATCTATCTCTCTACCTTAGCCTATTCATATCAATCAATCTATCTATCTATCTATCTATCTCAGCCTGTTTATATCAATATGTCTATCCATCTATTTATCTCAGCCTGTTTATATCAATCTGTCTATCTATCTATCTATCTACCTCAGCCTATTCATATCAATCTGTCTATCTATCTATCTATCTATCTACCTCAGCCTATTCATATCAATCTATCTATCTACATCAGCTATTCATATCAACCTGTCTATCTATCTCTCTACCTTAGCCTATTCATATCTATCTATCTATCTATCTATCTATCTATCTATCTATCTATCTCAGCCTGTTTATATCAATATGTCTATCTATCTATCTATTTCAGCCTGTTTATATCAATCTGTCTATCTGTCTATCTACCTCAGCCTATTCATATCAATCTGTCTATCTATCTATCTATCTCAGCCTGTTTATATCTGTCTATCTATCAGTTTGTTCATAGCCATCTATATATCTCAGTCTGCTGACACACACACACACACACACACTCTCTCTCTCTCTCTCTCTCGCACACACACACACACACACACACAACACACACACACACACACACATATATTATTATATATATATATATATATATATTACCAACCCCTCCTCACGAGCAGAATGCGACACAAAGTCAATTTCTTAAGCAGAGATAAACAGGTCTAAATTCTTCTCCTAGACAGGTTACTTAAACAAGGTTGGAGAGCCCAGTCTGTCCTACTATTTACCCATAACTGGAGGGAGTAGGGTTGGATTCATACCTTTCCCAACGGTATTAGCGCTATGGGAAATTCAAACACCCTTGTTCAGCATTTGCACTCGGGTCGACGTGTCCATTTCCCACAACTCTACCATTATGCCACGCACCTCCTCCTGTCTCTCTCTCTCTCTCTCTCTCTCTCTCTCTCTCTCTATATATATATATATATATATATATATATATATATATATTATACGGGGAGAGAGAGAGAGAGGGGCGTGGCATAATGGTTAGAGTCGAAGGAAATGGATTCGTCGACCCGAGTTCAAATATATATATATATATATATATATATATATATATATATATCAGTCATCGACAGACACGTGTTTAGAAGTTTACTTCCCATCAGTGCGGCTCGATCTTTTAAGAACTACCTCTAGCTGGGATCGACACCCGACATAATTTTCGTCTGCCAAATTCATTACCCTTGCGTCTATCAGCGGCCGTCAGTCTAGGTTGAACAATTAATTGCCATGTACGTTACGGCGGTATGTTTTACAATCACCAGAGAACTCAAATCTGTAAACAGACGGGTGAGGGCTAATGCCAAATGGTGAAGTTACAATTAATGTCCCCCCACAGGGCTCAACCAAGGGAGTGGGAAGCATATGCTCATATCTATCTATCTATCTATCTATCTATCTATCTAATCACAGTCTGTGTATATTTATCTATCTGTTTCTAAAGTGTATATCATTAACTCTTTTATCTACTACTACTTCTTCTCTGTTTATCTTTTTATTACAATATTTTTGTTCTAAACCCACACGCATATATACTGAAAAAACTATCTATCTATGTATCTGTCAATCATTCTATAATTTATCTCTTATTCTGTCTATGAAATCTTATTACCTATCCATTTTCTTCTTTTTATCTGTTTATAGCAATTTACACCTGCCCAAGCCGAACCAGTGCTGCATAGTGCTGCATAGCCTACAGAAGTCGGTAACAATTACCTTAGTTATTTATGGCACATTGTCAATGATTTTATTTGTATTTAAACTTCAAATAATTTGCATATTTGCCTTTCTAACTTAATATAAGTTTTTATTACATTAAAGCTTAAATACTTGCGCCCGGGGTAGGGTGGGGGCACATATTTGCTAGTAGAGTTAATATTATAAATAAAAGCTGTCCAACATTTGAACCCTTTTCATTGTAATAATGACAATTTAAATAAATAAATAAACTATATATTATTTAGATAAACTAACTATACAAACTGGAATTCATTGTATTATCACTTTAAATAGAATTAATATTTGCGAAATTTGTAATCAATTTAAAAAAATTTTTTTTTTTACTCTTACCCTTTTTTCAGTAACAAGAAATTAACTAAAATTTTACAAATAAATAAATACTTATGATTTACTATAAAATTACGTGTAAAATATTCAAAATAATTATTTAATTAATAATTAATAGATACGTGGAAGATTTTATTTCAAGGCGGGGGGGGGGCGAGAACTAAATTTCCATTTCAAATCATTTTTTTACTCCTTTAATAAGTTTAATAATTTTGCTTACTTATGATACAAAACCCTCGGACATTGAATTTTTTACTCCCCACACCCTGATCAGGCAATATCTTTCATGAGATATTTATATGAGAACTCATATAAATCTGGGCTCATGAGTTCAAAACAAGACGGAGGTAACTGTAACGTTCTAATAGCGATATATGTTGTATAGCGGATCTTGTCAACGTGCCTCCGAATTCACTACACTAAAAAGGTGTTCGGCACGTGGCGGTCATCTTGTCGATAAGAAAAGTACAACGCGAGAAATATATCTTCACAAGCTGCTTAGCTTTTATTTCCAGGCTCGTATCGTGGGCTCTGTTCGGAGAGGAGGAAAGGCAGAGAGAAAGAGAGAGAGGACACTGATAAATTACGGTGATCCCACAACTGGGACCAGAGGTCCGGTCCGTACCCTACGCGTCCGAAAGCAAAAAGAGGCCGGTATTTTTCTTCGTCATTCCAAGTCACAATGTGACTTCTGGTTCCGGTCAACACCCGAAACTTCCTGTTGACATTCAATTCTCCATTCGGGGGGTCACGCCCCGGTCAAATTCACGACAACCTGTTTTATGAACATCACTTTTTTAAAAGCCTTTACTCACTCTTATTTCTTCTTCCTCCTTTTCTAATAGCAATCCTCGCAAAACTCAGGATAATCCCCATCTTGCTACAGTAACTCTATAATGGATGGTAAATTATTAGACCAGTTAACATACCTATGCAGTAATATCTCATCTACAGAAAGTGATGTAAACGTACGCAGTGGAAAGACATGGGCTGCTATAGACAGATTATCGATCAGATGGATATCTGATCTCATTGATAAGATTAAGAAAAACTTCTTCCAAGCCGTAGCCGTATCAGTGCTACTGTACGACTGCAGCTGCATCACTTGGGTATTAACGAAGCGCCTAGAGAAAAGCTGTCTGCGTGCTGTCTTAGATAAATCTTGGAAGAAGCATTTGAAAAAAGCAACTGTACGGCCAATTGCTTCCATCACATAAAGTACCCAACTAAGACATGCTGAATACTGCTGGAAAAGAAAGGACGAACACATTAGTGACCTTCTTCAGTGGACACATAGACACGGACACACTAATGTAGACTGACCATCAAAAAGCTACATGATTTATAGTAAATTGACACATGCATATACATACACGTACACACAACATTCCTGCTCATATCTCTCTATCTACTTATCTACTTATCTATCTATCTATCTATCTCATTCTGTTCATATCTATCAATCTATCTATCTATCGATATACTATTTCTAATTAATTTATCATTTTTTCTTCTGTTTTTGCTGCTATTTATTTTCTTCTATTGATCTCTTTCTACAATTATTTTTACTGAACACACGTACTCACTCTCCCTACTGTTACACACACACACACACACACACACCACACACACACATATATATATATATATATATATATATATATATATATATATATATATATATACACGTGCTTATGTGCATAGTCACTTAGAGAGACACACATACATACAAAATAAATGAAATTCTATGTATTTATTTTTCTTCATATTCCTATTTTTGTTTAGATCCTCAATACTGCGGAGTTTGATAACAAATACTGCCTAAAAATAATCGTTTTGATTGTATCATGTTCCTATAGAAATTTAAAAAACCAAACATACTGGTGCATTTGCTTTGGAAGAAAATTAACTTTTATAAAAGATGCTTGGATGTGTACATATTAATAGGCAATTATTTATATCTCTATCCTCCCTGTCGCTCTATCTATCTATTTATCTCATTCAATCATTTCCTTTAATTTCTCATATATTTACCAACCCCTCCTCACGAGCAGAATGCGACACAAAGTCAATTTCTTAAGCAGAGATAAACAGGTCTAAATTCTTCTCCTAGACAGCGGTTACTTAAACAAGGTTGGAGAGCCCAGTCTGTCCTACTATTTACCCATAACTGGAGGGAGTAGGGTTGGATTCATACCTTTCCCAACGGTATTTAGCGCTATGGGAAATTCAAACACCCTTGTTCAGCATTTGCACTCGGGTCGACGTGTCCATTTCCACAACTCTACCATTATGCCACGCACCTCCTCCTGTCTCTCTCTCTCTCTCTCCTCTCTCTCTCTCTCTCTCTGTTATATATATATAAATATATTATATATATATATATATATATATACGGGGAGAGAAGAGAGAGAGGGCGGGCGTGGCATCATGGTTAGAGTCGAAGGAAATGGATTCGTCGACCCGAGTTCAAATATATATATTATATATAATATATATATATATTATATATAATCAAGTTCATCGACAAGACACGTGTTTAGAAGTTTACTTCCCATCAGTGCGGCTCGATCTTTTAAGACTACCTCTAGTGGGATCGACACCCGACATAATTTTCGTCTGCAAATTCATTACCCTTGCGTCATCAGCGGCCGTCAGTCTAGGTGAACAATTAATTGCCATGTACGTTACGGCGGTATGTTTTACAATCACCAGAGAACTCAAATCTGTAAACAGACGGGTGAGGGCTAATGCCAAATGGTGAAGTTACAATTAATGTCCCCCCACAGGGCTCAACCAAGGGAGTGGAAGCATATGTTCATTCTATCTATCTATTCTATTTATCTATCTATCTATCACAGTCTGTGTATATTTATCTATCTGTTTCTAAAGTGTATATCATTAACTCTTTTATCTACTACCACTTCTCTCTGTTTATTTCTTTTATTACAATATTTTTGTTCTAAACCACACGCATATATCTGAAAAAACTTATCTATCTATGTATCTGTCAATCATTCTATTAATTATCTCTTATTCTGTCTATGAAATCTATTACAACACACACACACACACACACACACACCATACACACACACACACACACACATCATATATATATATATATATATAATATATATTAAATATATATGTATGTAGCCTCGCATAATGTAGTAATACATGCATAAATATCGACACAACGTACACACTCACACACACAACACACACACACACACACACTATATATATAATAATTTTTCTACAATTTAACATAATTGCATGTATATTCTTCTCTTTCTCAATGTATATATATATATATATATATATATAAATATATATATGTGTTATATGTGTATATTGTGTGTGTTGTGCAGGTTTTATGTCACATCTACGTATATAAGCCCCAATGCATTACATATTGTTTGAGTTACCTCATATATACATATATATATGGTTGTGTGTTATGTCTTTGTGTGTTGTGTGTTGCGTGTGTGTTCTGTCTGTGTGTGACTTTGTGTGTTGCAGGAAAATTCCTTAAATTAAGTTACTTGCATGTATACAGTGCATTTTCTGTCTTTCAACTTCTATCTGTGTGTGCACATGTGTCTATCCGTTTGACCGCGTCTATTTATGTTACATCTACTATTAAAAACGCACGCATATATCTACCAATTCTGTGAGGCCATTTATCACCCATTTTGGGATTACTTGTACATATAACTCAGCATTGTATCCCTCACCTCTAACTCCCTCACTCCCCTCTCTCTCTCTATATATATAATATATATAATTATATATTTGGTGTGTCGTGTTGTGTTGTGTGTGGTGGATGAACTGTTGATGGTTCCTTAACATTTACATGCACGGCTATACGTACATTTTTTTATAGAAGTTTTCGGACTCCGAATGTATTTTGTTGAGAATTCTTATTTAACCGAAGTATAGTTCGATTCGTCGTAGATGCGTGCACGCCACGTTCTTTTCTTGATGTGGAAACACAAGTCGAACTTAGAGGAGCTTACTTTTAGGCATGAACAAACGCCATTCAGACTGGTTCCTTGTAGATATTTGCCAAGCAAAGTTTATTCCGTACAAGACGAAACATGCAGAACCAAAAAAAATATGTTGGAATTGGTCCCGTCTGGCCTTTTTTATCAGGGAATCGTATTCGTTGGTTAGCTTTCCTAACAAACTTGTCATCTGGAGTTTTAGAATACACCCACTGCACCTTTGCAGAGGGTAAGAAGCCCTAAATGGACACCTGTTGCCGTGGGTGGTGACCCGTGATGCTTAAGGATGGATCCTCGTGTCCTGCATAGTCCAAAACATGCAACACTCCACTTAAACCCTTACTTAGGATAGACCGGCGGTCGGAGAGACCCCCTCGATCAATCGGCTGTCATGTCAAGCCCATCCCCTATATGATTGCCCAGCCCCTATTACCCTCATGGTAAGCCCTACACCATTTCATCATATGGTGCTAGAAGGCAGTTGCTGTGGGTTTTCATATCGCGGTAATTACGTTAATCTCTGAGGGGAGTTCCAGTTCTGGAGTTTGCGAAATGTAGAGCATCCCATCATTGCTCCCTGGTCTACAATGACCCGGATGTAGTACCTGTTAGGCCCCATCTATGGATTAGATAGAAAATGTGTTTCATAAAAAAATTGAGTCTACATTAGGAATGAGTTTATTTCAAAACTTTACGCATTAAATGATCCACTGAAGTGAGTTATACCGTATCCCCCCAAAAAAAAAAACAAACAAACTTAAACCAAACCCTTCCTAACAGGAAATTTATTGGACCAAATCAACCTCTTACCATACCCATGTGTTCCGTGTAAATCTATTGCAATAATTTCGATGGAAGACTGCCCCCCCCCAATGTTTCTATCACGCCACATATATTCTAAAATGATTTTTATTAATTACAGGAGATAAAGTGGTTTCTTGATTTCTGAACAAACTTCATATTAAAAGGGATTATTAACACCTCGAATCACTACGAAACAGCAAAAATAGGCAAATAAAATTCTAGTTTGTAGAGTGTTTCATAACGCATTGCACTTCATAAATTATTATCACCAATCGGCGGACAGAAGAAAACATTGACTGCACCTTGCGGAGGGGTAAAAATCACCCATATCTGCGACTGTTATCCTTAAGATTGAACCCTGTGGCAGAGTAGTTCATGACATGCAACACTTCCAACAACTTGGCCCTTACTAAGGCTAGACGGGGCAGGCGAGGCCCCTTCCGATCAAACGCTGCTTCAGGTCAAGCCCAGGACCTATATTGTCATAACCCTAATTCCTTTATGCTAAACTCCAAACCCTTTTTATCTCATATATGCTAGAAGGCGGTTGTTTAGTCTTAATATCCTCTTTTGCCCAACATGCTACTACTGCTACAACAATTTATGAGCAGTTATAAATTATGAACGTAACTGTAGTTTAGAATTCTGAATATATAGACTGAGAATAAACGGGTCCATGAAGGTTGGCCACAGTTGTAGGGTAATAACCTTTTACCTTTGACCCCCTTGGAAACCGCCATTACAGACACGTGGAATTGCGTTTTAGTTTAGTTAGTCAGATGCGAGACGGCACTTATCAGAGAGATGTTCAATTCACCGTGCGAAATCAAAATGGGCAGGTTGGAAATAAACGTGATCAAAAAAACAATCTTGGGTTAATTAAATGTTAAAACAAACAATGTCCAGCCCAGCACAAAGAGAAATCAAACGAAAAGAACCAAACCATAACAGCAACAGCCCAACAGACCGAACCAGATACATGGCGGCCATGAGTAATGACCTTGAGGAAGAATCAGTAACCAGAAGAGTAACAAGTAAAACAATCACTATTTATCTAATATAATTAACTCTGTGTTTGTCTGGTCAGTATGTCTGTCTCTCTCCCTCTCTCTCACTGTATTATATACACGACTTGATGTGCGTTTTTTTATGGAGTATATAGCGCGTGGTTCTGATGCGTAAGTCGTAGAAATGCACTCGTTCAACGCGAGTTCAATTCCTGACGAAGCTGTTGGAATTTCACATGGCGCTAATACCCTGGAAAAGTTATGAATCCACATTCTCCCTCCAGCTATGGGTAAATAAGGAGGGTAGACTGGACTCTTTAACCATGAGGTAACCAGTCTAGGAGAAGGAACACTCTGAATTCAAACCTGTCAAACTCGCTTAAGAAATTGACCTTGTGTTGCATCCTGCTCGAGCGAGGGGTTGGTAAATATATATATATATATATGAGTATTATAGAATAAAAACACTTATGGCTGGAAAATGAAATGACTCTATATGTTTTGCTGCATTGTTTCTGTGGAACCTGCAACTGCTCGATGTCCATGTTGATGTCACAGTGCAAGTGCATGCATCATTTTAATCTCTCACATCACTCAGATGACTCGGTGACCGTTGGACGCTCTCCAAAACATTTCCAATCTGGCCACCTGACCTGTCCAAAGAAACTATATCTTTGACAATATTGCCTCCGATATTATTTGCTGTTTTAATAGAGAAATGCGGAAAACAGCATTGATGAAAAAAAGTATGATGGCAGCAAACTCATATCAAGTATTGCCATTGCTTGATATAATAAAACAATAATAATAATAACAAAAAAAGCAAAAAAAAAAAGAAGCTCAACAGTTCAAACAATATAATGGTGAGCTTCAAAAAAGTTCAACAA
>CM042141.1:75359266-75366766 GCA_023376005.1 Doryteuthis pealeii | reverse complement strand
ATTTAACTTTCAAAGAAAGAAAAAACTACCAGTTTTAACTATTTCGTAATAAATTTATTTCGACCAAAGCTTTGGGGCTTTTGAGCTTTTGATTGAAATAAATTTATTACGGAATGACAGTCTGTTAAGTTTTTTCTTTCTTTGAAAGTTATATATATATACATATACATATATGTGTGTGTGCGTATGTGTGTATGTGTGTATATATATATATATATATATATATATATATATAATATATACATGAAGAAAATGATTATGTATATTCTATGTAAGAAGTATTTTACTTCTATACTTGATAGCAATAATACTTCCAAGAAGTTTGTTCAGCAACAGATCATCTACTGAATATTCATCAACTTTGTATTTCTACTCTTATGACTCTACCATAATCTTATCTTTGATTAATCATAATCTTTGAATCTTACGACAGCATAGTTTAAAACAATACATTTTTTTATTTTGGCCATTATAAGACACTTGAAAAAATAAATTTACAGGAGCTGAAATGAGATTTCTTTAGTAGCAAAAAAAAAAAAAAGGTCGAAATGTTTTGTATTTTCTTAAATCCTGTGCTGGTAAGTCTACCTATGTTTAATATTAGCAGTACAGAATATTCAAAATATTGTGGCAAATACATACTCCGTGTTCTATGAATTTTAAAACATCTATAACCACAACGGTTTTGGCAGGAACACTCCCCTGCCTTCTTAGTACTCTTTAATTCCACGCTTATCTTATAGGGATCGGCCCCTATATTTAAACGGCATGTGGAATTGAACAAATTAAAATAATTAAGTTTTCTTAAATAACTAGATTTACAATGGTATGTCATGAGTTTAGAATTAAGTAAACAAATGATTATCAAAATAATATTAGTTTGGAAATATTTTAGAAACAATATAAACAATGGTTTAAATTCATCCGATAATTTACGTCACCAGAATTCCACAGATACTAAAATCATTCGATATTGCAAATCACCTGATATTTGATGAATATTTTAGCTTAATGATCACAATAGACAATGACAATAAGAAAATTATAAAAAAGGCCCATAGAGCTGGAAAAACTTCAGATGCAGACACAGAGACAGTGAGGAGCTTTCGCTCTTCCTGACTCAACAGAGTTGGAGAGGATGCTCCTAACTCGACAGTGGGAACGTCCGAAAACATCAAATACGACTCAACAGGTCCGTCTATCTTTTCGTCTCCTATTTCTCTCTCTCTCTCTCGCTCAACAACAACAAATTTCAATCACAAGTTCCAATCACAGACAAACTACTAATATGTTGACACAAGCAATCACACTAATATAAACATCATGTCACACTTGTCACACACAACTATGCACAGACACAATCAGACTGCAACACCACTGAAAGAACAATGAAACTATATTAATTGTATTTATGGATATAAAGTTTGTTTCCTTTATCAATGTCTTCTTCTTTTGTTACCTATGGAAACTACATTTTCCGTAGTCCTTATACATATAAATTGTGGGGACCCATAACTTCAAACTTCAACTCCTCAACCACACACTAACCAAACAAAATGGGTCCCTACAATCTTAATCTATATTGTATCTACCATAACATTTCATCCAGTTCTGTTTTTGAATGAAAAAGACATTAAACCGATTGTAATTCATCACCAATTAAGGGAAGTTAATGGAGACCCGTGCATGGTTGTCAAAAACTTCCGCAAATAGTGTAAGAAGTTTGGAACAACGACGACGTCCAAGAATTCCCGAACGACATGGCGACGAGCTGGTAGGACATGGGCATACAAAAAACTGTCACATCGCCACCGAAAATTCAGACATCGAAATGGCGACCATGTAGAAAAATAGATACATTTTCAAAATTTAAGATGATGTAAAATTCATTGAAAATAAACGTAAACGTTTCTGTGATTTTTAAATATTTTGAAGTCCTTACCTTTGGGATGACATTCGTATTCACACACACGCACTCACACACACACACACACACACACACACACACACACACACACACACACATATATATATATATATATATATATATATAACACATGCACATATATATATCACATACACAAACACATATATATCGCATAAACACACACACATATGTATATATACATATATAAGTCTATCACACACACATACATACCCACATATATATGAGTATATATATATATGTATGTCCACACACACATACACAAATATATATATATATATATATATATATTTATATATATATATACACATATAGTCATACACACAACTCCCATGAACCCTCTCTCACATATATAAGAGCATTAAAAAAAAAAGTAACTCACCTCATAGAAGTTCTTCACGGAACAAATGGACATGCTACTACTAACACACTCGTCTACCCGGATTTTAATAGCATGTCAAACCCTCAAAAACACTTCAATTTTTATAGTTCTTCTATAATACTCCCTTTCAAAAAATCTATTAACAATTTCTTCAAATAAGAAATGTTCTCCAGACGATGACCTAAGGTCGAAACTAGTTGAGAATAAACAACATATAAGAAATATTCCTGATTGTCTTATTACTTTTTGTTCATACTATAATATATATATATATATATATATATATATATATATATATATATATTCGTTGCAATACTTGTAAATAAGGCTTAATATCAGTGCTAGATCATATATATCTATAAAAATAGATACATGTTTAACTTTTAAAATCATGTTAACAATATTGAAAATAAAGTTTTCTGTGATTTCTAAATATTTCGGAGACCTTACATTTGGAATTACCTTCGTGCATCCAGTATATATGCAGAAAAATATTAACGTATATTTTTCGCGTTTTATTATTTTTTTTTGTAACCCTGTGTTTTTAACGGTTTTGTACGTCTAGCCATACGATTCCTGTAAACAGTTTCTCTGTTTTAACAGTCAGCCTAACAATATTGTATAAACAAGTATATCATAACAAAAATAGATAAAAGTAATGCCATGTAAAACACAAAATAAAATCCGAGTGGACTTCCGCTGAACCAAAAAGATGATAAGTAGATTGGATCATATATTTTTGGATAATCCCATCAGCGAGTTATAGTTTCATATTTTCGGAAAGAGATATAACCAACATCACAAGATTACCTGAAAGAATGTACATTACGGTTTCGTTGGAAGAAAGAAAATATCTTGTTATCTTAAATAAACAGCATATTTACGAGAAGAAATAACGAAAGTAAAATAAAACGTCCTCTATTTCAGTGAACCCGCTGCTGGTGATAAATAATAATTTGATTGTCTATTCTTCCTTCCTTTTGTAAACTCTTTGCATATTTATAACAAAAGACATGAATAGACGTACGTATTGGTTGAGATGGAAAGTTTAAAGCAAGAAATAACTCCGACCGTTGCTGTAAAGTTATGGGTCCAACCAAGACGTAAAGAGCCATTTTTCGAGGTGGGGGTTGATTGGAAGGTTTACAGAAATTTAAAAAGTAAATAGTATTATTTGTATTATTCGGACTATTGTCTTCATCTTTATTATCTGTACAACGTTTCGACCGATGTGCCCTCCGACCTTCTTCAGGTATTTTTTTGTCGGACTCGGGAGCCTTCTCGAATTCGGGAACCTTCTTTTCGAACTCAGGAATCTTCTTGTAATCCGGAGCCATACGGAACTTTGAACCCAACCCTTTATTAAATCCACGGGGGTATCCTGTTCTCATCCCGCTAACCATAGCTGGGTTATAGTTGTGTTAATTATTATTCTATGTTACTGTCGCCCTTGAACAGGATTGAACCAGTAGCCTAGAGATATCATCATCATCATCATCATGTCGCGCTGTCAGCGCGGATATCCATGACAATCTCTCTCCATCCGTCCCTATCGCTCATCATTCTCGAGAGGTCCTCTATGCAGCATCCTGAATCCGCACAGAGTTGATCAATGTACGTCTTTGCTGGTCGGCCCACACTGGCATGTCCATGTGTTGGCTTTCACAGTAGGACGTCGCTTATGAGTTCGTCCTTGCTTCTCCAGCAGTGTCCCGCGTGTCTTGTCCGTCTTACTCGGATGGTTTGGGTGATATGTGGCAGGTGGCCGTTCAGCTGCTTTCTCGTGGGGTGTTGTTTCCACGTCTCGTTCAAGATCACCCGCAGCATTCTTGTGCAGCTCCCATCTAGTTTATTCTCTAGTCACTTAGTTAGGACCCAGGTGGTGCAGCCATACAGAACTGTCTTAATCCAGCGTCTTCACCCACTACGCCATGTGTCCAAAAAGTGAAGTGACAAATATTTTCAACCGCTAGGCGAATATTTAGAATATCACATGTTTCATGACGAGCGCATTCTCTTTTTGGTTAAGCAAATAACTTTTCTCCATTCAAATTTATATATCATTCGTCTCTGAAATACGATGCATAGTATAAGGTTAATATTTTCTGCTGAAATATGTTCTTGACTATTATACTCTATTAGATAAGGCAAGGTTATATCAGTCGGTATAGCGTAGGCCTAGGAACCACAAGGTTCATTGAGTGATACAGACGTCTCCTCAACTCAGCGCATGCGTAGTACGGCTGGAATCTGAGTGGTAAAGTGGGAAGCTGATGGTCGGTGTGACGCTCCATCTCAGACGCAAAAATAATCCTGCTAGTCTATCACTTGTAAAAAGGGGATAGTTTTTTGTTGATATTGACAATGGGTTACTTCATCGACTTTATCACTTTTACTTTTAAGTAAAAAAAAAAAAATTATGACTCTCAAGGGAGCTTGTCGGGTGGCAAGAGGTTTATTTTTTTTTAGGTTAAAAGGTAACTAGTTATTCCTTGTGCGTATTCTTAGGGTTTGCTTTTTTACCCCATTTTATTTGGTGGTCGCACTGAAAAAGGAATTCAAGGGAAGAAAAAGGAGGAGGAAAGACAAAAGGTAGTTTTATGATTTGGGCTTTATTCTCGGGTCATAGCCACCACATAGCAAGGAAATTTCTCCCTGGCCAATAATAGTGCCTTGTCCGAGTTAAGGCTTAAGTCAGAATGGCCGATAGATTATCTTGGTGTTTGTAAGTGAATCCCTTTTCCTGCACATATTCGGGGGTTCTTACGGTGAAGACTTATGGGAGTTTGTTATGCTTTTTTATTTTAATTTTAATTTTAATTTTATTTCAATCCCCATAAGTTACATCTTTTTCTTGTTGTAATTCCAGTATCAAAGTGAGCAGAGAAATAATAGAAATAAAACGGTATTCAAAACAGGGAAAATGGTTTACTAAGCAAAGATGCAAGGTAACAGAGTAATTAGCAATTGATAGATTGAATTGTGAGAGATTTGCCAGAGATACTTATATAGAGGATTAACTTTTTGCAACATTTTGAGACTGAGGGTAGTGATATAGTGTTGTGAAACGTACATGCTATTCTACATATTCATCCTGCATTTTGAACTTGTTTGTGTGAAGTGAAGACCGAAAGCAACCACTGTAATCATTTTCCCTAAGCGTAATTGATTTAAGGACAGTTGAAAACAAAATTGAATGCTTTCTGTCCTTTTCACTCATTGGCCAATTTTTACCGTTGGGAAAATTCATAAAAAGAGTGACGATTTTGCGTACATCTTATACCAACAAATAAGTCCAACACTTACCCCTTTACACACTAACCAGCCAAATATCCATGGGTGAGTAAATATTCGTATCTAATACCAGAGCCGACGCACTCGACCCTATACCCTCCAAATTGATAGTGCCCAAGCCTCATTGGCAGGTTTCATATATTTAATATAAATGGTACATTATGAAAATTGACATTTATTTGAGTAAAGGCTCTGTATAAGATGCCAGTATAACTCAGTCAGTAGAGCGTTCGACTAAGAACCACAAGGTTCCGGGATCGATACGCTAACTCAGCGTATGAATAGCACAGGGATTTATGCGGCAAAGTAAAGAGCTGATGGTAGGTGTGGCTCTCCACCCCAGACGCTAGAAAACAATCTCTTTGGTCTAGCGCTAGAGAAAAGAGGATAGACTCTCTCGCTGTCTGGCTGATACCGACTTTAGGCCACCCCGACGACTTTATGTACTTATCAGATATTCGGCGGGGACGCACCGGCCCTGTCTGATACTAATAAACTAGAAAATATTATTTGAAACGTCAAAATAAGATAACTGGTCAAGTAAAAATACCTTACGATGATATTGTGATATTCAAATGAAAAATCGATGAATTTTTTTAGATGGTATTATTCTTCAGATTTTGAATTGAACTTGACAGTTGACGTAAATTGAATTAACAAGAAATCTTAGAGGAATAATTCTATTAACAAAAATACTCAATTACGAAAAGACGAACAGCAACGCAAACTAAAGAAAAACAAAGGGAAAAGAAGAAAATATATGTTAGCAACTTCTGATGAATTTTATATAACCTTTTCAAGGCATGAGATTAATAAGTATCATTGACTTTTTTTGTTATATTAATCTTAACGTAGACACTTAACCTACAGACAGACAGACAGACACATACACACACACACACACACACACACACACACACATATATATATATATATGTATATATATATATATGTGTTTGTGTGTGGTTGTCCGTGTGTGTATATGTGTGTGTGTGTGTACGCGCACGTGTGTGTGTGTAACAGTTGGTTTGAAAATCGCATAGGCGAGAAACTGTCTGTTAATAAGCGGCGTTGATTTCTTGTCTGCACTATCCTAACTAAAATGTACATGTTATATCTCTGATATTCAGCACTATTTACTTATAAGTATAGAAATATATATATATATACACACTAGTGTAACATGATGAATTTTGTATAACCTTTTCAAGACATGATATTAATATGCATCATTGACTTTTTTGTTATATTAGTCTCAACGCAGACACTTACCCCCCCCACACATATATATATATATATATATATATATATATATATATATATATATACAAACCCTACCACATGCGCAGGATGCAATACAAGGTCAAGGTTTTAAGAGATAAACACGTTTGAATTCAGAGTTTTCCTTCTCCTAGACGGATCAAGGTTAAATAGCCCAGTCTGCTCTACTATTTACCCATAGTTGGAGGGAGAATTTATGGATTCATACCTTTCCAAATAATAGCGTTATGTGAAATGCAAAAACCCTCATCCAGGATTCGAACTCGGGACGACAATTCCATTTTCTACGATTCTGTCTCTCTCTGTCTCTCTCTCTCTCATATATATATATATATATATATATATATATATATATATATATATATATATATATATATAAAAGCCATTTAGTTAACAAATATATATGCAAATGCGAAATTTGCTACGTTGGTCGAACAACCCTGAGATTGGAATCCAAAATTCGTTCTGGTAATTTGGACTGTCCCACCACGGCTGATAAAAACTCTTCCTCTGCTATTGCACAGCACTTATTAAGTAACCCCACATGCGCTCGGACATACCACCCAACCATGTTTTCCATCCTTAGTGGTTCCAGCAG
>CM042141.1:75301766-75354266 GCA_023376005.1 Doryteuthis pealeii | reverse complement strand
TTATGTTATCTTCGATTTTTATATTCACTAGCAAATATATGCACCCTCCGGGTGCAAGTATTTAAGTTTTAATGAAATAAAATATATTAAATTAGAAAGGCTAATGAAACTAAATAAGAATGCAAATAAAATGATTTGAAACAGAGGGGTGCATAATCGAAAAATATAACAACTGAAACTTACTCTTCTATCACTCTCGTCTTTCATTGCTAAATTTTCCTAATTTAATAACTTAGTTAAAATAGGAAGTAAAGAATAAAATTAGAATTATTTCTTCTCGTTAATCGATTTCTTTTAAGATTTATTGAAGAGATTTTTGATCATATTCATTAAGATAAAACCATACAATTAAAAATCAATAATACTAAGTACATATTTATTAAGATCAAATTTTTAATTTCAATATGCAAATTAGCCTTCCTGTTCACACTGTAAACTGCTATTTTAGTGTATATATAAATACAATTGCATATTATTCATTTGTAGATATGATTACCAGTATTAATAATGTAAAACAATTTTATTAGAAATTGAGGTTTAAATAAAAATAAAATCATGGAGAATGTGACGTAAATAACAAAGGGAATTGTGACTTAAGTAGTGATATAGTTTCGGTTACAGACAGAAAAACACACAATCTCCATTATAATAAGATGTGTTTCTATTTCAGGTTGAGTCTTTTCAGAAAAGGTCGTTGGGAGGCTACATTCAAATAGACATCTCTGATAACCCGCTCTTTGGGGCGGGGTTCGGTGTCTTCAGCCATTGGATTAGTGTTAAATTAACGGCGTGATCCCAGGGGGACATCCACCCAGCCAACACCTGCCTCCTTGATTTAAAGGGGCTGGGTTTATTTCCCAGTGTTGTAGGCGTCCCTCTTGAGGGGGAATGCCGACTGGATTGACGCATTTTTTGCACCTGCCATCCCATGAGCTTCGATTCGTGGGTGGTCCGAGATTAAAAGACCTTGTGTAATACCCGCATACGTGGGATGCGAGGTAGGTATTCTGATATACATTCCCGATTGTTCCTCATATCTATTCCCGTGGCAATAAATCTGATACTTCTGGACTTCTGGAATGATGCTCGCACACCCAGCGGGTGCGAGCACCCCTCGACGGGAACCCCTGGTTTAGATTCACGGGAGTGATTACAAAATTGTTGTTTTTCAGTGTTTTCCTTTTCCTTCATTGGTTGCCTTACCAAGGCGAAATCACCCTTTCGACTGCAGCAGAATAACACAACTGAACCTCTACAGAAGGGTAAAATCCCCCCAATGGGACCTCCTGTTGGCTGGGTGGCCACCCGTAATCCAGAAGGACAGACTCGTTGAGGCTGAACAGTTCTTGACATGTAAATACTCCGCTTTAGTCCTTACTCAGGCTAGACATTTGAGAGGCTCCCACCGATCAATCAGCTGGTCACGTTAAGCCCTAGCGGTTATAGGATCGTCCTGATATATTGCCCTTATGGCAAATTCCTAACCCTTTTTTAATATATGTGCAAGAAAGCGGTGGCGGATGGTCTTTTGTGTCCTGGGTATGACGTTAAAAGGCACCACATGGTGAAGTTCTAATTCTGGAACCCTGTAGAGTGTGAAGTAACCCTTCATCATCATTACTCCCAAGTCGACCCCAACCTCGAGTGGTAATACATTTTAAGGTCTCATCTATGGTTTAAATAGAAGAAAATGTGTAAAAAATTGAGTTTAAAAATGTTCAGAACACTTGATGCCACAGGGAAGATTGTCAGGAGTGATGACCGAGAAGAACGGGTGGCTAAAAAGAGTAATTGAAATCCATACTGCCAGAACGACTTGATGATAACGATGGTAGTGATATATATATATATATATATATATATATATATATATATATATATATAAGTCATCCACAGACAGCGTATTTCAACGTTTCACATCTCTTCGGTGTGGTTAAACAAAACACCTACCTCTGATCAGGAGCGAAAAACGACTGACTTCTCGTCCGCCCGGTTCGTTAACCTCTCGTCCATTTGACAGCTGTCGTAAAACGGGTGGTGTTTAAACTATTAAATACACACATTTGTTTATATATTTTACGATCACCAGAGAAATCCAATCTGTAAACAGACGATCATTGCTTTATGCTTGCAGCGAAAGATAATTTACGTCACCCCTAGATAGCTCTACCAGGTTTGGGCAATACAGCTATATTTATAACGGAAATGCTCAATATTGGATATAGAGTACATAGATCCAAGTTCGGATAGCGTAGGCACACCAACGGCGCTTTGTGAATCTCAGTTCTACGCACATGGTCTGATGGTTGCATTCGCGTGCTTATGTATATTTGAACTCCGATAAAACAGAGTTCATGAGCTTCAAAAAGAAAGGAGACATCTCCACACTAGACGGTAAGCCCCTTAAGCTTGTAGAACAATTCACATACCTAGGTAGTAATATCTCATCCACAGATGACGATATCAATGCCCGAATAGGAAAGGCATGGCTGGCCACAAACAAACTGTCAGGCATATGGAAATCTGATCTTACTGACAAACTGAAGCGACATTTCTTCCAGGCTGTAGTCATATCAGTACTGCTGTATGGCTGCACCACCTGGACCCTGACGAGGCGCCTTGAGAGTAAGCTAGATGGGACCTGCACAAGAATGTTGCGTGCAGTATTGAACAAGTCGTGGAAACAGCAGCCCACTAGGGAACTGCTGTATGGTCACCTGCCCCCTATCTCACAGAGCATTCGAGTGAGACGGACTAGACATGCATGACATTGCTGGAGAAGCAAGGACGAACTCATAAGCGATGTTCTCCTGTGGAAGCCAACACATGGACATGCTAATGTGGGACGCCCAGCAAGCACCTACATTGACCAGCTATGTAAAGATGCTGGCTACAGTGAGGAAGAACTCCCAGGTGCAATGAATGATAGGGAAGGCTGGCGAGAGATTGTCATGGATATCTGTGCTGCCTGCATGACATGATGATGATATATATATATATATATATATATATATATATATATATATATATATATATATATATATGGTTGTGTGTGTGTGTGTGTGTGTGTGTGTGTGTAAACGTCCCTATGACGTTCTGGTCGTGAGTACTGTTCAGTTCCCTGAACTTTTGCTTTCACCCCGTAAACTCCACGTGCTGGGCGTTGCTTGTTCAAGCGCTCACTCACCCACTCACCTCTTTCCCCGTCAATAGCGTCGCACACCACAGACAATAGATTTCTGTAAATTTATCTTAGATGAGGCAGACCCCAGGGACGTGGATTCGTGCTTTACCCGGCGGCATCAATGCTAAATGAACATAAACAGCCGATGGCGATATTCAAACTCAGTTTGCCGATTCTGTTTTCTGTGTTAAAAATCATTACTCTATGTGGCACTACCTCCTTTTATTTCTTCCTTCCTTTGCTTGCTTTCTTCCTTAATCTCTTATTTTCTTCCTTCCTGTGTATCTCAGTGTTTTTATACTAACCGTACACTCCAAACTCAAGTCAGTTCATATCTTCATATCTATTGGTATATAGCGTGGGATAAGACATTTATTTTTCTGTTTCGATCTGTCTGCTTGTCTCTGTCAGTAGTAGCACAGGGATCTGTGCGGTAAAGTGAGGAGCTGATGATAGGTGTGGCGCTCCGTCTCAGACGTCAAAACAATCGTCTTGGTCTGGCACTAGAGAAAAGGGGATAGACTCCCTCGCTGTCTGGGTGATACTGACTTTAGGCCAGCGATACGACTTCACACACACACACACACACACACATATATATATATATATATTAGATGGAGAAAGAGATAGATAGAGAGATATAGATATATATATATAGATAGTGAGAGAGAGAGAGAGAGAGAGAGAGAGAGAGAGAGAGAGAGAGAGAGAGATGAGCGTAGTGATATGGTTACCATCGTAGCAAATGGACTTTCATTATATATATATATATATATACATATGATAAGTTGTAAACACGGTATGTTTGGAATGGCTTTTTTGCCGACAATTTTTGGGAGAATATGTGCTTAATTGGAGTCGTACCTAATTATTAATTAATTAATTTTCAAAATTAGGTACGACTCCAATTAAGCACATATTCTCCCAAAATATATATATATATATATATATATATATATATATATATATATATATATATATAGTGAGCAATTGCTGCTGTAACTTTTGTGTTGCAGTGACAATAGAATTTTATCCAAGAGTGCGCAATATATCATAAACATATAGCTATAGTAACTGTTTTCCACTATATATATATATATATATATATATATATATATATATATATATATGTGTGTGTGTGTGTGTGTGTGTGTGTGTGTGTTAAACTGTCTTCTACTATAGTAGCGACATCTCGTTCGCTAAACAAAGAATTTATTTTTCTGCTTTTCTGTCTTTCTGTTGGCCTGTCTCAGTATCTATGACATCATAATATATATATATATATATATATATATATATATTATATATATATATTATATAAAACTTTCCACAAGCACAGTTTTGACATCTAATTTGACATTATAAAAAAGCTGAATATAGAAAAAAATATCAAATCCCGGTCTGTCATTTGTAATAAAAAGTATGTCTACAAGAATCTGCTGCCCAAATACGCTTCTATCTATACATATATAAAGTGCAGTTCTGTGTATGTCCGTCCGCGGGAAACTACGAAAATAAAACAATTAACGACAAAGTATATATATATATATATATATATATATATATATATATGTATTGTTGTTGGCATCCTTCCACCAACTAAAGACGATGGTGTAGTGTACACTTTTTTATCTGCAACTGCGTGAGTGGCGGAACAGACCAATCTTTGGATGGCAATCTCTGGTGCAGAGACTGCAAATAAACAGTGATACTTGCTGGAGTTGCTGTTGTCTCTCCTTCATTTTGGCTCTCTTTTCTGCGGTGGCTTCTTTCCTCTCTTTTTCACTCCTTCTCGTTCCTTGTTTGACGAGGAAGTGCAAGGTCTCACGGTCTTCTGCACAAGCCTCCCATGTGCTGGCGTTGATGTGGCATGTCTTCACGTCCCTCTTGCATACATTTTTAAAGCGCAGGCGTGGTCACCCAACCGACCGGGTGCCTTCTACTAATTCACCATACATTAGGTCTTTGGGGATGCAGCCTTTGTCCATCCTCCTGACGTGACCAAGCCAACGCAGGCGTCTCTCGCAGATGATGGCGAGAATGCTGTTCATGTTTGCTCGTTCCAGCACGTCTGGGTTGGGCTTTTATCCTGCCAGCGTATGCGTAGAATGTGGCGTAGGCATCTGAGATGGAAATTGTCCAGTTTCCTCACGTGGCAGGAGTATGTGATCCAGGCTTCTCTACTGTAGAGGAGAGTGTTGAGAACGCACGCTTTGTAGACGCGCAATTTGGTTCTCTTAGTAAGGCTGGAATTGTCTCAGAATCTCTGGCTCAGTTTGGCCATAACTACCACCGCTCTCGCGATTCTGCTGTTGACTTCACTGTCAGTAGAGACTGAATTGGCAATGATGGACCCAAGGTACTTGCAGCTCTCCACTGCTTCCAGGCTGTACCCGTTCGAAGGGGTGTCTACAGTTTGTACCATCACTTTTAGACTTATGGTAAACCCGAACTCCCTGCAAGCCCGTGTTATATATATATATATGTATATATATATATATATATATATATATATACACACATTCACTGTCACCAGAGCTTCCTTTTCGTCATAATATTTATGAAGATTTAATCTCTATTTCAAAAGACTCTTAGAAAGAAATTTATGATAAGATAACATTAGGATCGTACTTCAGTCTAGCTAACTCCACACATAAAATAAGTCCGGTCATTTTTTATATGTAACGTGGTCCCTACAAGTGAACTCACAACTGCGCTAAGAAAACGATTGCGACGATGCCAACTTTCTGTACGGGACGCAACACGTTGGGGTTTGTGTACCAAAACAAACTTCTTTCTAGTAGCAGCGATAGCCTGTCAGTTGTTCGCCCTATTAAATCCTTCCTCTTTCTGTGGTCGGAGGAGATCTAGTGACAGTAGGCAGAGAAGAAGAGGTCAACAGATTATCTTTCTCTCTGGTTCTCGCCTTCGACTTGGGGCAAAACTGCTTATTGTTTTGTTTTGTTTTTTACTTGTAACATTCCATTCACAAATCTTTGCTGAGGGACGAAGTTTGTAGACACCGAAATTGATTTTCTTAAAAGATCTATTCTTTCAGCCAAGAATTCAAGAGAGAGAGAGAGAGAGAGAGAGAGAGAGAGAGAGAGAGAGAGAGAGAGAGAGAGAGAGAGAGCATTTTTAAAATCAAATTTTCTTTTACTATATCGTTATATGTGAGGTCATTTCCTATAACCTGACGAAAACAAAAAAATCCCCGAATTTTTCTTTTCAGAGTCTCCGTGTACTTCTTTTCTGACCCCGCATCATATCGGATCAACGCAATATCTTTTTTACGTAGGGATTTTAATGGGGCATCCTGTGAGGATCTAACTCACGATTCAGTGATAATGGATCTGCGAGACTAAAATTTTTGCACCCCACCTTTCTACCCTGGCTACGCCGGGTTTCCGCTTCTAGTTATATATATATATATATATATATATATATATATATATATATATATATATATATGTGTGTATATATATATATATATATATATATATATATATATAATTCATTCGTACTCACAAGTATAGAACAAATAATGTATAATCACGCATTGAAACATACGTGGGTACAAAGAAATTACTTCACGTGCGCATTGACTTCGACAGGCAAATAAGATTACAAATAAATTGTTTTAGAAATCTCGTTCTGTTTCACATAACTTCATTTATAGTATATACACATTCGCGTACAATTGTATATTTGTATAGCATAGTATATATTTATATACTATAATACATATACAATTGCGGATATACGTATACTTGTGTAGTATAGTATATTTTTATACACAATAATTTATATACTATTGCGGACATTGTAATAACATGAGGGGATTTAATTTTTCTTTCTTTTTTCTTCCCTTCTTGTTGCTCCAACCTTGATATTATCTTATTACCTAATATATGCACTTTGACTTTTAAATGATCTACCGGTTGGAAAACTTTTTAAAAATGCACCGGTCGAAAGGGCCCTTAACTTCTCCATTTTATTTCACCTTTTTTTAAACCTTTCGTTTAAATAGCTGAACAGCATTTAATAAAAGTATGATATTGTTCAAGTTTTTGTATATTCTTATACTATAAATTTGTATACTATACACATGCGAGTATATTTGTTTTCTTGTTATATAAATTATACAATGACCAGGTGTTTCTTTTTAAATAACTAAGCATAGTTCAGAAATGGCACAAGATTACAAGTTTTGACAATTTAGTAAGGATCACACTCCCAACTGGTTAATAATTAACCCGAAACAGTAGCTCACCAACCCTTGCACAACAGAGAGTTTTAATTTACTACTGTTTAGTTTGCTACAAGGCCAGTAGTACACATTTGCCCAACCCTTCCCCCNTCCCCCTGAGGGATGCGCCAAAAGTCAGTTTGTAAGCGGAGTTTAAATTAGGTTGGATTCAAATTTGTCCTCTTGTAAACCGGTTTCATACAATATAATAAAGAGCTGGTCTG
Source organism: Doryteuthis pealeii (assembly GCA_023376005.1). Classification (NCBI taxonomy): domain Eukaryota; kingdom Metazoa; phylum Mollusca; class Cephalopoda; order Myopsida; family Loliginidae; genus Doryteuthis; species Doryteuthis pealeii. The sequence continues at coordinate 75,346,609 of CM042141.1, read as the reverse complement.
TTCAACTATTTACCCATAGCTGAGGAGATAGATGGAATCCTTATTTTCCAAAATTATTATCACGAAGTTTCCCTTCACATATTATTTCAGTAGTAGTATTCAGCTAGAAACCATAAGGTTCCTAGTTCGATACCGGTCCTCGCCAACTCAGCGGTATGAGTAGACAGGGAATCTGTGTGTAAAGTAAGGAGCTGATGTGAGGTGTGCGCTCCACCTCAGATGCTAAAACAATCTCCATTGGTCTAGCGCTATTGAAAAGGATATACTTCCTCGCTGATGGTTGATACGACTTTAGCCGCCCTGACGACTTTACTTACTTAGGTACTTATATATACCAACCCCTCCGACTATGTGACACAAGGTTATATTTTTCAACGGAGTCTTCCCTACTATTTCATCCAAAACTGAGTAGAATTAGTTGGATGCATGCCATTCCTGGGGATATCAGTTCTATGTGAAAATCAACCAGCCTAATTCAGTATTGAACCGCATCGCCGTGTCCATTTCCTGCGATGTTTATTATTATCCACCAAGCGCCTCCAGGAATGTCACTCAGTAATAAATAAAATTATCGATAATTGACTGCCATGTCTCCATTATTTTTTCATAATATTGGGCTCTATCATTGATATTTTTTATTTATTACTGATGACACTTCCTGGAGGCGCTTGGTGGATAAATAAAACATCGCGGAGGAATGGACACTGGCGATGGCGAGTCAAATACGAGATTAGGCTGGTTGCATTTACATAGAACTGATATCCCAGGAATGGCATGCATCCACTTTCTTACTTCCAGTGTTTGGATGAAATAGTAGGGAAGACTCCGGTGAAAAATAAAAACCTTGTGTCACATCAGTCGGAGGGGTTGGTATATATATACTACTAAGTAAGTAAAGTCGTCAGGGCGGCCTAAAGTCAGTTCACCAGTCAGCGAGGAAGTATATCCCCTTTTCAATAGCGCTAGACCAAGGAGATTGTTTTAGCATCTGAGGTGGAGCGCCACACCTACCATCAGCTCCTTACTTTACCACACAGATTCCCTGTGCTACTCATACGCTGAGTTGAGCGAGCCGGTATCGAACTAGGAACCTATGTTTCTAGCTGGAATACTACTACTGAATAATAATGTGAAGGGAAACCTTCGTTGATAATAATTTTGGCAAATAAGGATTCCATCTATTCTCCCTCCAGCTATGGGTAAATAGTTGAACAGACCACGCTCTTATACATTGTATGAAAAACGGTTTACAAGGAGGACAAAATTTGAATCCAAACCTAAATTTAAACTCCGCTTACAAACTGACTTTTGGCGCATCCTCCTCAGGGGAAGGGGGGCAAATGTGTACTACTGGCCTTGTAGCAAACTAAACAGTAGTAAATTAAACTCTCTGTTGTGCAAGGGTTGGTGGAGGCTTACTGTTTCGGGTTAATTATTAACCAGTTGGGAGTGTGATCCTTACTAAATTGTCAAACTTGTAATCTTGTGCCATTTCTGAACTATGTTAGTTATTAAAAGAAAACACCTGGTCATTGTATAATTTATATAACAAGAAAACAAAATATACTCGCAATGTGTATAGTAACAAATTTTATAGTATAAGAATATACAAAAACTTGAACAATATCATACTTTTATTAAATGCTGTTCAGCTATTTAAACGAAAGGTTTAAAAAAAAAGGTGAAATAAAATGGAGACAGTTAAGGCCCTTTCGACCGGTGCATTTTAAAAAGTTTTCCAACCGGTAGATCATTTAAAAGTCAAAGTGCATATATTAGGTAATAAGATAATATCAGGTTGGACAACCAAGAAGGAAGAAAAGAAAGAAAAAATAAATCCCCTCATGTTATTACAATGTCCGCAATAGTATATAAATTATTGTGTTATAAATATACTATACTACACAAGTATACGTATATCCGCAATTGTATATGTATTATAGTATTAAATATATACTATGCTATACAAATATCAATGTACGCGAATGTGATATACTATAAATGAAGTTATGTGAAACAGAACGAGATTTCTAAAACAATTTATTTGTAATCTTATTTGCCTGTCGAAGTCAATGCGCACGTGAAGTAATTTCTTTGTACCCACGTATGTTTCAATGCGTGATTATACATTATTTGTTCTATACTTGTGAGTACGAATGAATTATATATATATATATATATATATAATATATATACACACATATATATATATATATATATATATATATAATATATATATATATATATATATATAACTAGAAGCGGAAACCCGGCGTAGCCAGGCGTAGAAAGGTGGGGTGCAAAAAATTTTAGTCTCGCAGATCCATTATCACTGAATCGTGAGTTAGATCCTCACAGGATGCCCGCATTAAAATCCCTACGTAAAAAAGATATTGCGTTGATCCGATATGATGCGGGGTCAGAAAAGAAGTACACGGAGACTCTGAAAAGAAAAATTCGTGGTTTTTGTTTTCGTCAGGTTATAGAATGACCTCACATATAAGATATAGTAAAAGAAAATTTGATTTTAAAATGCTCTCTCTCTTCTCTCTCTCTCTCTCTCTCTCTCTCTCTCTCTCTCTCTCTCTCTCTCTTCTCTTGAATTCTTGGGCTGAAAGAATAGATCTTTTAAGAAAATCAATTTCGGTGTCTACAAACTTCGTCCCTCAGCAAAGATTTGTGAATGGAAATGTTACAAGTAAAAAACAAAACAAAACAATAAGCAGTTTTGCCCCAAGTCGAAGGCGAGAACCAGAGAGAAAGATAATCTTTGACCTCTTCTTCTCTGCCTACTGTCACTAGATCTCCTCCAGACCACAAAAGAGGAAGATTTAATAGGGCGAACAACTGACAGGCTATCGCGCTACTAGAAAGAAGTTTGTTTCTTGGTACACAAACCCCAACGTGTTGCGTCCGTACAGAAAGTTGGCATCGTCGCAATCGTTTTCTTAGCGCAGTTGTGAGTTCACTTGTAGGGACCACGTTACATATTAAAAAATGACCGCGACTTATTTTATGTGTGGAGTTAGCTAGACTGAGTACGATCCTAATGTATCTTATCATAAATTTCTTCTAAAGTCTTTGAAATAGAGATTAAATCTTCATAAATATTATGACGAAAAGGAAGCTCTGGTGACAGTGATGTGTGTATATATATATATATATATATATATATACAGTATATATATATTATAACACGGCTTGCAGGGAGTTCGGTTACCATAAGTCTAAAAGTGATGTACAACTGTAGACACCCCTTCGAACGGGTACAGCCTGGAAGCAGTGAGAGCTGCAAGTACCTTGGTCCATCATTCCAATTCAGTCCTACTGACAGTGAAGTCAACAGCCAGAATCGCGAGGCGGGTGGTAGTTATGGCCAAACTGAGCCAGAGATTCTGAGACAATTCCAGCCTTACTAAGAGAACCAAATGCGCGTCTACAAAGCGTGCGTTTCAACACTTCCTCTACAGTAGAGAGCCTGGATCACATACTCCTGCCACGTGAGGAAACTGGGACAATTTCCATCTCAGATGCCTACCGCCACATTCTACGCATACGCTGGCAGGATAAAAGCCCAACCAGACGTGCTGGAACGAGCAAACATGAACAGCATTCTCGCCATCATCTGCGAGAGACCCTGCGTTTGCCTTGGTCACGTCAAGGAGGAATGGACAAGGCTGCATCCCCAAAGACCTAATGTATGTGAATTAGTAGAGGCACCCGGTCGGTGGGTGACCACGCCTGCGCTTTAAAAATGTATGCAAGAGGGACGTGAAGACATGCCACATCAACGCCAGCACATGGGAGGCTTGTGCAGAAGAACCGTGAGACCTTGCACTTCCTCGTCAACAAGGAACGAGAAGGAGTGAAAAAGAGAGAAAGAAGCCACCGCCAGAAGAGAGCCAAAATGAAGGAGAGACAACAGCAACTCCAGCAAGTATCACTGTTTATTTGCAGTCTCTGCACCAGAGATTGCCAGCAAAATTGGTCTGTCCGCCACTCACGCAGTGCAAATAAAAAGTGTACACTACACCATCGTCTTTAGTTGGTGGGAAGGATGCCAACACAATACATATATATATATAATATATATATATATATATATATACTTTGTCGTTAATTGTTTTATTTTCGTAGTCCCGCCGACGGACATACACAGAACTGCACTTTATATAGTGTATAGATAGAAGCGTATTTGGGCAGCAGATTCTTGTAGACATACTTTTATTACAAATGACAGACGGGATTTGATATTTTTTTCATATTCAGCTTTATAATGTCAAATTAGATGTCAAAACTGTGCTTGTGGAAATTTTATATATATATATATATATTATATATATATATATATATATATATATATAATAGTATGATGTCATAGATACTGAGACGGCCACAGAAAGACAGAAAAGCAGAAAAATAAATTCTTTGTTTAGCGAACGAGATGTCGCTTACATAAGTAGAAGACAGTTTAACACCACACACACACACACACACCACACACACACATTAATAATATATATAATATATATATTCATATATATATATATATATGATAGGAGAAAACAGTTACTATAGCTATATGTTATGATATATTGCGCATCTTGGATAAAATCTATTGTCACTGCAACACAAAATTACAGCAGCAATTGCTCACTATATATATATATATATAATAATATATATATATATATAATATATATATAATTGGGAGAATAAGTGCTTAATTGGAGTCGTACCTAATTTTGAAAAATTAATTAATTAATAATAGGTACGACTCCAATTAAGCACATATTCTCCCAAAATTGTCGCAAAAAAGCCATTCCAAACATACCGTGTTTACAACTTATCATATGTATAATATATATATATATAATGAAAGTCCATTTGCTACGATGGTAACCATATCACTACGCTCATCTCTCTTCTCTCTCTCTCTCTCTCTCTCTCTCTCTTCTCTCTCTCTCTTCACTATCTATATAATATATCTATATCTCTCTATCTATCTCTTTCTCCATCTAATATATAATATATATATATGTGTGTGTGTGTGGTGTGTGTTGAAGTCGTATCGCTGGCCTAAGTCAGTATCACCCAACAGCGAGGGAGTCTATCCCCTTTTCTCTAGTGCCAGACCAAGACGATTGTTTTGACGTCTGGACGGAGCGCCACACCTATCATCAGCTCCTCACTTTACCGCACAGATCCTGTGCTACTACTGACAGAGACAAGCAGACAGATCGAAACAGAAAAATTAAATGTCTTATCCCACGCTATATACCAATAGATATGAGATATGAACTGACTTGAGTTTGGAGTTACGCGGTTAGATATAAAAACACTGAAGATACACAGGAAGGAAGAAAATAAGAGATTAAGGAAAAAGCAAGCAAAGGAAGGAAGAATAAAAGGAGGTAGTGCCACATAGAAGTAATGATTTAACACAGAAAACAGAATCCGAAAACTGAGTTTGAATATCGCCATCGCTGTTTATGTTCATTTAGCATTGATGCCGCCGGGGTAAAGCACGAATCCACGTCCCTGGGTCTGCCTCATCTAAGATAAATTTACAGAAATCTATGTCTGTGGTGTGCGACGCTATTGACGGGGAAAGAGGTGAGTGGTGAGTGAGCGCTTGAACAAGCAACGCCAGCACGTGAGTTTACGGGTGAAAGCAAAAGTTCAGGGAACTGAACAGTACTCACGACCAGAACGTCATAGGGACGTTTACACACACACACACACACACACACACACACAACACATTAATAATATATATATATATATATATATATATATATAATATATATATTATATATATATCATCATCATGTCATGCAGGCAGCACAGAATCCATAGCAATCTCTCGCCAGCCCCTCCCTATCATTCATTGCACTGGGAGTTCTTCCTCACTGTAGCCAGCATCTTTACATAGCTGGTCAATGTAGGTGCTTGCGGGGCGTCCACATTAGCATGTCCATGTGTTGGCTTCCACAGGAGAACATCGCTTATGAGTTCGTCCTTGCTTCTCCAGCAATGTCATGCATGTCTAGTCCGTCTCACTCGAATGCTCTGTGAGATAAGGGGCAGGTGACCATACAGCAAGTTCCCTAGTGGGCTGCTGTTCCACGACTCTGTTCAATACTGCACGCAACATTCTTGTGCAGGGCCCATCAGCATTACTCTCAAGGCCCTCGTCAGTCCAGGTGGTGCAGCCATACACATACTGATATGACTACAGCCTGAAGAATGTCGCTTCATTGTCAGTAAGATCAGATTTCCAATAGCCTGACAGTTTGTTTGTGGCCAGCCATGCCTTTCCTACTCGGCATTGATATCGTCATCTGTGATGAGATATTACTACCTAGGTATGTGATTGTTCTACAAGCTTAAGGGGCTTACCGTCTAGTGTGGAGATGTCTCCTTTCTTTTTGAAGCTCATGAACTCTGTTTTATCGGAGTTCAAATATACATAAGCAGCCGAATGCAACCATCAGACCATGTGCGTAGAAACTAGATTCACAAAGCGCGTTGGTGTGCCTACGCTATCCGAACTTGGATCTATGTACTCTAATCCAATATTGAGCATATTCCGTTATAAAATAGCTAGTATTGCCCAAACCTGGTAGAGCTATCTAGGGGTGACGTAAATTACTTTCGCTGCAAGCATAAAGCAATAATCGTCTGTTTACAGATTGGATTTCTCTGGTGATCGTAAAATAATATAACAAATGTGTGATTTAATAGTCTTAAACACCACCGTTACGACAGCTGTCAAATGGACGAGAGTTAACGAACGGCGGACGAGAAGTCATCGTTTTTCGCTCCTGATCAGAGGTAGGTTTTGTTTAACCACACGAAGAGATGTGAAACGTTGAAATACGCTGTCTGTGATACTTATAATATATATATAAATATATATATATATATATATATATATAACTACCATCGTTATCATCAAGTCGTTCTGGCAGTATGGATTTCAATTACTCTTTTTAGCCACCCGTTCTTCTCGTCATCACTCCTGACAATCTTCCCTGTGCATCAAAGTGTTCTGAACATTTTTAAACTCAATTTTTAACACTTTCTTCTATTTAAACATAGATGAGACCTTAAATGTTATACCACTCGAGTTGGGTCGACTTGGGAGTAATGATGATAAGGGTTACTTCACCTCTACAGGTTCCAGAATTAGAACTTCACCATGTGGTGCCTTGTCCAATTACCCAGGACACAAAAGACCATCCGCCACCGCTTTCTTGCACATATATTAAAAAAGGTTAGGAATTTGCCATAAGGCATATATCAGGACGATCCTATAACCGCTAGGCTTAACGTGAACCAGCTGATTGATCGGTGGGAGCCCTTCAAATGTCTAGCCTGAAGTAAGGACTAAAGCGGAGATTTACAGTTCAGAACTGTTCAGCCTCAACGAGTCTGTCCTTCTGGATTACGGTGGCCACCCACAGCCAACAGGAGGTCCCATTGGGGATTTTACCCTTCTGTAGGGTTCAGTTGTGTTATTCTGCTGCAGTCGAAAAGGGTGATTTCGCCTTGGAGCAACCAATGAAGGAAAAGGAAAAACACTGAAAAACAACAATTTTGTAATCACTCCCGTGAATCTAAACCAGGGGTTCCCGTCGAGGGTGCTCCACCCGCTGGGTGTGCGAGCATCATTCCAGAAGTCAGAAGTATCAGATTATGCACGGGAATAATATGAGGAACAATCGGAAATGTATATCAGAATACCTACCTCGCATCCCACGTATGCGGGTATTACACAAGGTCTTTTAATTCGCGACCACCACAATACGAAGCTCATGGGATGGCAGGTGCAAAAATGCGTCAATCCAGTCGGCATTCCCCTCAAGAGGGACGCCTACAACACTGGGAAATAAACCCAGCCCTTTAAATCAAGGAGGCATGTGTTGGCTGGGTATGTCCCCCTGGGATCACGCCGTTAATTTAACACTAATCCAATGGCTGAAACACCGGAACCCCGCCCCAAAGAGCGGTTATCAAGAATGTCTATTTGAAGGTAGCCTCCCCCAACGACCTTTCTGAAAAGACTCAACTGAAATAGAAAACACATCTTATTATAATGGAGATTTGTGTGTTTTTCTGTCTGTAACCGAAACAATATCACTACTTAAGTCACAATTCCCTTTGTTATTTACGTCACATTCTCCATGATTTTATTTTATTTAAACCTCAATTTCTAATAAAATTGTTTTACATTTAATACTGGTAATCATATCTACAAATGAATAATATGCAATTGTATTTATATATACACATAAATAGCAGTTTACAGTGTGAACAGAGAAGGCTAATTTGCATATTGAAATTAAAAATTTGATCTAATAAATATGATACTTAGATTATATTTTAATTGTATGTTTTATCTAATGAATATGATCAAAAATCTCTTCAATAAATCTAAAAGAAATCGATTAACGAGAAAATAATCTAATTTTATTCTTTACTTCTATTTTAACTAAGTTATTTTAATTAGAAAATATTAGCAATGAAAGACGAGAGTGATAGAAGAGTAAGTTCAGTTGTTATATTTTTCGAATTATGCACCCCTCTGTTTCAAATCATTTTATTTGCATTCTTATTTAGTTTTCATTAGCCTTTCTATTTAATATATTTTATTTCATTAAAACTAATACTTGCACCGGAGGGGGGGGCTATATTTGCTAGTGAATTATAAAAATCGAAGATAACATAAAGCGAAAGAGAGAAAAACTACGTTTTAAATAGAACAAATATGAATAAGCTAACTGAAATAATAAATTGCGAGACACACTGAAAGATGGAATGGCAGTTTGAGATAAAGAATATTTTCGATAAAGCATGGATTACATTCAAGACGGGTGATGCTTGTCAATACAATCCTATCCGCACGTAGGCATACATGCCTATTCAGAAAAATACCAAAAAAAAAGATAGATTTAATAAAAACAGACTCAGAACATCACTGATGATAAGCGTTGATTTAAAAAAAACCATCAGCCCCGCTTTTACCCAATCTCTTTCTTCTTTTTTTTTCACAAGGAAGAAGAAGAAGAAGAGAAAGAAGAAGAAAGAAGAAGAAGAAGAAGAAGAAGAAGAAGAAGAAGAAGAAGAAGAAGAAGATAATGTAAAGAATAAACAGATAGAGACGAGGAAGAAATTATTTGGTTGGTTGTTTTGTTTTACGGTATATCAACCCTTTCCGGGTCATTTAATGCCGAAACAAGTCATTTTGGTAAACAAATGATGTAGGTTACTTACACTACCTGCTGTTGCTTAAGTGGTCACTAAATTAAGTAGTGAAAAGGCTCATCACATAAAAAGTGAGAAATCAACCTACCCTACTGTGAGATACGGCCCAATACATCCGAGACGACTCAAATGAAGGGAGATCCCAGAGAACTCAGCATGATCGAAGACGACGACGACGACGACGACGACGACGACGACGACGACGACGAAGAAGAGAAGAAGAAGAAGAAGAAGAAAAGAAGAAGAAGAAGAAGAAGAAGAAGAAGAAGAAGAAGAAGAAGAAGAAGAAGAAATAATTGTGTAATAATAAGAATTAATAAGAAGTTTAAAATATTTGTTAATCAGCATTATTATGACCTGCTTTAAAGAAAATAATTGTATGTAGATTCCTGAAGTCATATTATTTCACTACGTAGATTTCTTACTACGACACGTGCAAAAGCTATCTTTTGGCGTTGATTCAAAGGAAATCAAACGATGGAGGTAACGCGAAGAAACGAACTAGTAAACCTTATTATTATTTTTCTACTTTCAGTTTCACTTTTCCCTTTCACTTTTATTTTCTACTTTCACTTTCATTTCTCACTGTCCCTTTCCCCGTCTTTTGGTGTGATTTTGTGGCTTACGTACGCCAATTGCTATCAAACCTATAACATTTGGCTAATGACCGTTTTTACTTGTCGTTCGAAATGGGCATCATTAGCGAAAGAAGGTCGTCATTAAGTAAGTTTTTACGACCTGAACTATTATGATGCAAACGTGATAAATTCAATGCCGAGAGATAAAACAGCTTCCTCAAAGGGTCGTTTATCCTGCATCATTAACGACAGTAAATGGGGCGTTTAAAAAGGTTTTGTTTCGTCGTTATTAAAAAAATTAGGAGTTACGTTAGAAACAAAAAAAAAATTAAAAGTTTCAGTTACCCTGTATTCTCGTATCAGTTACATATTAAGTATTTGAAATTGCTTCTTTGTTTGAAACACTTTTGTTCATAAAAGTTTGCATTTCTTATTATTGTTATACCAATGGTTGTCCAAGTCTATCAGTACCTAGCAGGGCTACCAGGCGATCCCCGGAATGTAGAATTAAGAAATATTTTTATTTAACTTTTCTTACGCGAATAGAGGAATGAATTAAATTCCCATGACCAGATGACTCGGCAATTACCATGTGCGACATCCGGAAGCAATGGACAGCTATTTCTACCTCCTTAGGTCTCATCAGCAGTGCATACCACAATCTCCACAACTAGAGATTGAACCAGTGACCACAGAGTGAAGAGCCGAATCTACACCTAGGCCACAATCTGAGAATGCCAAATCATCTAGTCAATGGTAATTCACGCGCAGCCACCTAACCTGTATTTGTCTTGAAGCCTATCGCAGGATTACAGAGGACAAGTCACCCCAGGACAACGACTTCCCAATTCGGGGCCCACATCTGCAGCACTCAACCTAATGGGCAAGGAAATACATACTTAATCACGCAAATGGAGGAATGAATTAAATTACCATGACCAGACGACTCGGCAATCACCATGTGCGACATCCGGAGCACTGGACAGCTGTTTCCTCTTATTTTTCCCATATATATATATATAATATATATATATATGGGAAAAATAAAAGGAAATTAATCCGACAGTATATGGAGAATCCCGTGTTTGTCTACCTTTATATATATGATTTTTTTCATTTAATTGATATTCGATACTTCTTGTTTTGAGTTTGCAAAATTAGTGACCGCCTATAATATACATTTTACAAATATCCGCTGATGAAGATCTGACAACCCTCCAAGAAACGTACGGACGTTGGATGTTTATTTTTACGTAGATGAAACCTTTTAGCAATCACTTACAACTACTATGACTACGACTACTACTACAAATAATAAAATCTTCCTTTGGTCGATCAACAATTCTTTCTGACAATTTATGAAGGACATTCCAGTTTCAAATTCCTGTAGTACGTGTTGCTTCATTTTGCTGACAGTTTTGAATATGACACATTAGCACGTTTTACCTAAGGCACTCAAATAGAAAGCAATTTAATTCTTGAATTTTTCGGGGGGGGGGGGCTCGAGAACAGAAAAGTCGAGAATTCTTCAATGTACTGGCAAAAAATGTTGTTCATTTAATTTTACTTTTTTGCCACTGGAAAAATAAGTACAATATTAAATAAAAACGTTTTGGTCACAATTATCATGATTTACAAAAGAACTGTGTGAGCAGATGCAAGAAAAGACTTCCGGAATTTCTTCTCATTGTAAAAAAAATCCCTAGAATTATCTTAATAGCAAGTGAGTTAGCTGTGTAGCGATTGTCTGCTCCTACGGATGGACTTGTGTCCAAAAAGGTTATTTTCTCTTGTCGCCGGGATTTCGCCAATAGGTGACACTACCACCTGGTATTTAAACTTATCCCGGGAGGCCCTCTGCCTCTCTCTGTGTCTGGGATCCACAAAAGATGACGAGACGCGTGGTGTCTCTGTCCATTAAGTGGGGGGGGCTTTGTCCGCCAACTATCAGTAAGTGATTCTTCTTCATTATATTCTTCGTTAACTCTTTCTTACTTCTAAAGGACTTTCATCCTATCTGTTTGTATCTTGTCATGTATGTAATGTTCCATGTGCTCAGACAATAAAGCCTGTATTGTTGTGATGTTGTACTTCTTTGTTAGGATTCATTTATGTTTATATACAATGGAATGATTACTCTAAGTTTCCAACGTATTATAAAAACCACACACCCAATTCTTATATCTGAACAAGGACTAAGCACTACTTCATGGGGTGGGTGGTTTAGTTTCTTTGTTCAATGACATATAAAACAAAGTGGGTTACGTACTGCCAAAGTTCATTCTTGTAGAAGAAAAATAGAGATACTATTTAATAGCTGGGAGATAATTGGGTTCATACCTTTCCCACAGGTATTTGTGTGAAAGTGAACGACAAATTCATTGGTTAGTTGGTTAGATTTTACGGCATACCATCCCCTGGGTTACTTTTTGCGGATGTATGCGTGCAAGTGTTCCTACACACATATGTATCTAAGATGACAATGGTTGTAGAAGTTCTTTGTTGTTACTATCTAGGTGGTATGGGAGGAGGTGATTGTCTCAAATACTCATTCTTATACCTACTTATCTCCAAAATATCGTAGACTGATAAAGGTTAGACATTTGGTGTCAAACTTTCTAAGATAAAGAAGAGAGAATAGATGTGAAATCACACTTTCCCTCTCGTCCGCAATTTTTAAAAAAGTGGTCATAGGTTGACTCAGCTGAAATTCAGGCGCATTTAATTGTGCCCCCCCCCCCAAAAAAAAAAATCCAACACCACCGTAAATAAAAAATAACATTACATGAATATATCTATATTTTGGATTGATATAGAAGGTGTAGCAAAAAAGTATCGAGATTTTTTTGTACTTTTTGACACACCTTGTATTCTGAATTAATGTTTCATTCATTTCTATCATCGTAAATACAGCTTCACTCCTGGAACTTTTATGACCCACCTTCTATTCTAAAAATTAACGTTCCATTCATTGTTCATTTCTATCTTCGTAAATAGAGCTTCACTCTTGGAACTTTTATGACCCACATTGTATATTTATATTTTTAGTCTTATAATTTCAATCTCTGCCATTTGATAATAATCAGTACTTTATAATATTCGTGTCAATTGTCTTAATTTTTGAAATGAGGCTTGATAATTTATATATTATTTAGTTTTTTCTGACTGTTGTCATCATCTGTATTATTTCATATACAATTTTCCAGTCGATTTTCCTTCCGAGCTCTTTTAAACTCTGGAATCTTCTCGTCGAACTCGGGAACCTTCTCGTCACATTCTGGAGCCTTCATGTCAGAATCAGTAGCCTTCGGGAAACTTCGAACCGAACACTTTATTTAATACATTGGGGTTGATGGTTCTCATTCTGTTAACCATGGCCGGGTACAAGTGTTAACCTATGTTAAATATTCATCGTTATTATTCCCTGCTGTTGAGATTGAACTTGAAATCTACGGATGATCGTCAGTTAGAACTGTATTAAATAACCCATTATATCTATTGCGTCATGTGTCCGAAAAATCTATTAAGATATCGTTTTGATTGGATAGTGTACAACTAGATATAATAAATTCGTGTGATCTTTGTTTCAGTTCTGTCAGCCTTCCTTTTCTGGTGGTGCCTCAGTCGCTGGATATTAACCCCGAACATTACTTTTTGTCCAAGGGGGGATATATTCTACTCGTGGAAAGCCTTTGTAGTGAGTTGATTTATTTGTTTCAAAAATGATTTACAACATAAAAATACTGCTTTATAAAATGCTTCATTTCAGACATATGCTAAATCTTATACAGCTATCTCATAATAAGTGCTACGTTTAGTGTATGAACACACACACACACACACACACACACACACACACACACATGCATATATATATATATATATATATATATATATATATATATATATATAAATATATGTGTGTGTGTGTGTTGTGTGTATGTGTGTGTTTTAAGCACTAAACGTAGCACGTATTATGAGATAGCTGTATAAAATTTAGCATATATATATATATATATATATACATATACATACATACATATATATGTATATGTAGAGAGAGAGATAGAGAGAGATCAGAGAGATATATATATATAACGCAGAGAGTATGAAAATTGTTTGCACTTTCGCTATAACATATAGTCACAATGCTTTCTGCTCATGTGTGCTTATATTTGACACTGTAGTGGTCACGTGATCGAAATTTCAGCATGATCGCCCCATTTGACTTGCTGTCTTTACAGTGTAAGCATGGCCAATCCAGTAGAATTTTTATCAAGGAGGTGATCCGAATCTCTGGTCGGAATGAGTGTCAGGGATGAAAGTCATTAGAGATTTTAGCACATTACGGAGACAGTGCATTACCACGTAGTAATGTGTATGAGGAGATAAATAACTTCAAAGAGTGGTTAGGTTGGTTTTGTTTTACGGCATATCAACCTCGGTGGGTCATTTAATGCCACCTAAGTTTCTGAAATAAATTCATTCTTAATGGATATTGAATTTTTTTTAACAAACTCATATTTTACTATTTAAACCATAGATGGAACCCTAACATGTACTACCACTCCGGGTCAGAGTAGACCAGGGAGAAATGGTGATGGAGGGTCTCCACATTTCTCAAACCCCCAAAACTTGAACCTTACCATCAGATAGATTTTAACGTCATTCCTAGGACACAAAGTCCCTTAGCCACCGCCCTCTAGCATCCATATATGAAAATGGTTGGGGTTTGCCATGAAGGCAATAGGGTTAGGGCAATCATATTGGCTAGGCTTGACGTGACCAGCCGATTGATCGGAGGTGCCTCTCTGACCGCCCGATTAGAGGGGTCAAATGGAGTGTTTGTATGTCATGGACTGCTCAGCTACCTGGTTCCATCCTTAAGCATCATGGGTTGCCACCCATGGCTAACAAGTGGCCCGTTTGTGGGAGTTTTACCCCTGTGGAGAGGTGCAGTTGGTGAATTCTAACGCCTCAGCCGACAGGGTCGTTAAAGAGTAACACACGAAGAGGGAATAGGGTGCCTGTCAACCTATACAACTGACACAGCAAGCTCGCAAGCAGGTATGGCGAACTAGCGAGTTATCATCGATGAGTAGCGTGTTTTCAGCATTTAATCATGCTTCTGCATATCAAATAATCCACAATGAGCTCGGCTTCCATAAAACAAGAGTGTGGGTAATTTTTTAAATGAATTGTGTGTTTTACCAAACACGTTCACCGAGACTATGATATGACACAAAGTCACAGGTGAGGGGCATTCAGCGGATCGAACTGGCTATTCAGTAGTAATGGATATGCGGGACTTGCTTGCTAACGATTACATTCAGATGTGAAATCCTACAAACTAAACCAAAATGGAAGCGCGTGGTGTAATGGTTAAAGTCATGGGAAATGGACTCGTCGCCCGAGTTCAAATCCTGGATGTGGTAATTGCATTTCACTTAGCGCTATACCTTTGGGAAAAGTTGAATCCTACTCTCCCTCCAGCTATGGATAAATAGTAGGGCAGACTAGGCTCTTTAACCTTTGTTAGGCAACTGGTCTAGGAGAAGGAAAACTCTGAATTCAAACCTGTTGAACTCCGCTTCAAATTGACCTTGTGTCACATTTTGCTCGTGCGGAGGGGTTGGTAAATATATAAAGTAAAGCAAACAAATGTAGTAATGAAGTTTGGACAACATTTAAATTCATTTCATGATGATAACATTAAAAAAATTGTTAGAAAAATTGAAAGAAAAAAGAAGAAAAGTCCCAAACAATAAGGATTGGATTACTTTCAACCAGATTTGTTTGAATATATATATATATATATATATATATATATATATATATGTATTAAATTTTTACTTGAAGCACTTACAATGCATGTATCGTATAAAATTCGATACTTTTTCTTTATAGAAAATGAACTTGACAAGTGTAATCCCGTCAAAGATCGCCCGGTATGTAGAATACCGTACAGACTGTTTCGACTTTATTAAGTCTCATCAGCGATATATACTAACGATTTCATTCCGACAGAATTCGAAATCGGACCTCAGCAAGCATAGTGAACACTATATCGCCTTGGACACAGTACACAGCTGACAATCCCAGCGAAATTAGCCTTGTCAAGTGATACTACACGCTCTACCATAATAGGTAAGGGGCGTTTTTGAGAGAATAACAACAACAAACAGACCGTATGCCCTTCGGCGAAGTGAATAAGATTTTTGGATGTTTGTTTTTATTTTAGAAGCATTGCTGAATAAAGTATGTATTAAATTTTTACTTTGAAGGCACTTACAATGCATTTCTATAAGAAAAAGTATCGAATTTTATACAATTATACAATTATACAATTATCGAATTTATACAATTATGCAATTTTATACAATTATACAATTTTATACAATTATATAGGCACTTACATGCATTTTCTATAAGAAAAAGTATCGAATTTATACGATACATGCATTGTAAGTGCCTTCAAGTAAAAATTTAATACATACTTTATTCAGCAATGCTTCTAAATAAAAACAAAACATCCAAAAATCTATATATATATATATATATATATATTATTATAATAATATATATATGTTTGTGTGTGTGTGTGTGTGTGTGTGTGAGAGAGAGAGAAGAGAGAGAGAGAGAGAGAGAGAGAGAGAGAGAGTGTGTGTGTTGTGTGTTATTAGATTACTATATAGTAATAGATAGATAGAATGACAAAAAGTATTTCAAAGCGTGTGCATGACGCTCCAATTGAGCAAAGGCATTATTATTTAAAGACGTAATTTTTATCGTATAATTCAAGGGAGTCGTGTGCGAGCGTTTTAACTACTTCAACATTTAACATGGCACAGCAAATTACAACCTGACAAACGCAACTGCAAAAGATTTGAATTTAAACTCACATTATATATTATTTGACATGTGTCCTCCCACCCCCAGTGGAATACATCCAAAGAAAATTTATGCAGTTCTTAGAGCTTGTAATGAAATGCGTTTGGTGAAATTACTGTTTAGTAAAAGAGAAGAGTTAATATACACTTTTCTTGAAGCAATATAAGGTAAATACATATCACTAATAGTTACCTGTACTTTATTTTATAGCATAATGGTTGGCCAGGCTCCGGTTTATTGAGCACTTCAAGTAATAAAGTGTCTTTGTTAATGATACTTCTAATAGGTTGTCCAGTATAGGATCTATCTATTTATTCACCGCGGGGCGGGGAGTCGTTGTGGCGTAGTGTCTAATCTGCTCGAATTCGACCTCGTGGTAAGAGAGTCCGAGCCTGTAGAAAAGTAGGAAAACCTTGCAGTTATGTTGAATAGTACCACATCTGTTGTTTTTCCAGGATAAATTTAGCATTAAACAACCCACGAAGGTTGTTGTGCCATAGATAATTGATATACCATAAAAACTTTATATGCCAAAGAATCGAAATAAAACCAAACCAAATCTAACACATGACTTAATAAGTCCCAGGCTTAACTAATAAAAGAACAACCTTTCGGCAAAATTCGACTTTATTTATCAACATAGTTCCTTCTCGTGTGATACACTGGTTCCAACGCTTCTCTAACAATTTGATGCATTTTTTGTAGAACGATGATTTGTTTTTAGCCTCAAAATACGCCTCAGTTTTTTATATCACTTTTTCATTGGAGCCAAATCTTTTCCCTTGAGCATTCTTTTGAGGTCTGCAAACAGCCACTTGTCGTTGGGGGCCTGATCAGGAGAATAGGGTGAGTGCGGAAGCAATTCGAAGTGCAATTCATGTAGTTTTGCCATCGTTGCTATCGACATTGTGACATTGACATGGTGTATTGTCTTAGTGAAAGAGCACTTTTTTCTTCTCTTCATTTGTGGCCGTTTTTTGGCACTTTCTTCCTTCAAACGCACCAATAATGCAATATAATGTTCGCTATTGATGGTTCTTCCTTCTCAAGGTAATCTATAAAGAAAATACCTTGCACATCTCAAAATACGGCTGTTGTTTGCGTCTTTGGTTGTTTGGACTGCTTTCACCTGCTGCTGTCCACTCAGCTGACTGCCGATTAGACTCCGGAGTTAAGTGGTGGATCCATGTTTCATCCCTTGCCACATATTTACGCAAAAACTCCTTTTTGTCGCGTTGAAACAATTGTAAACAATGCTCTGAATCGTCGATGCGTTGTTGTTTTTGATCGACTGTGAGCAAACGCGGCACCCACTTTGAACACAGCTTTCTCATAGACAAATGTTCATTCAAAATGGTAATACACTGCCTTCTGCTATTACACGCAACTTCAATTTACGATCGGCCAAAACGAGTTTTTTGGATTTTTTTGGGCATTTTCCGCGACAACTGCCGAATTTGGGCGACATGAGCGTTCAGCATCATTTGTGTCTGTATTACAGCATTTAAGTCAGCATATCACCTCTTAAACGTTGTTTCCGACGGAGCAGAGTCTGAATAACACTTATCAAGCTATTACTTTGCTTGACCAGTATATTTTCCATCAGAAAGCAATGCTTTATCAACATATGAAATTCATATTTGTCTATTGTTTTGAAAATTTGCAACAATAGCTTCACTTAAATAACGGTAATTTATAAACTAGTAATCCGATTAGGCTCAAATTTTGACACGTGCCAATTTGAAGGTTAGTACTTTATAAAAATTATATAGATTTTTTTTATTAGTGGCGTCATCTATATGTCAGGTCCGGGACTTATTGAGTGATGTGTTATCTGTTTTTGCATGAGTTTGTTTATTTGTTTGTTTATGTGATGTGATGTGTGTGTGTGTGTGTGTGTGTGTGCGTGTGTGTGTTTTACACACTAAGCTTACTATATTCTAATAAAACATGAAAACGAGCAACGAACTTATTTACAGTCGATTTGGACGCATTTAGAAATGAGGCTTACATGCACACAGACAAACACACGCACAATATATATATATATATATATATATATATATATATATATATATATATATATATTACAACATAATGGCAAAATATATAAACAAATTGATGGTGTCTCTATAGGTTCAGTTTTAGGTCATACATTATCAATTTCACATGTCTAATCTTGAAAATAAAATAATGGCACAAAACACCTACATATCTATGTTTGCTATGTTGAAATATACTTATTTTAGCTGATAATATTGATGAAATTTTAAGGAATTACAAGAAACTCTCCTTAAATTTACTCATAACCTAAACTTAAATCATAAAATTCCTTATCTTAATGTACTAATTGATGCAAGCAATGACAATTTTAACACCTCTGTTTATGAGAGCCGACTAGTATAAATTTGTGTAGTTTAAATAATAAAGCGATTGCCCCATAGATATAAAATACTTACTAGAAAAGTCTATTAAATTGCGCAAAAATTAGTCTCTTTATATAATGAAATAAATTTATAATGAATTAAAAAATATTAAACCAACTCTTATTAATTTATACTTTTCGTGTCTTTTGATCTAGGGAGCCTCTTAGAAAGGCATCATCATCATCATCATGTCGCACTGTTAGCACGAATATCCATGTCAATCTCTCTCCATCTGTCCCTATCACTCATCATTCTCGGGAGGTCCTCTATGTAGCATCCTGTCTCCGCACAGAACTGGTCAATGTACCTCTTTGCTGGTCGGGCCATACTGGCTTCCCATGTGCTGGATTCCACAGGAGGCGTCGTTTTTAAGTTTGTCCTTGCTTCTCCAGTAGTGTCCTGTCCGTCTTACTCGGATGGTTTGGATGATATGTGGCAGGTGGCCGAACAGCTGCTTTCTTGTGGGGTGTTTTCCACGTCTTGTTCAGTATCACACGCAGCATTCATGTCCATTCCCATCTAGTTTATTCTCTAGTCGCTTCATTAGGGTCCAGATGGTGGGACACACACACACACACACACACACACACACACACATATATATATATATATATATGTGTGTGTGTGTGTGTGTGTGTGTGTGTGTGTAGAGGTGTTCATTTACCCATAGTTCTTTCAATATATATATATATATATATATAGTAGTTTTGTTATTCTGTCAAACTACCGACTCTCCCCCTGTCTCTCTATCTCTTCTTTGCTCTCCCCCTCTCTTTCTTTACACACACACACACACACACACACACACACACACACACACACACACATATATATATATATATATATATATATATATATACATTCCCATGAAAGAATACACGTATAATATTTTTTAAATTAATTTTCTTCTAAATTGAAAACACCAGGATTATTGTTCACAATCAAATACTATTCAATATATATATATATATTATATATATATATATATATATATATATATATATATATATATATATATATATATATTGAAATCCAAATCTCTGGTTCAATTTTCTATTTAAAAATGAAATAAAGAAAGCAGAGCTATTTTCAGAGATAATCTTATTTTTCTGAAAAATCGAATAGAGCAATCATAATATTGAATATGCCATAAATCGCTAAGAGATTTATATTTGTTCATCGGCTTTTTTTAATACAATCAACGTAGAGATGAATCTATTTCAGATCACGAATACCTGTTTTCATTCCTATTATTCTCTTTCACATACGCTAACGAAATGAAAATTAACTTTTCTGCTCTATTACTTGCTTCTATACATTCCCTATTAATATTTAAACGTATTTTTTTCTCTCCACACATTTTCCTTTGCAGAGATTATTTTCTTATCTCTTCTTTAATCACTGATAGTCCTACTGAGGTTAGAAGCGAATTCTTTTGCTGAATAAATCAATAATACAACTGACGAACGCTGCGTGTAATTTTTTAGCTGACATTGCATTCTCCGTCTGTTTGAAAAAATGGGTTGCTTCATCTTTCTTCTTTACACCTCCCTTAGGGATTTGATAACGGACCGTTTTTTTTTAATAATACAAGCGGAGAATCTAAAGATAATAAAAAAGAGAGAATTATGTCGCATAATCTAAAATAAATTATATATATATACATACACATATATATATATATATATATATATATATATATATATATATATATATATATTAAAAAGAGAGGCGAGCTGAAAATAATCTTCTGGGGTCACTAAAAATGGAGCAAACAGGTATGACCTAGAAAGGTCAGTATTTGATCTGATTTTGATACTGAACAATAATATGGTATAAGATTAATGGAGAAGTTTTGATAAAGGCAAGTGTAAAGAAAATAACTGAAAGAAATCGATGCATTTTGGTTACACCCAATTCTTTCTTTAAATAACAAGCACTCCAGATCAATTAAACTGAATTATTTCATATATTTCTTTTTTCTTTTTTTCCACTTTTTTTTTTTTGTAGGTCTTGGCTTTTATCTTTTTTACCTTC
This sequence comes from Doryteuthis pealeii, assembly GCA_023376005.1. NCBI lineage: Eukaryota > Metazoa > Mollusca > Cephalopoda > Myopsida > Loliginidae > Doryteuthis > Doryteuthis pealeii. The sequence goes on along the minus strand of CM042141.1, from coordinate 75,325,407 downwards.
TTTATTACTTGTTTATTTGCTTTTTGATTTCTTTCTAACTTTTTCTTCTCTTTTTTCTTTACTTTATTATTACTTTCTGTTTGATTTCTGTTCTTCAAGTTATCTTACCGGTGTCCTTTTTATCTTTTTCTATTTCTCTGATGATTTGTAAGTTTTTTTCTTACTTTCTGGTTTGGCTTTCTTTGTCTTTCATTGTAACCTTTTTTGTTTGTTTGTTATGCATTTCTTTCTTTCTTTCTTTTAAATTTAAATCTTATTCTTCATTTATCTTTATTCCTAATTTCATGTTTTAGCCCTCTTTATTACTTTTTTTTTTTCTTAATGTTATTCATTATTCATCCAGTTTCTCTTTCTGGTCCTTATTGATATTTCGTTTTTTCGTTTGTTTGATTGTTTCTAACTTCATTTGGGATTTATCTTTATTTCTTTCTTTCTTTCCTTCTTTCTTTCTGTTTTATCCCAAGATGTAGGAATAAAAAAAGATAACAAAAACAGTGAAATATGTTTAACATATAACAATATTTGTTTTATTTATTCTCACCGACCCGGAATACAGTAAGATGAGTTCGGATAAGAGTTCAACTATCTACCATATGATATGTCCATCAGCAGCTACGTTCTTGTGTTCTTGCTCTCTGCCTTGGGACAATGAGTATATCCTCCGGAATCGTTAGGGGAGATAACTCTCCCTAAAACTTTCCTTCTTTCTTTTTTCTTGTTTATTTGCTTTTTGGTTTCTTTGTAACTTTTTTTCTTTCCTTTATTATTACTTTCTTTTCTTTATTGTGGGTATCTTCCTAGTTGGCTTGTTTTTTATTATTTTTTATCTTTGTTGTTTTGTAAGTTGTTTTCTGTCTTTCTTTCTTCTTTGCCTTTCTTTTCCTTTCATTGTGGATTTGCTTCTTTCTTTCTTTCTTTTTTTCTTTCTTTCTTTCTTTCTTTCAAACCTAAACCTTATTCCTCATTTTTTTCTTTTGTTCGTTTTTCTTTCTCCATAATTTCGTGTTTTTAGACCTCATCATTACTTTTTCTTTATTCTTTCTTAAATGTTATTCATCATTTATTCAGTTAATTCTTTTTGGTTTTCTTTGATTGAACGTTTGTTCATTCGTTTGTTTATTGTTCTAACCTTATTCTTGAAATTTTTAATTTGTTTTCGTGATCTCTTTGTCTTTCTTTGTTTTATCTCTTTGTTTTATTGATTTCTTTGTTTATAATAAAAATTTTGAATTTCTTTTCTTTCATTTTCTTTTTGTTCTTTTGGCTCTCTCATTTCTTTGTATCACTCATACTTTAATCATCTTTTTTATCTTTTTATTATTCATGCATTTTTATATATTATATTTTTTTAAAACTTTTTAAAACGTTTATTTTTTGCATCTCTTTTCTTTCTTCCTTTATTTTTTATTCTTTCTGTTCGTTCTATTCTGTTTTGTTTTTCTTTCTTTCTTTCTTTCTTTCTTTCTTTCTTTCTTTCTTTCTTTATGTTCTGTTCTATTCTGTTCCGTTCCGTTCTGTTATGTTATGTTATGCTATATTATGTTCTTTCATTTCTGTTCTGGTCTTTTCTGTTCCTTCCTTCCTTCCTTCCTTCCTTCCTTCCTTCCTTTCTTTTTCTTTCTTTCTTTCAAAATCATGATATTTCTAACTTTGATTTTTATTATATACTAGCAGAGCTACCCAGCATTTCTCGGAATTTAAAATTTAAAAATAAATCTTTTATCTATATTTATATATAGATTAATAACAAATATTTTCACTATACTTTTTATTATGTTTTATTCTTCATACAATGTCTTCTTTTAATGTATTTATTTTGATTCTTCCTTTCTTTTGTATTTATTATTTTATTTGTATTCTATTTATTTTTTTATTATGTGCAACCCTTTTTGTTTTATTTCTTTATCTTTTGAATTTCTTTCAATATATCATTGATATATACAAATATAATATTTTTATTTAGATTTTCTAATAAAAAAATGAGGGATAAACAACTATTTGAACGCCCTCTTGGACAAAGAGGGTGTAGATTATTATAGAATTTTGGGACCATATGACTTTAGGCACCCTTTTTGCGATCTCGATTCATAAGGAGAGATTTTTTTATTTACACCATCAAAATCCGGTTTTTGTTAACAGACGATTTTTAGACTTAAAAAATATAAAACTAAAAACTAAAAACTACCCTAACCCCTAACCCTAACCCCTAACAAACAACCGGATTTGACGGTGTAAATGAAAAACTTACCTTATGAATCGAGATCGCAAAAAGGGTGCCTAAAGGTATTATGGTCCGAATTTTGGTCTGTCTCCACCAGCTTTTCTTTATTTAAAAGTCGTGCTCGCTCGTTGTACAAACTTATGGTAAGCAGACAAGCAGACATACATAATCTTTTTTATACACACGCATACACACACACACACACACATACACACACATATACACACATACACACAAATATATATATATATATATATAGAAAGAGAGAGAGAGAGAGAGAGAGAGAGAGAGAGAGAGAGAGAGAAGAGAGAGAGAGAGAGAGAGAGAGAAATGTATTGCTTAAGTTTTGCGGCAGATCGATTAATACTATATGCACTGCCATATATCTTGCTTTATTTATATCTACTATAAACTTATCAATAATTTGATTATGTACGTAGCCACCTATCTATTGCCGCCATCTTACTTTTGTAGTTTTAAGGCAGTCTTTACTAGACGTAATTTCTTTTGCTAGGGAATTCTTTTCTCATATGCTTCTATATAATTTTGACTTTCTGACAAAATAATCATAGCAGTTTATACCAGTTCAGTGGTCTGCGATTTTTACTCCCTCAGACCAGTGTAATTACGTCATAATGAAATCTTAGAAAATGTTTCTTTCGATGTAGTGTAAAGGCTGCACATAACCACTGCGAAATGTATCACTTAGATATAATTGTTTTTACACTAACATAAAGAAATTCATTGAAATAGCATCTTTGAAATTAAATTAGAGATATTTTCCATAGATAAACTTCGGAGTTATATTGTTATATATAAGAAAATAAACGTTTATAAATGTTCATTCTCAAGAACAAGGTTATAGGATGGGAAGGGAGTGGGGAGCTCTCAAAGTATATTTTGACTAACGAGAATAGAGCCGCTTATCTTTGAATTTAGGGTTTTCCTTCTCCTATACCAGTTGTCATACTAAGGCTAGAGCCTAGTCTGCCCTACTATTTACCCATTGCTGGAGGGAGAATAGTTGTATTCATATATTTCTTAAAGGTATTATCAGTTTTGTGAAATGCAAATAGTCGCGCCCAGGATTTGAACTCCCAGGACCAAATACTAAAAGTGACTGTATACGTAGAATATATATTTACCAACTCCTCCGCATGAGCAGGATGTGACACAAGGTCACTTTCTTAAGCGGAGTTTAACAGGTTTGAATTTAGAGTTTTCTTTCTCCTAGACTGGTTGCCTAACCAAGGTTAAAGGCCCAATCTCCCCTACTATTTACCCATAGATGGAGGGAGAGGGTATTAGCGCAAAGTGAAATGCAATTACCACGTCCAGGATTTGAACTTGTTGGACGAGTCATTTCCTATGACTTTAACCATTACACCACGCTTCCTGTATACGTAGAATAGACCACTAAAGCGTTAGATGCTGTGTCACGATTAAATTATTTTATCAGAATATTATAATAAATCTTTAGTCCTGTATAATAATATAACAAGGGTGAGCTGAAATATTAGAGGTTGAAAAATTAGAGTCTGAAAAATTTATATGATGATCACATCATATCTGCTGTTGGTGACTTTTCTTTTACAAATGTGATCCAAGCCTTGCGACATCAATTTTTTATTAACGTTTTAAAATATTTTTTAACAATCCTCGTGCGTATTAAAAGAGCGTGTTTTGCACAACCGTATAGGTACCACCAATTTTCCCTGTGAAATTTACCCCACCCCCACCCTATATTTAACACAATGAAACTTGCATAAAGGTTAATATTATCTTGAACATTTTTTGTCCACTTAAGAGAAGAAACATTAAAAACATTTCTGATGATTCTAAACATTTAAAAGCCTACGGAAATAATGAAAATTATGAACGAAAAACAATGTTTACATTTTTGCATCGTTAAATCAATGGAAATTTAACGTAGCCAAAAACAAGTTATGACTACCAGCTTTTTAAAAAAATTCCATGAAAAATCAAATAATGGTCCGATTTTCACGAAAAATTATAATTATATCAGAAGGTTTTTATAATCTTCTATATGGGATTTTTTAGGAAGCGCGTGGTGTAATGGTTAAAGTCATGGGAAATGGACTCGTCACCCCGAGTTCAAATCCTGGATGCGATAATTGCATTTAACTTTGCGCTAATACCATGGGAAATGTATGAATCCTACTCTCCCTCCAGCTATGGATAAATAGTTGGGCAGACTGGGCTCTTTAACTTTGGTTAGGCAACCGGTCTAGGAGACGGAAAACTCTGAATTCAAACCTGTTGAACTCCGCTTAAGAAATTGACCTTGTGTCACATCCTGCTCGTGCGGAGGGGTTGGTAAATATATATATGGGATTTTTTTATAAAAATAAAAGATATCAATGGAAGTTTTTTTTTACAAAACCAAATCAAACAAAAATATTTACCGACTAACTATTTTTTAAAATCATATATATGTGGTATATTGGTTAATAAGAAACGGAAGCACCGTTTCGGTCATCTTTCGAGTTGTAATAATAAAAAGGCGGAAGTGATTACGTCTCGCAGTTAACGTCAGCTGGACTACTTGTTGTGTTCTTTATTTCGATAAGCGAGCTGCAACAATATACCTCCCCAAAATATTTGGCATTAAATTACCCACAAGAGTTGATATGACAAGAAAGAATTAGGAACCACCCTATTATATATACTTATCAAAAGCTCCGCACGAGAAAGATGAGACACACATTCAATTCCTTAAGTGTATTAAGAATTCTGGGGTATGGGTTATCGTCCCTTGTCTGCGAGCCTCTGTTTCAAACCAACCAATCATGAGCCAGCATACTTTGGCACCAAATCCAAAGTGCAGACTCATTCCATCTCTTCTGCAACAGCAACGAAAGGAATCGGACCGTACAAAGGTCGCTCCTACTATATTACAACAGATCGGAGTCGGACGCATTCAGAAGTCCAAATATATCCGAATTATAAACAGAAGGCCGTAGCAAGGGGCTCCGTTAATACCCCATATCCCAGGATAAACAGCTAAGTGACATTTATATAAATATTATATACATATTGCATACATATTGCATACACATTATATACATATTATTATTTGTCTGCAAACGAGACTAAAGTTTGCAAGCTTTATATTTAATACAGTCTTTTATTCTTATCTAGTCGTTGTTTTACTTCTTTAACTCTTAACTCGTCTGCCACATTTGCGGTTAACTCCAGTCAAACCTAGGAGTATTGCCGCTGTTGTTACTTTTCTTTATAAGTGGAGTTTAACAGGTTTGAATTCTTTCTCCTTGACTAGATACCTAATCAAGGTTAAAGATCCCAGTCAGTCCTACTATTTACCCATCACTGGAAGGGGAATAGTTGGATGTATACTTTTCCCAACCAACCTAGTATATTCGTCTGTGTTAACAGAGTTTATTATAGTACTAGTAAAATTTCACTTCGACCAACTTTTTTCCTACCACCACGAGCCGATTTAGACCAAAGTCCAGCCGAGTTGAATTGGTGAATTTTGAATGAGCTAAAGCTAAATACCAAAAAAGTAAAAATATATATAATAAATAAATGAATAAATAAATAAAAATAACTGATCGCCCTTTGCTATTCACACATCACTCGAATTGTCTGACTGAGTGCTCTGATGTGAAATATCTTTTCAATGAGAATATAAAAAGGAACGGTTTGGAGACTGACTTATTTGAACTCAATCTTGATCTTTGGTTTGAATTGAGATCTTGATCCTTAGCTTAAACCGATATTTGATGGTTCTATCTGATGGCATCTTATCGAAAAGAAGATTTTTCTCCTTTTTTTTTTCTTCTTTTTCTCAAAAGCTAGAATTATATTTCTTAGTGTCAGATCTGTCTCTTTCTTTCTCACGTCATGTCTTTTATTTGATATATTCTGGTTTTCTACGGGTTATTTTTATACCATATGTCTTACTACATTGACAACAAAGTCTGCCCTCAGAAAAGAAACGTACACACACCACCTATCTATTCGTCTATCAGTCTATCTATCTATTATACGCATACACAAACATATGCGCACTCACACATGAATGCACATATATATATATATGTAAAGGACTTCTGCATTTTACTACACGGACATATACAATGTACACACACACACACACACACACATACATATATATATATTGTATGTTCCCGTAACCCGGTAGAGCTCTTTAGGAGCGACTTTAATAAACTTTCACCGCCAGCATAACACAATGATCATCTGTTAACAGATTTTAAATCTGTGGTGATAGTAAAGTATATACACAGATGTATGTATTTAAAAGAGTCAAAACACCGCTTCTTAATGGCAGCTGGCCAAGAGTTTAACGGATACGGCAGACATAAAGTCAGTCGGGTTTCGCTCCTGGTTGGAGTTAGTTGCTGTGTCTAGCCACACTGATGAGACGCGAAACGTCGAAACACAGTGTCTGTGGATGACTTATATATATAGTGTAATGTAATGGTTAAAGTCATGGGAAATGGACTCGTCGCCCCGAGTTCAAATCATGGATGTGGTAATTGCATTTCACTTAGTGCTAATACCCTTGGGAAAGGTATGAATCCTACTCTACCTCCAGCTATGGGTAAATAGTGGGGCAGACTGGGCTCTTTAAGCTTGGTTAGGCAACCGGTCTAGGAGAAGGAAAACTCTGAATTCAAACCTGTTAAACTTCGCTTAATAAATTGACCTTGTGTCACAACCTGCTCGTGCAGAGGAGTTGGTATTATATATACATATATATATATATATATATATATATATATATATATATATATATATTGTAAACACGGTTTGTTTTGAATGGCTTTTTTACCGATAATTTTTGGGAGAATAAGTGCTTAATTGGAGTCGTACCTAATTTTGAAAAAATAATAAGAAGTTCGTTTAGTGTAGGGGTTATGGGATCGGCCTGTCAGCTTGGCAGTCCGGTTTCAAATCACGCACAGGGCGGTCTTCCGATCTATAGCTCTGCTGATGAGGCCTAATAGGCCGAAATGTACATACAGAGATTGATTTTTCTCGATTTGTTTAGCCATACATTTAATAGGTATTCCCGCCTAATTCATTATTAATTAATTAATTTTCAAAATTAGGTACGACTCCAATTAAGCATATATAATATATATATATATATATATATATATATATATATATATATATAGTTAAGAGAAAGGAAGTGAATCCGACGGTATAAGTATAGATAAAAGGATATGAAAACACACAATATGCTGTTAAAGTGAAAACATTTTATATCATATTCATAGCTAATATTGAACAATATTTCGATCTATAAAAATTATCTTCAGAGCTTGTTTTTACTCCGGACACATCGAGAGATGAGCTGAAAATAATTTGAATTCAAAACGAAAACATTGATGTTCCAACAAATTTATGCGGTAGTTTCAATATAAGCACATCCGCCACGCGTTTCTCTGTCAGTGACAATCATGTATATCTTAGTGTAACAGTTTTTATGTCTTATTTTTTCAAAAACTGTTACACTAAGATATACATGATTGTCACTGACCGAGATCTGACCAGCTATGTGTTAAATAGTAGGGCAGACTTGGCCCTTCAACCTTGCGTAGGTAACCAGTCTAGGAGAGGGATAACTCTGAATTCAAAATTCCTGAGGTCGGTCGTTGATTGGGTGTGTGGCAACCCTTGATGCACAATTCTTTCCTATCGACTGTGCCAAAAAGTGTGGATGGTCCAACACAAGCCTTCATCACTATAAACAAATCACTGTGTGGGTGTTCATTGTGTATGTGAACCCTCATGCGTTGGAAATCGACGAGAGAATCCATAATATATATATATATACATACATACATATATGCATACATATATATATATATATAATATATAATGAATAGTGAATGAAAAATGAGAAAAGTTTTTTGCATGGAAAGGTGCTCAATGCTAATAAAGCAGAGCAGATTTATAATTAATGGTGATATTATGGTTTCACACTCATAACTTAAAGTTTTTTGGTAATCCAATCATCAGATGAGAAGTGGTTGAGATGTCAAAAACCAGTCGTGAAATGGTTGATATGTTAAAAATCAATTTTTTTTAAAAATTTGATTTTTAACATCTCATCTGATGATTGGATTACCAAGAAACTTTAAGTTATGAGTGTGAAACCATAATATCACCATTATATATATATATATATATATATATATATATATATATATATATATATATATATATTTCAAAACCTAAATAAATAGATACCTGAGCAAACAGTCACGGATAACACATATCTCCCAATTGGAGCTGTCAGTGTCAGTTGTCTATGATAGGAGAGATCATGGAAAGGTCAGTCGGATGAAAGAACATCATTTTCATTCAAAGAATGAAGTTTTCTATTTCACCAGTTCATTTTCTTCGCATTCTTATAGCACATCAACTCTTTTAAAAACTATTTGAGTAACTTTCTAAAATAATTTTCTACAGAAAAATGTTCCTCCTCTCGAAGACATAACGTAAAAACTAGTTGAGAACAATAAAAAAATAGATACGCAAACACAAAGTAAATATTCCTAGTCACAGTTAATCTTATATATATATAGATATATATATATATATATATAAAATAACTAATATATATATATATATATATTATATATATATATATATAATACAATGCGAATGAAAAATAAAAACAAAAAGATGTTATTTTTGTCTTATCGATTTCGAAGCATGAACTTATCATCAGAGTTTCGTATCAGAAATGGACGTACTTATGTTTTTCTTTTGTGTGGTTATAACTTCTCTTCTTATTTCCTTTTCCTCTCTTTTTTTTCTCTTTCTTCTTCTCCTCCTTTATGAGTGAAATGGGTGAATAACTGTAATTTCTTATTTCTCTCTTTTTTAAAATGTTTGTTGAGAACAAATGTATCTAATATTGTCTGTCATCCGGTCAATGTGTTCCAAGTTTGTTGCCATGTCAAAATTCAAAATTAAAAAAAAAAAATAAATAAATTAAAAAAAAACGTCAATAGAGAAATTTATATACCTAGCTTTTGTTTCGTTTTCCTTTTTCTTTTCTTTTTCCTTTCTCTCTTTTTTTGTGTTTTTTTTATTTTCCTTTGTTCTCTAATTTATTTTTTTTTTTAGTAAATAAGTAAATAAAAGATTATCTTAAATTATGTATTAGTATTTATGGAAAAATTTAAGAAAATATCTTTCATGAGTACTTTTTTTCCTTTTCTCTTAAACTTTAAATAGATTAAATTTTATATAAATTATATGTTAAAATATTATATAATAATTACCTATTAGGATTGATGCAAAATTTTGTGTTTTGTTTCAATTATTTATTTTATTTAATAATTTTTCCTTCTTTTGCTGTTATATCTACCTTTATTTTTTCCATAAATATTTATCAATAGTCCTAGACTGACCGTAATCCTAAGAGGGTATTATGGTTTAAAGAAATGATGTCATGGTTTAAAGAAATAATGTCATGTAAAGGAGTTAATAAGTATGTTAAAAATGTTACATTAATCGTAATTAATTCTTTTTTCTTTTTCTTATTTTTAATTTTTTTTTAATATATCTAATATCAATTTAAAAAAACATTTTTTTTTAATATTGTTAGTGCATAAAATGTTAAGGATCAATTGTATGTGCTAATAGATATCTATGATAGATGTATTACATAATTCAAATCCGTTATTTCAAGTGGCCACCTTGGACTTATTTCTTGAGGGAACAAAGTAAAAATATGCAAATAGTTTATTGTTGGTAGGTTTAAATTTGTGATTGGGAAAATTACATATATATGAGAAAATATGTATACTAAATAAACTATAAGCTATATATGGAACGTGTAATTTAGTTAACTATGTATTCCGTGTTTAATTCTAATCTATTGTTTATATTAGGACCTAATTTAGCTATTAATAAACTTTCTCTAATTCTGAGATTACCAATGTTGCGTATTATAGCCTCTATTTTAACTGAAAAATTGTTGTCCATATTTTTGCATTTGATTAGGTGTTTATGAAATAAGGATGCACGTGTGTGGATGTGTTCTTTGATTTTAATGTGGAGGGTTCTAATTGGGCTACCTATATAGAAATTAAGGCATTTGGAGCAAGTTAAACGGTAAATTGTATAAGTCTTGTGACATAAGTTAGGATCTTTTATTGGGCAGTTGGTTAATGTGCATGCTGTAATAAGATTCTTATGTTTTATTGTTAGATGTTGGCGTAGTGAGGGCCTAGAGTGGACTAGTTGGATATCTAGTCCCTCTCTATGAATAGCCTTGCGTATTTGTTTAGTGATTGTTTCGCTGAAATGTGGTAGTTTCAGGAAACAAGTGTTAGAGTGTGTGTGTAGTGTCCGTGTTTTTCTGTTATTTAAATGGCGTATATATGAAGTTGGGTAGCCATTGTATTTGAGGGTGTTCCTAAAGTGTGCTGTTTGTGTGATTTTGTCTGTCTCTTCACTACATCTATTGTGTATTCTATTAATTTCATTTATGATGTAACTTGTCTTGGAACTGAGTGGAAGTGCTGATTTGAAGTGAACAAAAAGAGATCCTTAGTGGGTTTTTTTTATAGAAGCAAGTGTAAATTTTGCCTGTAGGTGATATTTTTATTCTAAAATCTAGGAGTGCTAGGAAACCAGTGTTATCTGGATATTCTATTTGGAATTGGATGTGGTTATCTATACTATGGAATTTCTCGGCTATGTCATTGGCTTCTTCTTTGGATGATGTTAATATAAGTATATCGTCAATATACCTGGTGAAGAAAATGCATGATGGGCAGATTGTTAGTGCTCGTCGTTCTAGTGTATCCATGTATGAAATGGCCAGTATGCCTGAGATACTGGATCCCATGGCTAAACCTGACATTTGTTTTGTATATATGTCCGTTATATGTGAAGTAAGTGTTTGTCTACTATAAATGGATAGTAGCTGGTGTATATCCGCTGCAGTTAAATTGTGACAGTATAATATATATTATATATATATATATATATATATATATATATATATATATATATATATATATATATTATTATATATAAAGTGTCTTAAAATAAACGTGTCTAAAAAATATCGAGATTGAAGCTGTATTTATCGAGATAGGAATGACGAGAGAATGGAACGTTATTTTTTACAGAATACAAAATCTTGATAAATTTTTGACATGCCTTATATATATATATATATATATATATATATATGCATGCACATAAATGTATGTCCACGTACAAACGTACATATATAAACGTATACACCTAAACTCATATAACTAAACACATACTCCTTATCACAAACGCCCGCACATACACATGATATAATGGATACTCTACACACACACACACGCATACACACACACACACACACACATATATATACATATATATATATATATACTAGCTAAAGTACCCGGTCCAGGACCGGACTAAAAAAAAATAGGAACACCAAAGAGTGAATGGGGAGAACATAAGAGATAGGTATACCCAATATCTCATAAAATAAAATAGGAGATGGGGGGTGGTATATCTCGTAAAAAAAAACATTTCCACATATATATTTTCGAGAATTTCAAAGTATATTTCAAAAATCTTCTTGTCGCAAGTTGTTTTTGACTACGTTAAATTTCAATTGATTTAACGGTGCAAAAATGAAAACCTTGTTTTTCAATCATAATTTTCATTATTTTCGTAAGCTGAAAATTAAAAAAAATCAACAGGAGTTTCTTCTTTCGAATGGAAGAATCTTTTTCAAGATAATATTAATTTCTATGCAAGTTTCATTGTGTTAAATATAGGGGTGGGTGGGTAAATTTCATTTATTTTTCACGATAACGATGAGTAATTTTTCGCCAATAGGGTCATCCAATATCAATTATTTTCTCCTTGTCGTTTGCTACGAAACATTTCAAGAAAGGAAACACATTTCGAAACAATGACCAGAAGCAAAGGTTAGTTTGACACCACCGTCACCACTTCCCCCTCCCCACCTCACGTTTCAGTTTCAGTTATTTCAAGAAGCGACGATGTGTCAAACTTTTTCTAAGGATGAATCCATTAACCACTCAATAGAACATTGCCAACTCTCAGAGCAAATGGAAAAGTGCTCTGAGAATTGAATGGAATTGCAGAACAGGTGAACTTTGGTCAATGGCAACTTATTCTACGTGTGTCTGCCGGTGCATATATCATCATCATCCTCATCCTCATCCTTCTCTTCATCATCATCCTCATCATCCTAATTATCATCATGTCGCGCTTTTAGCACGGATTCTCACGACTTTCCCTTGACAAACGTTCATCGGCCATTTCTCCTAGTAGGAGCAATGATATATATATATATATATGCTCCCAATTCCGGTAGTGCACCCTAGAAGAGACTTTAATTTTCCTTTAAGGATTTCTCTTAAAAACGTTATTTTTTTCCCTTGAGAGAAATCCTTTGGAAAATATTTCCCATTTCTTTTATTTTTTTCATTGAACTCGAAATATATATATATATATATATATATATATATATTTCGAGTTCAATTCCTAGGCGAAGCTGTTGGCATTTCACATAACGCTAATACCCTTGGGAATGGCATAAATCCATATATTCTCCCTCCAGCTATGGGTTAAATAGTAGGACAGACTGGGCCCTTCAGCCTTGGGTGGGTAACCTGTCTAGGCGAGGGATAACTCTGAATTCAAAATTCCTGAGGTCGGTCGTTGATTGGGTTTGTGGCAACCCTTGATGTACCAATTCTTTCCTAACGACTGTGCCAAAAAGTGTGGATGGTCCAACACAAGCCGTCACCACTATAAACAAATCACTGTGTGGATGTTCATTGTATGAACTATCTTGGGCTAGACGGGCAGTCGGAGAGGCCCCCTCCGGTCAATCGGCTGGTCATGTCAAGCCCTAGCACCTATATGATTTTCCCAACCCTATTGCCCTTATGGCAAGCCCCAACCCCTTTTTATCATATGGGTGCTAGAAGGCGGTGGCTGCGGGTCTACATGTCCTGGGAATGACGTTAAACTCTATCTGATGGTGAGGTTCCAGTTTTGGAGGTTTGGGGAATGTGGAGCACCCATTCATCACCATTGCTCCCTAGTCCACTCTGACCCAGAGTGGTAGTACCTGTTAGGATCCCATCTATGGGTTAAATAGAAAAATGTATTTATAAAAAAATTGTATTATCCATTAAGAATTAAATGACCCACTGAGGTTGATATGCCGTTAAACAAAACAAACCAAACCAAAATCATACGTCGAAATTGACGGGAGAGTCCATCATATGTATATATAAGAACGTAGAAACTATGGAATTTATGTGAAGCGTTACATTTCCGTAAGATCATCTGTGATAATGAATCTGTCAATCACTACTAAAGTGCGACATCTCTTTAAGTAAAATCTTATATGCATACCTGCTCCAATATCGCCTTTAGCTGCTACTTTGAGAAATTACAACGATCTACGTGCGCACGAACTCATGCGTAACAATATGAATATCTAGGGATAAATTGGATCAGAATTTGTTTGATATTCTTTGACAACACGGATTCCTGTTACACTCTCGCTCGCCAGGTGTCCCTATCACTCATCGCCTTCGGCAGTTCTTTGGCCTGGCATCCGGAATCCACTCAGAGATGATTAATACAGGTTTTTGCAGGTTGACCTATACTGATGTGTTCGTGTATAGGTGTACACAAGTAAAACGTTACTTATTAGTTTATCCTTTCTTCTACAGCAGTGTCTGAAAGGTTCTTGACCCAACCAAGATGGGAATGACATAGAAGAGGGATCAACAAACCTTTTTCACGGTGAGCCAGATAATTGAAAAAATAACGAGCTTGTGCCATATTATTATTGTGTTTAATACTTGCTAGCCAGAAAGAAAGCTCTGAGAAAAAGATTTAAAACAAAATGTATCTCTCCATCTTATATTCATAGATGAGTGCCGTAAGATGCACAAAAACAAATTTAACCAATATATTTATTTTCAAAACATTATCAAAGAATGCAACGTTAGCAGAATGGTTTAGTGAGATTTGTGAAATTTTGTGAAATTTGGAATTGCTACATCCAATCAAGAGAATTGATTTCTGTTGTGGGGTTTTAAGGGGTCAAAATAAGACAAAATGACGGGTAACAAATGTAGGAAAATATATTAACAAAAGAGTAGACAATTACAGTAAAGAAAATTGGGAATTGCGTCTGACAAATAGAGTTACGAGCTGACTCGCATTGGCTTCCTCTCAAGCCATAATTGTCACTGTTATTTATAGTAACCGTCGGCGCATTCTATTAGTCTATAGTGAATATCACCTATAACACTTTCAAATGTTTATCAGTCAATTTCGTTCGATGGATTAATTTCACATATTTCAATTTTGAAAAGGCTTGGTCGCATACATAAGTTATTCCGTCCGTTTTAAAAAAAACAATTTCAAGTACCGTCGGCGGGCCTGATAAAATGCCTGAGTATGTAATGGAATAGCATAAATTTAAAAAATGCCTTCTCGGGCCGGATCCGGTCCGCGGACTGTAGTTTGGTGACGTCTGACCTAGAACAATGCATTTATACACCCTATGGTTCAAAGTTCTGTGAAGATTCCTGATTACGAAATGAAGGCTTCCAAGTTTGACAAGAATGTTTCCAAGTTCAAGAGAAAAAAACAACTGAAGAAGGTCGGAAGATACATCGGTTCAAAGGTTCTGTATATGAAAATAAAGATGAAGATAATAGTCTAAAAAATCCAACTAATACAAATTATCAAGGCTCATCTTAAAAATTCAGACAACTAGTTTTTTGTCTTTTCTTTTCAATTATTTATAATTTAACTGCTTTTTTGTCAGTTTTATATAACTAATAAAACTGCTTACTATTTACAAATTAATTTGTCTTAATTTTTTCATGTGTATAATTATTTTCACTGTTCAACAAATTTGGCATATATTTTCTCAAGTTTATTTTACACTTCTATAAATGCATTTAACAAAAAAAATTAAAAGAAGTAAGGTAATTTTCTTTTGGTTAGTTGGCTGGAGAACTATTCAACACTTCTTCATACTTATCTATCTTCTGCTAGTAAATTTATGCACCTACCAGGGGCGGAGAGCATATGTATTGTAATCCACATACAGTCATATTTAGACATATCACGTCCTTTCAGTGCGGCTAGACATATTTCAGATATCACAGCTGCCACATCTTGCTCGCCAAAGACTAAAATAAAAACTCAACACCGTGTCTGTCACCTTTAATAAAATCTACATACGTTATGCTGTAAACGAACACACACACACACACACACACACACACACATATATATATATATATATATATATATAATATATATATATATATATACGCATATATATATATATAGCAATATATATATATATAATATATATATATATATATATATATATATATAAGGAAGGAGAAACTCAGCACCGTAATTCCATAGTAAATTTATTTCTACCAAAATTGGGGCCTATATAAATCTAAGTTGATTTAATATAGCTCCCCAAAATCAAGTCTTATCAGATGGCAGATCAGGTTATTTGAATTGCATAACTGAAAAATTTTACTTCTCAAAAAAAAAAAAAAAATGAATTTAAAAAAATAAAAAAATGTTTTTAAATTGTAAAACTGTCACCACGGTGACAGGAAGTCAAATGAGAAAAAAGGATACTTTTCGAGTTATGGCTTCTTGGGGGGATGGTAGTCAGACAAAATTAAACTATGAATTAAACTATTGAATTAATCTGAACAAGTATAGAGAAGAATAAAACAAAAAATTATATAAAAAATAATAAAATATAAATAGAGAAATAATTTAAAAAATGTATATTCAAACCTTAGAATATATTAGATAATACAATGTTGTATAAATATACTATTGATAAAAATAAAAATAAAAATAAAAATAATATATATATATATATATATATATATATATATATATATATATATATATATATATACCTGTTGCCTTCTAATCATGATTTAGGTGATTGATCCTTTCCATGATGCATTACACAACAGCATATAAGGAAAAAACACGAACACTTAAGATTCTTATCTTATTTTTTCTTAAAGAAAATAACGTTCTATTCATTATTTTTTTAGAATACAAGGTGTGTAAAAAAGTACCAAGTTTAAAGCTGTATTTACCAAGATAGAAATTAAGAATTAATGGAACGTTATTTTTTTTTTCAGATTACAAGCAGTGTCAAAAAGTATAAAAAGATCTCGACACTTTTTTGACACACCTTGTATATATGCATTAGCATTTGGGTTTTCATCATCCTCCGCCTAATTTGAATATTCCATCATAAAACAAAGTTTCTGATTATGATTCTCGGAAATCTTTGACTAACTGTCCAATTTAGTGACATTCCTGGAAGTACTGAACAAGAATCGGTTCTGAACCAATCCAAATTAGTAATATTCGGAAAGTGACTGATCTGGACATTACATACTCTGTGCTCCATGTTTTTCGTTCTCCATCCCATTTACATCATAAAGATTCAATATCTCATCCGAACAAGCCAGTTATTTAATTAATCATCATACAGTCTAGTCAGTATTAAGTAATTTGTTACGAAATTCTCTTTAAGCCACAACAAGCAGAAAATTTTATCACCAGTAGAGGTTGATTTCTCCTAAATTTAGTTTTGTTTTTTCGTTTTAGATTCTCGTAAAAACAGAGATACATTAGACTAGATTGTGTGCGTAAATTTATTGTCTTTGTATTATCATTGCCTCCCAGTTTCTTTTCGAGGTTTCAAGGATTCGAAGAATGATTGCTATCTCTGTTACCTTCAAGTGCACAAACCTTTTATCTGTCTGTTAACATCCAGTTATTTACTTAGCTTTTCGCTTTCCTTTACTTACATTCAGTAATCAACAAAAACGTCTATTATTTGAAAAGTTCTGATAAATAAAAGTAGATATTATTATTATTATTCACTCCTTTTGAGTTTTCACATCAGCATTAGCTGATGGTCTTTCACTGGAGTCTGAGTGACAGCAAGTCTCCTCAGGTCTCCAGGACTCTTCTGAGTATTCTGGCAGATTGCAGCAGTGCAGTGTTCTGAATGGTTTCAATCCTTCCTCTGATTCCCAAACTTTCCAGACCCTTTTCCAATCCTTTTGGGACTGTTCCAAGTGCACCAACTACAATTGGTATCACTTTCACATTCCATAACTTTTTCAGTTCTCTGGCAAGGTCTAGATATTTGTCCATTTTTTCATTTTCCTTTAGCTTCACCCTGTGATCTGCTGGCACTGCAAAATCCACCAGTTGACAAGTTCTTTCTTTTTTGTTTATCAACACTAGGTCTGGTCTTCTTGCTGGGATAAGGTGATCCGTTTTTATTTCAAAGTCCCAGAGAATGTTATGCGTTTCGTTCTCAAGAACCGATTCTGGTTTATGCATACACCGTTTTGTTGTATGGCCAAAATTTAATTTTTGGCCTAATTCCCAGTGGATCACCTTCCCAACCCAGTCGTGTCTAGTTTTGTATTCTCGTTGTGCTAGTTTGCTACATTCACAGAGTATATGGTTTACAGTCTCATCTCTATTACCGCAAAGTCTACATTTACTATTTTGTTGGGTCTTATCAATTTTCGCTTTTATATAGTTTGTCCTTATTATTATTATTATTATTATTATTATTATTATTATTATTATTATTGAGTTTTTCACAACTGCCATAGCCGGCGGTCCACTGGCGGCTGAGTGACAGCAAGTCTCCAGGACTCTTCTGAGTATTCTAGCCGATCTTAACAATGCTGTAGTTTGGATGGTCTCGATTGTTCCTCTGATTTACAATTCACCCAAATTATTTTCCAGATCTTTGGAGACCATTCGAAGAGCACCAATTACAATTGCCACGCTTTCCTTCATCTTCACTCGCTGGTCGGCCGGGACGGCAAATTCCACGAGATGGTTAGTTCTCTTCTTTTTAATCAGTACTAAGTCTGGTCTCGTGGTCGGGATTATGTGATCCGTCTGTATATGAAAGTCCCAGATAATTTTATGAGTCTCATTCTTCAGGACAGGTTCAGGTTTGTTCATATACCATTTAGTTGTATGGTGAAAATTCAATTTCTTCCACAATTCCCAGTGGATCACCTTTCCCACTCAGTCGTGTCTAGTCTCATACTCGATTTGTTTGCTGCATTCGCTTATTATATGATTAACCTTTTCATCCCTGTCTACACACATTCTGCATTTTCTGTTCTGTTGCGACTTATCTATTTTTGCCTCTATGTAATTTGTTCTTATGTCATTGTCTTGTGCTGAGATTATAAGAGATTCGGTTTCCCTCTCTTAAGTCTTTACTTTCTTAGCCATGTCCAGGTCTTCCCACGGGAAATCTCTGCAATTATTCGCCTGAAGTATCCATATAATTTGATTTTCGTCCCAGTTCTATATTTTTAATAGTTTTTCTAGTTTTTCTATTTGTCCCTAACCACTGTAATATTTTAATCCTTGTGAGTTTATCACACCAATTTTTATAGGTGGGTTTTCACTGAGTGTCTGAGTGACAGCAAGTCTCTATGGTATAACATTTTTTAATTTTTCTTTTTTACTTGTGTTTAGCTGCTAGCAAACCTTAATTCTGCGTTATTCTTCTAGATATTTTCAGTAATGCTGTCTAGAATACTTAGGTTCTCCATCTTTTAATACCTCTGCTAAACTCGTTGCTTTCTATTCCAAGCGCGGTAATAATTCCTCGCAGTTATTACTTGTTAGTAATCATATTCACCAAAATTACTTTTCTCTCTGTTGATTGAATAGATTAAGAGAGAGAAATAATTAAACGCAAATTGATGAATGGTTTTGTTAGTTAATCTATAACCCATTTTTACTCGCTTATAAATTTTTCCTATTGCTGGTAAACGGCGTATCATAGCAGACACAACGCATAAGAAATAATGAATTTAATCAATAGGAAAGACACTTCTAAGATATCCTAAACATGAAAAATATTGTACTATGACCTTATTATATCAGCCTATTACATATGTGTGTGTGTGTGTGTGTGTGTGTGTGTATGTGTGTTTTTATATATATATATGTGTGTATATTTATAGTATATTTATAGTATATATATTGTTTGGGCTTTGGTGTGAAGCATTAGGAATGAAATGTCAGAAACTCGGTTTTGAATTGTAAAGTTTCGTTTTATCCGTTTTATTTTCGAGAGCGGTAGCTTCTCTTCTAAGATCGTTAGTACGACTGGTCAGGTCTTGTTGCTTTTATAGAAGTTGTATCATCTGTTGGGTGGTGTGTGGGCGGTTGCTTTTTGTGACACCTTTTCTTTTTTCTTCTTGTGAGGGTGTTTTTTGGCGGCTTTTAATTGGTTTGTTCTAGTTGTTTGTTTTGTCTTTACTGTCCGTCATGGTCACTTCTTGTGGTTTCCGACCCCAGCAGATATATGTATAAACACACATATATCAACTAGAAGCATACGTGGATCCCTCAACAACATATATATATATATATATATATATATATATATATATATATATATATATTATATATCAGTCGTAGGAAATAAACTTAACCCGAGTTCAAATCCTAGACGAAGCTGTTTGAATATCACATCGCGTTAATACTCTTGGAAAAAAGTACTGTCCAGCTATGGGTAGATAGTAAATAAGACTGGGCTCTTTAACGGTGGCTAGGTAACCAGTTTACGAGTTGTAAAACTCCAAATTCAATCTTGTTAAACTAGGCTTAAGAAATTGACCTTGTGTCGCATCCTGCTCGTGCGGCGGAATTAGTATATATATAAAGTAATAAAATCGCCGGGGTAGCCTAAAGTCGGTGCCAGTCAGACAACGAGGGATTTTATCCCCTTTTCACTATCGCTGGACCAAGGTGATTGTTTTCTAGCGTCTGAGGCGGAGCACTACACCTACCATCAGCTCCTCACTTAACCGCACAGATCTATGTGCTACTCATACACTGAGTTGGTGAGGGCCGGTATCAAACAAGGAACCTTGAGAGACACTCTACCGACTGAGCTAAGCTGGATATATATATATATATATATATATATATATATATATGAAAATGGAAAAGGAATTGAATCCGACAATATGAGGAAAAATGAGTAAAGAAAAGAAATGTGGATGAATAAAATGAATTTAATCGATATCACATTAATCGATATCACTTACACATGTGTTTCGGTCAGTTTATGTGTGTGAAAATATTTCGCACACATAGAAGAATCGACCTTCATCAGAGTGAACATTCATTTATATATATATATATATATATATATATATACTACCATAATCTCCCAAATTATTTACCGCACAAAAGATATATATATATATATATATATATATATATATATATATATATCTTTTGTGCGGTAAATAATTTGGGAGCTTATGGTAGTTGTAGCACCCAGGCTGAGCAGAAACAGTCTTGGTTTAGCGCAAAGGAAAAGGAGATATACTCCCTCGCTGTCCGAGGATACCAACAATAGACCACTCTGCAGACTTTAGACATACCATTTCTACAACGTGGTGTAAGTTGTTTTTTTTTGGGGGGGGGGGCACTGAAAAAGAAATCAGTTAACAGAGTTCATATACTTTTCGGTATTTGGGATCCATTTGTTATAATCCCGTTGGCAAAGCTTGGATGCACTCCTCATTGTTCTTTTGTCCCATCGCCAAATCTGATGACAAAATATCTCATCTCTGGCATTAGTCAAGTGAGCATTCGATTAAACTACGCCCATAATCGTCTAGCGTCATGGGAAGTAGCAGCTAAATGCTGTTATCCTCGCTGTTGATCTTGCCGGGTTCAGATGAGGACATATGTCAATTTATTTATTGTACAGAAACGATATAAAGATACAGGGGCTATTTATCCGCTAAACTGACGGAAGTGTATAATTTTCATCATAATATTAAAGGCGTAAGTCATATTGATACAAATTAGCCATATTCACAACGGGGTCAGGCTGTGACGCAAGGTAAGTCTTACATGGGCACACACCCAAGAAATCATATTCCCGGAGAATAGAGGAAAATGTTCAGCTCCGTAGGAATACTGTATGCCAGCTCAGGGGTCGAACAATAAAAGTGATCCTTGACCCAAGTAAGTGCGGTTTGTCGGTTTCCCCTCTCGAACTAGACTCGTTATTTCATATATATATATATATATATATATATATATATATATAATAATATTATATATATATATATATGGGAGAAAATATGGAAAAAAAATCCGACAATATTAAGAAATTTTAAAAAACAAGTGTTCCAAAAATTATATGAACTAGTAAATATATGCACCCTCCGGGTGCAAGTATTTAAGTTTTAATGTAATAAAATAATGTATTAAATTAGAAACACTAAGGAAACTAAATAAGAATGCAGATAAAAAGATTTGAAACAGAGGGAGTATAATCGAAAAATAGAACAGCTGAAACTTACTCTTCCATCACTCTCGTCTTTCATTGTTATTTTTTCTAATTTAAGTATTTAGTTAAAAGAGGAAGTAAAGAATAAAATGACAGTTATTTTTTCTTGTTAATGGATTTCATTTAAGATTCATTAAAGAGATTTTTGCTCATATTCATTAAAATAAAACCAAACAGTTAGAAATCAATAATACTAAGCACATATTTAATAAAATCCCATTTTTAATATCAATATGCAAATTAGCCTTCCCGTTCACACTGCAAACCGCTATTTTTTGTATATATTAATACAATTGCATGTTATTTGTATGTAGATATGGACAACACTAATAAAAAGGTGAAGCAATTTTATTAATAATTGAGGTTTAAATATAAATAGAATCATGAAGAATGTGATGTAAATAATTATGTTAATTGTGACTCGATTAGTAATATAGTTTCGGTTACAGACAGAAAAACACACAATCTCCATTATAATAAGATTTATTCATCAACGCTTAAACGATTCGGTTTCTTTAAACCTTCATCAAGATGTACTAAGGGGTGAAGAAATTGATGGATGTTTTATAAATTTATCTCCTGTCATTTATAAAACATCCATTTATTTCTTCACCCTTTAATACATCCCGATGAAGGTTTAAATAAACCGAATCTTTTAAGCATTGATGAATAAATTCATCTAATTTTTGGAATACTTGTTTTTTCAAATTTCTTAATATATATATATATAGGGGCCGGGTTAGCTCAGTCGGTAGAGCGTTCGGCTATAAACCACAAGGTTCCTAGTTCGATACCGGTCCCCGCCAACTCAGCGTATGAGTAGCACAGGGATCTGTGCGGTAAAGTAAGGAGCTGATGGTAGGTGTGGCGCTCCAGCTCAGATGCTAAAACAATCTCCTTGGTCTAGCGCTAAAGGGTATAGACTCCCTCGCTGACTGGCTGATACCCGACTTTAAGCCGCCCCGTCGACTTTATACATATATATATATATATATATATATATATATATATATATAATATATATAGGGTAGTGAACACATAAAGTAAACGGCACTTGGTAACTGTACGATAACATAATAATATACATGAATGATATTGAGCACTCTTTACTAATAGAAAACTATATTATCAATATCAATATAATATATATTATATATATATATATATATATATCAATATCAATATCAATATATATATATATATATATATATATATATATATATAAATAAGAGAGTTTTATAAATTTGCTTGAAGCATTGTGTATATATTGGTTTGAAGGTTGATTTAGAGGGCTATCACAATGCAGGTATAAAGAAAAAATAATATGGTAACAATGGTGTTGTGTGTTAACCCGTATTTTATTCTTGAATTTTCGAGATGAAATCTCTTTTTCAGAAGATCAGTAGAACTGAAGTCTTGTTATGGCATTTCTAGTAAAATGAAATTTATTTGGTGGGGGGGGGGGAATGATGGTATTTTTTATATAACGCTCTTTCATACGCACATACGCAAGTGGATAGGTTATTCATATGAACACCCGCGACCGGATACAGTCATACGTCACAGCCTATACGTATTTTCATGCACATGCGCATGACAACATACGCACACGTACAAACAAAAAACAAACGCATTCACGTAAACATGCAACACGAGAATACAGTTATATAAAATACCATCATTTTCAAAAAAAAAAAAAATTCATTTAACTAGAAATGCCATAACAAGACGACTTGAGTTCCAGTGATCTTCTGAAAAAGAGATTTTATCTCGAAAATCCAAGAATAAAATACAGGTTAACACACAACACCATTGTTACCTTATTTTTTTGTTTTTTTTTACACCTGCATTGTGATAGCCTTCAAAATCAACCTCCAAACCAATATATATACCAAGCGTGTTGGTAAATCCATGCGGTGAGAAAAAACCCAGCAAAT
>CM042141.1:75251470-75299166 GCA_023376005.1 Doryteuthis pealeii | reverse complement strand
AAATTTGAGCTAATCGGAATTACTAGTTTATAAATTAACCGTTATTTAAGTGGAAGCTATTGTTGCAAATTTTCAACACATGCCCCACTAGACAAATACTGCAATTTCATATGTTGATACAGGCATTGCTCCTTCTCGCACTCGCCGACCAAATACTACTCGGTCAAGCACCAGTAAATAGTTGATAAGTGTTATTCCAGATCTGTCCGTCGGAAACAACGTTTAAGAGGTGATATGTGACCCCTAAATGCTGTACATACAGACACCAATGATGCTGAACGCCTCAGTCGCCAAATTCGCAGTTGTCCCCCGCCGCGCAAATCGCGCCCAAAAAAAATCCCAAAACCTCGTTTTGGCCGATCGTAAACTTGCACAGTTGCGTGTACCTAGCAGAAGGCAGTGGTATTTAGCATCTCCTTTGAATCGACACATCTTGTCTACCTGCCAACGCTGTGGTTCAACCACGTGGGTCGCCCCGCGTCTCGCTCCACAGTCGCACTCAAAACCAACGCACTCGACGATTCAGCAGCATTCGTCTCACACATTGTTGCAACGCGACAAAAAGGAGTTTTTGCGTAAATATGCTGGCAAGCCTCGGCACATCGTCAACACTCCGCGATCACCCCACTCTACCCCTCGCAGTCTAACTCGCCAGCTCAGCCTGAGTGGACAGCAGCAGGTGAAAGCAGTCAATACAACCAAAGAACGCACAAGCGCCGTATTCTTGCACGATCGCTCCCACAGTCTCTTTCTTTATAGATTCCTTGAGAAAGGAAGAACCATCAATAGGAACATTATATTGCATTATTGTGCGTTTGACATGGACGAAAGCTGCAAAAACACGCACACAATGAAGAACGAAGCACACACACGCTGCTCTTTCCACTAAGCACCACCATACACATGTAATATATTAAGTCAACAATGTCGATAGCAACGATGGCAAACTACATGAATTTGCACTCTGATATTGCTCTCCGCACTCCACCTATTTCTGACTCAGGCCCCCAACGACAAGTGGCTGTTTGCAGACCTCAACAGAAATGCTCAAGCGCAAAAGACTTTGGCTCGCACATGAAAAAGTGATATACCAAAACCGAGGCGTAATTTGAGGCTAAAAACAAATCATCGTTCTACCACACACACCATCGCATCAAATCCGCTCTAGAGCACGCGGCGTTGACACCAGCTGCTCCACTCACACCCCCAGCCACTCTCCCCCCAGCCCCCCGAGAAGGAACACTATGCTTGATCCACACCTACCAGCAGCTCGAATTTTGCCGAAGGTTGTTCTATTATTTAGTTAAGCCTGGGGACTTATTAAGTCATGTGGTTAGATTATTTGTTTGGTTCTTATTTCGATTCTTTGCATATAAAGTTTTTATGGTATTCAAATTATCTATGGCACAACAACTTCGTGGGTTGTTTAATCGCTAAATTTTATCCTGGAAAAACAACAGATGTGGTTACTATTCAACATAATGCAAGATTTTCCTACTTCTTCTACAGGCTCGGACTCTCTTACCTTCGGGCGCTCGAATTTCGATCCCGGTTAGACCTACGCCAACGACGAACTCTGTCCCGCGGTGAATAAATAGATACGATTCCTATACTGGACAACCTATTCAGCAAGTATGCATTTACAAAGACAACTTTATACTTGAAGTCTTCAAAAACCGGTGCTGGTCCACATTATGCTATAAATAAAGTACAGTAACTATTAGGTGATATGTATTTACGCTCTTTATATTGGCTTCAAGAACAAGGTATATATTAACTCTTCTCTTTTACTAACAGTAATTTCACAAACCAAACGCCTTTCATTACAAGCTCTAAGAAACTGCATAAATTTCTTTGGATGTATTCGCACTGGGGGTGGGGGGAGGCCACATGTCAATAATATATAACTGTAGGAGTTTAAAAATTCAAATAGTTTTTGCAGTTGCGTTTGTCAGGGATGTATTTGCTGTGCCATGATTAAATGTTCGAAGTAAGTTAAAACCCGCCTCGCACACGACTCCTTATGAATCTATAACGATAAAATTACGTCTTTAAATAATAATGGCCTTTGCTCATTGGAGCGTCATGCACAACGCTTGAAATACTTTTTTTCATTCTATCTAATCTATTACTATATAGTATCCTAAACACACGACAACACAACCTCTCCTCTCTCTCTCGCTCTCTCTCTCTCGTCTCCTCTCTCTCTCTCTCACACACACACACACACACACACAAAATATAATATATATATAATATATATATAATTATTCTATATATTAAGATATTTTGGATGTTTTTGTTTTTTTTTAGAAGCATTGCTGAATAAAGTAATGTATTAAATTTTTAACTTGAAGGCACTTACAATGCATGTATCGTATAAAATTCGATACTTTTTTCTATAGAAATGCATTGGTAAGTGCCTATATAATTGTATAAATTGTATAGATTGTATAAATTGCATAATTGTATCAAAATTCGTATTGTATAATTGTATAATTGTATAAATTTCATACTTTTTTATAGAAATGCATTGTTAGTGCCTTCAAGTAAAAATTTAATACATACTTTATTCAGCAATGCTTCTAAAATAAAAACAAAACATCCAAAAACTGCTTTTCATTCCGAACGGGCATACGGTTGTTTTTTCGTTGTTATTCTCTCAAAAACGCCCGCCTTACCTATTATGGTAGAGGCGTGTAGTATCCACTGAACAAGGCTAATTTCGCTGGGATTCGTCACTGTGTACTGTGTCCAAGGACGAATATAGTGTTTCACTATGCTTTGCTGAGGTCCGAGTTTCGATTTCTGTGAATGAAATCGTTAGTATATATCGTGATGAGACTTAATAAGTGAAACAGTCTGTACGGTATTCTACATACCGGCGATCTTTGACGGGATTACACTTGTCAAAGTTCATTTCTATAAGAAAAACGTATCTCCGAATTTTAATACGATACATGCATTGTGAAGTGCCTTCAAGTAAATTTAAAATCCATAGTAATATATATTATGTATAGTATAATATATATACATATCAAGACAAATCTTGGTTGGAAAGTAATGGCAAATCCTGTATTGTTTCGGGACTTTTCTTCTTTTTTCTTTCATTTTTCTAACCACTTTTTTTTAATGTTATCATCATGGAAATGAAATTTAAATGTTGTCCAAACTTCATTAACTAACATTTGTTTGCTTTACTTTATATATTTACCAACCCCCTCCGCACGAGCAAATGTGACACAAGGTCAATTTGACGCGGAGTTCAACAGGTTTGAATTCAGGTTTTCCTTCTCCTAGCCAGTTGCCCTAACAACGGTTAAAGAGCCTAGTTGCCTACTATTTATCGCAAGCTGGAAGGGAGAGTAGGATTCATACTTTTCCCAAAGGTATTAGCGCTAAGTGAATGCAATTACACATCCAGGCATTTGGAACTCGGGGAGACGAGTCATTCCCATGACTTTAACCAACATTAAACCACGCGCTCCAGTTTGGTTTAGTTTGTAGGATTTTCACATCTGAATGTAATCGTTAGCAGCAATCCGCATATTCCATTATATGAATAGCCCAGTGGCTCGATACTCGCTGATGCCCCTCACCTGTGACTTTGTGCCCTCATATCATAGTCTCGGTGAACGTGTTTGGTAAAACACACAACTCTCATTTAAAAATTACACACACTCTTCGTTTTATGGAAGCCGGCTCATTGTGGATCTATTTGCATATCCCAACAGCATGATTAAATGCTGAAAACACGCTACCTCAATCGATGATAACTCGCTAAGTTCGCCATACCTGTTGCCGAGCTTGCTGTGTCAGTTGTATAGGTGACAGGCACCCCTATGGTCCTCTTCGTAGTGTTACTCTTTTACACCACCCTGTCGGCTGCGGCGTTTAGAATTCACCACTGTCAAACTCTCCACAGGGGTAACTCCACAACACCGGGCACTTGCTTAAGCCATCGGTGGCAACCCATGATGCTTAAGGATGGAACCCAGGTAGCTGCAGGGCGTCCTGACTAAAACACTCCATTTGACCCCTTCTATGGGGCGGTCAGAGAGGCACTCCGATGCAATCGCTGGGCACGTCAAGCCCTAGCACCAATATGATTGCCTAGACCCTCCTATTGCCTCGAATGGCAAATCCCCAACCATTTTCATTATATGGATGCTAGAGGGCGGTGGCAAGGGACTTTGTGTCCTAACGGAATGACGTTAAATCTATCCTGATGGTAAGGTTCAAGTTTATGGGGGTTTGAGAAATGTGGAGACCCTCCATCGACCATTTCTCGGCCTGGTCTACTCTGGGACGCGGAGCTGGTAGTACATGTAGGGTTCCATATCTATGGTTTCAATGTAAACTATGAGTTCTGTTAAAAAATTCAATGATCCCATTAGATAATTTATTCAGAACTTAGGTGGCATTAAATGACCACCGAGGTTGATATCGCGCCGTAAAACAACACACCTAACCACTCTTTGAAGTATTTTTATCTCCTCATACACATTAACTCAGCGTGGTAATGCACTGTCTCCGTATGTGCTAAATCTCTAATGACTTTCATCCCTGACACTCATTCCGACCAGAGAATTCGGATCACCTCCTTGATACAAACTTCTACTGATTTGGCCATGTTACACTGTAAAGACAGCAAGTCAAATGCGGCGCGATCATGCTGAAATTTCTCGATCACGTGATCCACTACAGTGTCAATATAAGCAACATGAAGCAGGAAAGCATTGTGACTATACTGTATAGCGCGAAAAGTGCCAACAATTTTTCATAACTCTCTGCCGTTTCTATCCTCACCGTGCCTCCGTCCTCTCTCTCCTCTCTCACTCTCTCTCTTTCCGCTCCTCTCTCTCTCTCTCTCCTCGTCCTCTGCTCTCTCTCTCTACATATACATACTTATGTATCGTATGTATATGTAATACTATATATAATATATATATGCTAAATTTTATACAGCTATCTCATAATACTGCCTAGCGTTTAGTGCTTAAAACACACACTAGCACCACACACACACACACCATATATTTATATATATACTAATCTATATATATATAAATATATAATTATATACTAATTATGGCAACTGTGGTGTGTGTGTGTGTGTTGTGTGTGTGTGTGTGTGTCATACACTAAACGTAAGCCTTATTATGAGATTAGCTGGATAAGATTTACGCAATATGTCTGAAATGAAGCATTTCTATAAAAGCTCAGTATTTCTTATGTTTAGCAATCCATTTTTTGAAACAAATAAATCACTCACCTTACAAAGGCCTTTCCACCGAGTAGAATATAGCCCCCTTAGACAAAAGTAATGTTCGGCGGTTAATATCCAGCGACTGAGGCAACCACAGAAGGAAGGGCTGACCGAAACTGAAACCAAAGATCAACGAAATCTTATTAAAATATCTAGTTGTACACTATCCAATCAAAACGATATCTATAGATTTTTCGGACAATCGACGCAATAGATATACATGGGTTATTAATACAGTTTAACTGACGATCATCCGTCAGATTTCTCAAGTTCAATTCACACACAGAGGAATAATAAAGATGAATACTTTAACATAGGTTAAACTTGTCCCCGGCCATGTCGTAAGCGAGAATGAGAACCATGGCGCAACTAGCCCATGGTATTAGAATAACAAGTGTTCTGGGATTCGAAGTTTCTCCCGAAGGCCTACGTGATTCTGAATATGAAGGCCCAGAATGTGAACGAGAAGGTTTCCGAGTTCGGACGAGAAGAATATCCAGAAGTTTGAAAAGAGCTCGGAAGGAAAATCGACTGGAAAATGTGTATATGAAAAATAAGATGATGATAACGGTCAGAAAACTAAATAATATATAATTCGTATCAGCCTCATTTCACAAATTAACGGACAATTGAGCACGAATATTATAAAGTAACTGATTATTATAATGGCAGATGATTGAAATTATCAGACTAAAAATATAAAGTATAGGCATGGTGGGTCATAAAAGTCCAGAGTGAAAGCTGCTATTTACGAAGATAGTCGAACAATGAGGAACGTTAATTTTTAGAAGAGAAGGGGGTCATAAAAGTTCCAGGAAGTGAAGGCTGTATTTACGATGATAGAAATGAATGAAACGAATTAATTCAGATAAAGGTGTGTCAAAAAGTACAAAAAAGTCGAATACTTTTTTTGAGCTACAACTTCTATATCAATCCAAAAAATATAGATATAATTCATGTAATGTTATTTTTGTATTTTTCGTGTGGTGGTTGCGATTTTTTTTTTTGGGGGGGGGGCAGCATTAAATGCGCCCTGGAATTTCAGCTGAGATCCATGTGACCACTTTTTTTTTTTTTTAAAAAAGAAATTGGCGGGACGCGAGGGAAAGTGTGATTTCGAACATCTATTCTCTCTTCTTTATACTTGTAGAAAGTTTGCACCTAACCTAAATGTTAACCTTTTCAGTCTAGTGGCGATATTTGTTGGAGGATAAGTAGGTATGACAGAATGGAGTATTGTGAGACAAGATCACCCTCCTTCCCATATGCCAACCCTATAGTAACAACAAAGAACTTCTACAACCATTGTCCATTTAGATACATTGTGTGTAGGAACAACTTGCACGCATACATCCGCAAAAAGTACGCCAGGGGATTGGGGTATGCCGTCAATTAACGCAACTAACCAATGAATATTTGGTCGTTCACTTTCTACAACAAATACCTGTGGGAAAGGTTGAACCAATTATCTCCCAGCTATTAAATAGTATCTCTATTTTTCTTTTACAAGAATGAACTTTGGGCAGTACGTAAACCACTTTGTTTTTAATATGTCATTGAACAAGAAAACTAACACCACCCCATGAAGTAGTGCTTACTCCTTGTTCAGATATAAGAATTCGGTGTGTGGTTTTTATAAATTACGGTTGGAAAACTTAGAGTAATCATTCCATTGTAATACTAAACATAAATGAATCCTAACAAAGAGTAACAACATCACACACAATACAGGCTTTATTGTCTGAGCACATGGAACATTACATACATGACAAGATAACCAACAGATAGGATGCAAAGTCCTTTAGAAGTAAGAAGAGTTAACGAGCAATATAATGAAGCAACGATAACTTATGAATAGTCTGGCGGACAAAGCCCCCGCCCCCCACGTAATAGGACAGAGAGCACCACGGCGTGCTCGTCATCTTTTGTGGATACCCAGACACAGAGAGAGGCAAGAGGGCCTCCGGGATAGTTTAAATCCCAGGTGGTAGTGTCACCTATTGGGAAATCCCGGCGACAGAGAAAATAACCTTTTTGGACAACAAGTCATCCCGTAGGAAGCAGACAATCGCTACACAGCTAACTCACTTGACTATTAAGATAATTCTAGGGATTTTTGTTACAATGAGGAATTCCGGAAGTCTTGTTTCTTGCATCTGCTCATCACAGTTTCTTTTGTATAAATCAGATGATAATTGTGACCAAAGAACGTTTTATTTAATATTGTACTTATTTATTCCAGTGGCAAAGTAAAATTAATGAACAACATTTTTTTTGCCAGCTACACTTGAAGAATTCCCGGACTTTTCTGTTCTCGAGCCCCCCCCCCCCGAAAATTCAAGAATTAAATTGCTTTCTATTTGAGTGCCTTAGGTAAAAACCGTGCTAATGTGTCATATTCAAAACTGTCAGCAAAATGAAAGCAACACGTACTACAGGAATTTGAAACTGGATGTCTTCATAAATTGTCAGAAAGAATTGTTGATCGACACCAGAGGAAGATTTTTATTATTTGTAGTAGTAGTCGTAGTCATAGTACGTTGTAAGTGATTGCTAAAAGGTTTCATCTACGTAAATGAAACATCCAACGGTCCGTACGTTTCTTGGAGGGTTGTCAGATCTTCATCAGCGGATATTTGTAAAATGTATATTATAGGACGGTCACTAATTTTGGCAACCTCAAAAACAGAAGTATCAATATCAATTAAATGAAAAATCATATTAATAAGGTAGACAAACACGGGATTCTCCATGTACTGTCGGATTAATTTCCTTTTATTTTTTCCCATTATATATATATATATATATATATATATATGGAGAAAAATAAGAGGAAACAGCTGTCCAGTGCTCCGGATGTCGCACATGGTGATTGCCGAGTCGTCTGGTCATGGTAATTTAATTCATTCCTCCATTTGCGTGATTAAGTATGTATTTCTTGCCATTAGGTTGAGTGCTGCAGATGTGGGCCCCGAATTGGGAAGGTCGTTGTCTGGGGTGACCTTGTCCTCTGTAATCCTGCGATAGGCTTCAAGACAAATACAGGTTAGGTGGCTGCGCGTGAATTACATTGACTAGATGATTTGGCATTCTCCAGATTGTGGCCTAGGTGTAGAGATTGGCTCTTCACTCTGTGGTCACTGGTTCAATCTCTAGTTTGTGGAGATTGTGGTATGCACTGCTGATGAGGACCTAAGGAGGTAGTAAATAGCTGTCCATTGCTTCCGGATGTCGCACATGGTAATTGCCGAGTCATCTGGTCATGGGAATTTAATTCATTTCCTCTATTCGCGTAAGAAAAGTTAAATAAAAAATTTTCTTAATTCTAACATTCCGGGGATCGCCTGGTGCCCTGCTAGGTACTGATAGACTTGGGACAACCATTGGTATAACATATAAGAAATTGCAAACTTTTATGAACAAAAGTGTTTCAACAAGAAGCAATTTCAAATACTTAATATGTAACTGATACGAGAATAAGGGTAACTGAAACTTTTAATTTTTTTTTGTTTTATAAGCGTAACTCCTAATTTTTTTAATAACGAACGAAACAAAACCTTTTTAAACGCCCATTTCTGTCGTTAATGATGCAGGATAAACGACCCTTTGAGGAAGCTGTTTTATCTCTGGCATTGAATTTATCACGTTTGCATCAAATTTCAGGTCGTAAAAACTTACTTAATGACGACTTCTTTCGCTAATGATGCCATTTCGAACGACAAGTAAAAACGGTCATTAGCCAAATGTTATAGGTTTGATAGCAATTGGCGTACTAAGCCAGCAAAATCACACCAAAAAGAAGACGGGGAAAGGGACAGTGAGAAATGAAAGTGAAAGTAGAAAATAAAGTGAAGGGAAAAGTGAAACTGAAAGTAGAAAAATAATAATAAGGTTTACTAGTTTCGTTTCTTCGCGTTACCTCCATCGTTTGATTTCCTTTGAATGCACGCCAAAATATAGCTTTTTTGCACGTGTCGTAGTAAGAAATTCTAAACGTAGTGAAATAATATGACTTCAGGAATCTACATACAATTATTTTCTTTAAAGCGCAGGTCATAATAAGCTGATTAAACATATTTTAAACTTCTTATTAATTCTTATTATTACACAATTATTTCTTCTTCTTCTTGCTTCTTCTTCTTCTTCTTCTTTCTTCTTCTTCTTCTTCTTCTCTTCTTCTTCTTCTTCTTCTTTCTTCTTCTTCTTTGTCGTCGTCGTCGTCGTCGTCGTCGTCGTCGTCGTCGTCGTCGTCTTCGATCATGCTGAGTTCTCTGGGATCTCCCTTCATTTGAGTCGTCTCGGATGTATTGGGCCGTATCTCAACAGTAGGGTGAAGGTTGATTTCTCACTTTTTATGTGATGAGCCTTTT
This sequence comes from Doryteuthis pealeii, assembly GCA_023376005.1. Classification (NCBI taxonomy): domain Eukaryota; kingdom Metazoa; phylum Mollusca; class Cephalopoda; order Myopsida; family Loliginidae; genus Doryteuthis; species Doryteuthis pealeii. Next base: position 75,289,527 of record CM042141.1, on the reverse strand, counting down.
CACTACTTTAATTTAGTGACCACTTAAGCACAGCAGGTAGTGTAAGTAACCTAGCATCATTTGTTTACCAAATGACTTGTTTTCGGCATTAAATGACCCGGAAAGGGTTGATATACGTAAAACAAAACAACCAACCAAATAATTTCTTCCCTCGTCTCTATCTGTTTATTCTTTACATTATCTTCTTCTTTCTTCTTCTTCTTCTTCTTCTTCTTCCTTCTTCTTCTCTTCTCTTCTTCTTCTTCTTTCTTCTTCTTCTTCTTCCTTGTCGTGCGTCATCTTCCATCATGCTGATTCTCTGGGATCTCCCTTCATTTGAGTCGTCTCGGATGTATTGGGCCATATCTCTCCGGGATACGGCTCAATACAGTTTTTCATCACTGAATCTCCCACATAGTCACCATGTCTTCTCAATAAAATGTTTCACCTTCAAATAAGAGCATGTATATCTGCCCTAAAATTATGTTGATTGTTCATTGAGCCACCTCTTCACTACAGATTTCACTTCCCCGTCAGTGGAATAATCTTTGTCTCAGACTATCATCTCTTCGGCCACACGAAAAGGGTTTGAGAGGCAAACATTTTTTTTATCAGATTGGGTCATTGCTATTCTCGGATAGAAAGGCAAGACCTAAAGAAGGTTGGATAGTACACGCCTCAGCGTCGTGTTTTTACATACCAAAATAAAGATGTGGATAAAAACAAATTATGCTCATCAAGTGTGGCGGAGAACGAAAAAGAGTAAGACTTTGTCTTGCCTGCGGGATCGAACCCGCGTCCACCCGCAATGCAAAAACAAAAAGCAATCTAGGTACTGGACGGACGCGAGGTTCGACATGCGCCGGATGTTTGGTTTTTGTGTGTACTTAAAATAACAAAGTGAGTGAGGAAAGGACGGCGGTTCTGTTAGAAGATAAGATTGAAGCTGAGGATTGAGATTATTTGAAGTTCTCCTTACAGTTGGAGAGAATTAGAGTAATATAACTTTTTTAATTCTTTTTTGGCCCCCTCTTGTCGAAACATCAAGTCTCATCTAAAAAAATCAGATAAATGCAACCAATTTATTGTTTAAATGTAAATCATTGTGTATGTGAGATTTTACAGGCAAACGAATGTACTGCTTTCGAGAAGCCTAAAGAGAATTTCACCCATTGTAGATTTCTTTTTACAGACATAACTATCTATTGTGATTGCGACTAAGTTATCAAAGGAACGAAGATCGTTGTAAGTTTACCTCAGGTCAGACGCTATTTTTAAATTAGTTGTTTGCCATTAAGATTATATCAACAGAAAATTTATCAGAAAACTGTAATTTTTTTTGTCTGCTTCAGGGGAAATCTTTTAAGTTAACATTACGTTGTCGGTTGGATTTTTTCCTCATAAATACTATTCGCAAATCTAAACGTATTTTATCCGTTGATATTGTCAGCTATTCAGTCCAAGCCAATATCTTGCCTTCATATATTTTATAACTAGCTTTAAGCGTAATCTGTTCATTGTAAACATCTCTGGGGTGTTTTGTGTAATCTCTCTCTTGTTTTTGTATATTTAAAAAAATAGAAAGACAAAAGAAATATAAGAATTAATAAAAAATACTTATTTCGAAAATTATGTAACCGATGCGACGTCTTCTGTTTTTAGCGTATATAGCATCAATTTCAATAAAGTTAGATAAATTATGGAAGACCCGGGGACGTAGTAGCCAACGTTCTGGACTGCAACATCGTAGATAGCGATTTCGAACCCCGGACGCGCTATTAAGTTCCTTTTTGGACTAATACCCTTGTGAAAGGTACGAACCCCTTTAGTTCCCCCTAGCAATAGGTTAAATCGTACCAGAACTGTTCTTTTAAAAGGATGGCTTTGGCATTAGATTAACTATAAAGGTCGATATGGCATTAATCAATAAACATAAGGAAGTGTTTGGTTGTCTATTTTTTTAGATGTCGAGTAACAAATTTGGTATACAAGATTATAAGGTAAAAATATTCATCTTGGGAAAAGATGGCATTCTCTCTGGAGGAAGCCTATAGAAATAATCAATGGGAAGCTATCTTGCTGCAATGCAATAAAATACACAGAAGTTGAATTTCCAACTGAATATTTCTTACCTTATAATCTTTATACCAAATTTTTTTGTTAAGCGTCGACATCTAAAAGAAAATAGACTAACCAAACCTTCCTGTTTATTTGATTAATGGCCATATCGAATCCTTGTATAGTTAATGCTAATGCAAAGCATCCTTTTAAAAAAGAACAGTTGTTCGGTACGAATTTAACCTATTGGCTAGGGGGAACTAAGCGGGTTTCGTACTTGTCACAAGGGTATTAGTCCAAAAGGACTACTTTAAACTAGCGCGCGTCCGGGGTTTGCCGAAACGTCTCTGGGCGTATCTCTTCGCATGGTTGCAGAGTCCAGAACTGTCTGGGCTAAAAACTGAGCTGGTCCCCTGTGGTGCTTCATTAACTTTATTAGTCTACTTTATTGAAATATTGGACTGTTAGGACGTATCATTGGCTAAAGAAACGGAAAGACGTCGCAATGCGGTTAAATATTTTCGAAAATAAGTATTTTTTATTAATTCTTATATTTCTTTTGTCTTTCTATTTTTTTAAATATACAAAAACAAGAGAGAGATTACACAAAACACCCCAGAGATGTTTACAATGAACAGATTACGCTTAAAGCTAGTTATAAAATATATGAAGGCAAGATATTGGCTTGGACTGAAATAGCTGACAATATCAACGGATAAAATACGTTTAGATTTGCGAATAGTATTTTAGAGGAAAAAATCCAACCGACAACGTAATGTTAACTTAAAAGATTTCCCCTGAAGCAGACAAAAAATTACAGTTTCTGATAAATTTTCTGTTGATATAATCTTAATGGCAAACAACTAATTTAAAAAATAGCGTCTGACCTGAGGTAAACTTACAACGATCTTCGTTCCTTTGATAACTTAGTCGCAATCACATATAGATAGTTATGTCTGTAAAAAGAAATCTACAATGGGTGAAATTCTCTTTAGGCTTCTCGAAAGCAGTACATTCGTTTGCCTGTAAAATCTCACATACACAATGATTTACATTTAAACAATAAATTGTTGCATTTATCTGATTTTTTAGATGAGACTTGATGTTTCGAAAGAGGGGGCCAAAAAAGAATTAAAAGTTATATTACTCTAAATTCTCTCCCAACTGTAAGGAGAACTTCAAATAATCTCAATCCTCAGCTTTCAATCTTATCTTCTAACAGAACGCCGTCCTTCCTCACTCACTTTGGTTTATTTTAAGTACACACAAAACCAAACATCCGGCGCATGTCGAACCTCGCGTCCGTCCAGTACCTAGATTGCTTTTGTTTTTTGCATGCGGGTGGACGCGGGTTCGATCCGCGGCAGGCAAGACAAAGTCTTACTCTTTTTCGTTCTCCGCCCACACTTGATGAGCATAATTTGTTTTATCCACATCTTTATTTTGGTAATTAAAAACACGACGCTTGAGGCGCTGTACTATCCAACCTTCTTTAGGTCTTGCCTTTCTATCCGAGAATAGCAATGACCCAATCTGATGAAAAAATGTTTGCCTCTCAAACCCTTTTTTCGTGTGGCCGAAGAGATGATAGTCTGAACAAAGATTATTCACTGACGGGGAAGTGAAATCTGTAGTGAAGAGGTGGCTCAATGAACAATCAACATAATTTTAGGGGCAGATATACATGCTCTTATTTGAAGTGAAACATTTCTATTGAGAGACATGGTGACTATGTGGGAGATTCAGTGATGAAAAACTGTATTGAGCCGTATCCGGAGAGATATGGCCCAATACATCCGAGACGACTCAAATGAAGGGAGATCCCAGAGAACTCAGCATGATGGAAAGATGACGACGACAAGGAAGAAGAAGAAGAAGAGAAGAAGAAGAAGAAGAAGAAGAAGAAGAAGAAGAAGAAGAAGAAGAAGAAGAAGAAGAAGATAATGTAAAGAATAAACAGATAGAGAGAGGGAAAATATTTGGTTGGTTGTTTTTGTTTTACGGTATATCAACCCTTTCCGGGTCATTTAATGCCGAAACAAGTCATTTTGGTAAACAAATGATGTAGGTTACTTACACTACCTGCTGTTGCTTAAGTGGTCACTAAATTAAGTAGTGAAAAGGCTCATCACATAAAAAGTGAGAAATCAACCTACCCTACTGTTGAGATACGGCCCAATCATCCGAGACGACTCAATGAGGGAGATCCCAGAGAACTCAGCATGATCGAAGACGAGACGACGACGACGACGACGACGACGACGACGACGACGACGAAGAAGAAGAAGAAGAAAAGAAGAAGAAGAAGAAGAAGAAGAAGAAGAAGAAGAAGAGAAGAAGAAGAATAATTGTGTATAATAAGAATTAATAAGAAGTTTAAAATATTTGTTAATCAGCATTATTATGACTGCTTTAAAGAAAATAATTGTATGTAGATTCCTGAAGTCATATTATTTCACTACGTAGATTTCTTACTACGACACGTGCAAAAGCTATATTTTGGCGTTGATTCAAAGGAAAATCAAACGATGGAGGTAACGCGAAGAAACGAACTAGTAAACCTTATTATTATTTTTCTACTTTCAGTTTCACTTTTCCCTTTCACTTTTATTTTCTACTTTCACTTTCATTTCTCACTGTCCCTTTCCCCGTCTTTTGGTGTGATTTTGTGGCTTACGTACGCCAATTGCTATCAAACCTATAACATTTGGCTAATGACCGTTTTTACTTGTCGTTCGAAATGGGCATCATTAGCGAAAGAAGGTCGTCATTAAGTAAGTTTTTACGACCTGAACTATTATGATGCAAACGTGATAAATTCAATGCCGAGAGATAAAACAGCTTCCTCAAAGGGTCGTTTATCCTGCATCATTAACGACAGTAAATGGGGCGTTTAAAAAGGTTTTGTTTCGTCGTTATTAAAAAAAATTAGGAGTTACGTTAGAAACAAAAAAAAAATTAAAAGTTTCAGTTACCCTGTATTCTCGTATCAGTTACATATTAAGTATTTGAAATTGCTTCTTTGTTTGAAACACTTTTGTTCATAAAAGTTTGCATTTCTTATTATTGTTATACCAATGGTTTGTCCAAGTCTATCAGTACTAGCAGGGCTACCAGGCGATCCCCGGAATGTAGAATTAAGAAATATTTTTATTTAACTTTTCTTACGCGAATAGAGGAATGAATTAAATTCCCATGACCAGATGACTCGGCAATTACCATGTGCGACATCCGGAAGCAATGGACAGCTATTTCTACCTCCTTAGGTCTCATCAGCAGTGCATACCACAATCTCCACAACTAGAGATTGAACCAGTGACCACAGAGTGAAGAGCCGAATCTCTACACCTAGGCCACAATCTGAGAATGCCAAATCATCTAGTCAATGGTAATTCACGCGCAGCCACCTAACCTGTATTTGTCTTGAAGCCTATCGCAGGATTACAGAGGACAAGGTCACCCCAGGACAACGACTTCCCAATTCGGGGCCCACATCTGCAGCACTCAACCTAATGGGCAAGGAAATACATACTTAATCACGCAAATGGAGGAATGAATTAAATTACCATGACCAGACGACTCGGCAATCACATGTGCGACATCCGGAGCACTGGACAGCTGTTTCCTCTTATTTTTCCCATATATATATATATAATATATATATATATGGGAAAAATAAAGGAAATTAATCCGACAGTATATGGAGAATCCCGTGTTTGTCTACCTTTATATATATGATTTTTTTCATTTAATTGATATTCGATACTTCTGTTTTGAGTTTGCAAAATTAGTGACCGCCTATAATATACATTTTACAAATATCCGCTGATGAAGATCTGACAACCCTCCAAGAAACGTACGGACGTTGGATGTTTATTTTTACGTAGATGAAACCTTTTAGCAATCACTTACAACTACTATGACTACGACTACTACTACAAATAAATAAATCTTCCTTTGGTCGATCAACAATTCTTTCTGACAATTTATGAAGGACATTCCAGTTTCAAATTCCTGTAGTACGTGTTGCTTCATTTTGCTGACAGTTTTGAATATGACACATTAGCACGTTTTACCTAAGGCACTCAAATAGAAAGCAATTTAATTCTTGAATTTTTCGGGGGGGGGGGGGCTCGAGAACAGAAAAGTCGAGAATTCTTCAATGTACTGGCAAAAAATGTTGTTCATTTAATTTTACTTTTTTTGCCACTGGAAAAATAAGTACAATATTAAATAAAAACGTTCTTGGTCACAATTATCATGATTTACAAAAGACTGTGTGAGCAGATGCAAGAAAAAGACTTCCGGAATTTCTTCTCATTGTAAAAAAAATCCCTAGAATTATCTTAATAGCAAGTGAGTTAGCTGTGTAGCGATTGTCTGCTCCTACGGGATGGACTTGTGTCCAAAAAGGTTATTTTCTCTTGTCGCCGGGATTTCGCCAATAGGTGACACTACCACCTGGTATTTAAACTTATCCCGGGAGGCCCTCTGCCTCTCTCTGTGTCTGGGATCCACAAAAGATGGACGAGACGCGTGGTGTCTCTGTCCATTAAGTGGGGGGGGGGGGCTTTGTCCGCCAACTATCAGTAAGTGATTCTTCTTCATTATATTCTTCGTTAACTCTTTCTTACTTCTAAAGGACTTTCATCCTATCTGTTTGTATCTTGTCATGTATGTAATGTTCCATGTGCTCAGACAATAAAGCCTGTATTGTTGTGATGTTGTACTTCTTTGTTAGGATTCATTTATGTTTATATACAATGGAATGATTACTCTAAGTTTCCAACGTATTATAAAAACCACACACCCAATTCTTATATCTGAACAAGGAGTAAGCACTACTTCATGGGGTGGGTGGTTTAGTTTCTTTGTTCAATGACATATAAAACAAAGTGGGTTACGTACTGCCAAAGTTCATTCTTGTAGAAGAAAAATAGAGATACTATTTAATAGCTGGGAGATAATTGGGTTCATACCTTTCCCACAGGTATTTGTGTGAAAGTGAACGACAATATTCATTGGTTAGTTGGTTAGATTTTACGGCATACCATCCCCTGGGTTACTTTTTGCGGATGTATGCGTGCAAGTGTTCCTACACACATATGTATCTAAGATGACAATGGTTGTAGAAGTTCTTTGTTGTTACTATCTAGGTGGTATGGGAAGGAGGTGATTGTCTCAAATACTCATTCTTATACCTACTTATCTCCAAAATATCGTAGACTGATAAAGGTTAGACATTTGGTGTCAAACTTTCTAAAGATAAAGAAGAGAGAATAGATGTGAAATCACACTTTCCCTCTCGTCCGCAATTTTTAAAAAAGTGGTCATAGGTTGACTCAGCTGAAATTCAGGCGCATTTAATTGTGCCCCCCCCCCCAAAAGAAAAAAATCCAACACCACCGTAAATAAAAATAAAATTACATGAATATATCTATATTTTTGGATTGATATAGAAGGTGTAGCAAAAAAGTATCGAGATTTTTTTGTACTTTTTGACACACCTTGTATTCTGAATTAATGTTTCATTCATTTCTATCATCGTAAATACAGCTTCACTCCTGGAACTTTTATGACCCACCTTCTATTCTAAAAATTAACGTTCCATTCATTGTTCATTTCTATCTTCGTAAATAGAGCTTCACTCTTGGAACTTTTATGACCCACATTGTATATTTATATTTTTAGTCTTATAATTTCAATCTCTGCCATTTGATAATAATCAGTACTTTATAATATTCGTGTCAATTGTCTTAATTTTTGAAATGAGGCTTGATAATTTATATATTATTTAGTTTTTTCTGACTGTTGTCATCATCTGTATTATTTCATATACAATTTTCCAGTCGATTTTCCTTCCGAGCTCTTTTAAACTCTGGAATCTTCTCGTCGAACTCGGAACCTTCTCGTCACATTCTGGAGCCTTCATGTCAGAATCAGTAGCTTCGGGAAACTTCGAACCGAACACTTTATTTAATACATTGGGGTTGATGGTTCTCATTCTGTTAACCATGGCCGGGTACAAGTGTTAACCTATGTTAAATATTCATCGTTATTATTCCCTGCTGTTGAGATTGAACTTGAAATCTACGGATGATCGTCAGTTAGAACTGTATTAAATAACCCATTATATCTATTGCGTCATGTGTCCGAAAAATCTATTAAGATATCGTTTTGATTGGATAGTGTACAACTAGATATAATAAATTCGTGTGATCTTTGGTTTCAGTTCTGTCAGCCTTCCTTTTCTGGTGGTGCCTCAGTCGCTGGATATTAACCCCGAACATTACTTTTTGTCCAAGGGGGATATATTCTACTCGGTGGAAAGGCCTTTGTAGGTGAGTTGATTTATTTGTTTCAAAAATGGATTTACAACATAAAAATACTGCTTTATAAAATGCTTCATTTCAGACATATGCTAAATCTTATACAGCTATCTCATAATAAGTGCTACGTTTAGTGTATGAACACACACACACACACACACACACACACACACACACACATGCATATATATATATATATATATATATATATATATATATATATATATAAATATATGTGTGTGTGTGTGTGTGTGTGTATGTGTGTGTTTTAAGCACTAAACGTAGCACGTATTATGAGATAGCTGTATAAAATTTAGCATATATATATATATATATATATACATATACATACATACATATATATGTATATGTAGAGAGAGAGAGAGAGAGAGAGAGAGAGAGAGAGAGAGAGAGAGAAGAGAGAGAGAGAGAGCGAGCTATATATATATAACGGCAGAGAGTATGAAAATTGTTTGCACTTTCGCTATAACATATAGTCACAATGCTTTCTGCTCATGTGTGCTTATATTTGACACTGTAGTGGTCACGTGATCGAAATTTCAGCATGATCGCCCCATTTGACTTGCTGTCTTTACAGTGTAAGCATGGCCAATCCAGTAGAAGTTTGTATCAAGGAGGTGATCCGAATTCTCTGGTCGGAATGAGTGTCAGGGGATGAAAGTCATTAGAGATTTTAGCACATTACGGAGACAGTGCATTACCACGTAGTAATGTGTATGAGGAGATAAATAACTTCAAAGAGTGGTTAGGTTGGTTTTGTTTTACGGCATATCAACCTCGGTGGGTCATTTAATGCCACCTAAGTTTCTGAAATAAATTCATTCTTAATGGATATTGAATTTTTTTTAACAAACTCATATTTTACTATTTAAACCATAGATGGAACCCTAACATGTACTACCACTCCGGGTCAGAGTAGACCAGGGAGAAATGGTGATGGAGGGTGCTCCACATTTCTCAAACCCCCAAAACTTGAACCTTACCATCAGATAGATTTTAACGTCATTCCTAGGACACAAAGTCCCTTAGCCACCGCCCTCTAGCATCCATATATGAAAATGGTTGGGGTTTGCCATGAAGGCAATAGGGTTAGGGCAATCATATTGGTGCTAGGGCTTGACGTGACCAGCCGATTGATCGGAGGTGCCTCTCTGACCGCCCGATTAGAAGGGGTCAAATGGAGTGTTTGTATGTCATGGACTGCTCAGCTACCTGGGTTCCATCCTTAAGCATCATGGGTTGCCACCCATGGCTAACAAGTGGCCCCGTTTGTGGGAGTTTTACCCCTGTGGAGAGGTGCAGTTGGTGAATTCTAACGCCTCAGCCGACAGGGTGGTTTAAAGAGTAACACACGAAGAGGGAATAGGGTGCCTGTCAACCTATACAACTGACACAGCAAGCTCGCAAGCAGGTATGGCGAACTAGCGAGTTATCATCGATGAGGTAGCGTGTTTTCAGCATTTAATCATGCTTCTGCATATCAAATAATCCACAATGAGCTCGGCTTCCATAAAACAAGAGTGTGGGTAATTTTTTAAATGAATTGTGTGTTTTACCAAACACGTTCACCGAGACTATGATATGACACAAAGTCACAGGTGAGGGGCATTCAGCGAGTATCGAACTGGCTATTCAGTAGTAATGGATATGCGGGACTTGCTTGCTAACGATTACATTCAGATGTGAAATCCTACAAACTAAACCAAAATGGAAGCGCGTGGTGTAATGGTTAAAGTCATGGGAAATGGACTCGTCGCCCCGAGTTCAAATCCTGGATGTGGTAATTGCATTTCACTTAGCGCTAATACCTTTGGGAAAAGTATGAATCCTACTCTCCCTCCAGCTATGGATAAATAGTAGGGCAGACTAGGCTCTTTAACCTTTGTTAGGCAACTGGTCTAGGAGAAGGAAAACTCTGAATTCAAACCTGTTGAACTCCGCTTCAAATTGACCTTGTGTCACATTTTGCTCGTGCGGAGGGGTTGGTAAATATATAAAGTAAAGCAAACAAATGTAGTAATGAAGTTTGGACAACATTTAAATTCATTTCATGATGATAACATTAAAAAAATTGTTAGAAAAATTGAAAGAAAAAAGAAGAAAAGTCCCAAACAATAAGGATTGGATTACTTTCAACCAGATTTGTTTGAATATATATATATATATATATATATATATATATATATATGTATTAAATTTTTACTTGAAGGCACTTACAATGCATGTATCGTATAAAATTCGATACTTTTTCTTATAGAAAATGAACTTGACAAGTGTAATCCCGTCAAAGATCGCCCGGTATGTAGAATACCGTACAGACTGTTTCGACTTTATTAAGTCTCATCAGCGATATATACTAACGATTTCATTCCGACAGAAATCGAAATCGGGACCTCAGCAAGCATAGTGAAACACTATATCGCCTTGGACACAGTACACAGCTGACAATCCCAGCGAAATTAGCCTTGTCAAGTGATACTACACGCCTCTACCATAATAGGTAAGGGGGCGTTTTTGAGAGAATAACAACAACAAACAGACCGTATGCCCTTCGGCGAAGTGAATAAGATTTTTGGATGTTTTGTTTTTATTTTAGAAGCATTGCTGAATAAAGTATGTATTAAATTTTTACTTGAAGGCACTTACAATGCATTTTCTATAAGAAAAAGTATCGAATTTTATACAATTATACAATTATACAATTATCGAATTTATACATTATGCAATTTTATACAATTATACAATTTTATACAATTATATAGGCACTTACATGCATTTTCTATAAGAAAAAGTATCGAATTTATACGATACATGCATTGTAAGTGCCTTCAAGTAAAAATTTAATACATACTTTATTCAGCAATGCTTCTAAATAAAAACAAAACATCCAAAAATCTATATATATAATATATATATATATATTATTATAATAATATATATATGTTTGTGTGTGTGTGTGTGTGTGTGTGTGAGAGAGAGAGAAGAGAGAGAGAGAGAGAGAGAGAGAGAGAGAGAGTGTGTGTGTGTGTGTGTTATTAGATACTATATAGTAATAGATAGATAGAATGACAAAAAGTATTTCAAAGCGTGTGCATGACGCTCCAATTGAGCAAAGGCATTATTATTTAAAGACGTAATTTTTATCGTATAGATTCAAGGGAGTCGTGTGCGAGCGTTTTAACTTACTTCAACATTTAACATGGCACAGCAAATTACAACCTGACAAACGCAACTGCAAAAGATTTGAATTTAAACTCACATTATATATTATTTGACATGTGTCCTCCCACCCCCAGTGGAATACATCCAAAGAAAATTTATGCAGTTTCTTAGAGCTTGTAATGAAATGCGTTTGGTGAAATTACTGTTTAGTAAAAGAGAAGAGTTAATATACACTTTTCTTGAAGCAATATAAGAGGTAAATACATATCACCTAATAGTTACCTGTACTTTATTTTATAGCATAATGGTTGGCCAGGCACCGGTTTATTGAGGACTTCAAGTAATAAAGTGTCTTTGTAAATGATACTTCTAATAGGTTGTCCAGTATAGGATCTATCTATTTATTCACCGCGGGACAGGGAGTCGTCGTGGCGTAGTGTCTAACCTGATCGAATTCGACCCGAGGTAAGAGAGTCCGAGCCTGTAGAAAAGTAGGAAAATCTTGCAGTTATGTTGAATAGTACCACATCTGTTGTTTTTCCAGGATAAATTTAGCATTAAACAACCCACGAAGGTTGTTGTGCCATAGATAATTGATATACCATAAAAACTTTATATGCCAAAGAATCGAAATAAAACCAAACCAAATCTAACACATGACTTAATAAGTCCCAGGCTTAACTAATAAAAGAACAACCTTTCGGCAAAATTCGACTTTATTTATCAACATAGTTTCCTTCTCGTGTGATACACTGGTTCCAACGCTTCTCTAACAATTTGATGCATTTTTTGTAGAACGATGATTTGTTTTTAGCCTCAAAATACGCCTCGGTTTTTTATATCACTTTTTCATTGGAGCCAAATCTTTTCCCCTTGAGCATTCTTTTGAGGTCTGCAAACAGCCACTTGTCGTTGGGGGCCTGATCAGGAGAATAGGGTGAGTGCGGAAGCAATTCGAAGTGCAATTCATGTAGTTTTGCCATCGTTGCTATCGACATTGTGACATTGTGACATGGTGTATTGTCTTAGTGAAAGAGCACTTTTTTCTTCTTCTTCATTTGTGGCCGTTTTTTGGCACTTTCTTCCTTCAAACGCACCAATAATGCAATATAATGTTCGCTATTGATGGTTCTTCCTTTCTCAAGGTAATCTATAAAGAAAATACCTTGCACATCTCAAAATACGGCTGTTGTTTGCGTCTTTGGTTGTTTGGACTGCTTTCACCTGCTGCTGTCCACTCAGCTGACTGCCGATTAGACTCCGGAGTTAAGTGGTGGATCCATGTTTCATCCCTTGCCACATATTTACGCAAAAACTCCTTTTTGTCGCGTTGAAACAATTGTAAACAATGCTCTGAATCGTCGATGCGTTGTTGTTTTTGATCGACTGTGAGCAAACGCGGCACCCACTTTGAACACAGCTTTCTCATAGACAAATGTTCATTCAAAATGGTAATACACTGCCTTCTGCTATTACACGCAACTTCAATTTACGATCGGCCAAAACGAGTTTTTTGGATTTTTTTGGGCATTTTCCGCGACAACTGCCGAATTTGGGCGACATGAGCGTTCAGCATCATTTGTGTCTGTATTACAGCATTTAAGTCAGCATATCACCTCTTAAACGTTGTTTCCGACGGAGCAGAGTCTGAATAACACTTATCAAGCTATTACTTTGCTTGACCAGTATATTTTCCATCAGAAAGCAATGCTTTATCAACATATGAAATTCATATTTGTCTATTGTTTTGAAAATTTGCAACAATAGCTTCACTTAAATAACGGTAATTTATAAACTAGTAATCCGATTAGGCTCAAATTTTGACACGTGCCAATTTGAAGGTTAGTACTTTATAAAAATTATATAGATTTTTTTTATTAGTGGCGTCATCTATATGTCAGGTCCGGGACTTATTGAGTGATGTGTTATCTGTTTTTGCATGAGTTTGTTTATTTGTTTGTTTATGTGATGTGATGTGTGTGTGTGTGTGTGTGTGTGTGCGTGTGTGTGTTTTACACACTAAGCTTACTATATTCTAATAAAACATGAAAACGAGCAACGAACTTATTTACAGTCGATTTGGACGCATTTAGAAATGAGGCTTACATGCACACAGACAAACACACGCACAATATATATATATATATATATATATATATATATATATATATATATATATATATTACAACATAATGGCAAAATATATAAACAAATTGATGGTGTCTCTATAGGTTCAGTTTTAGGTCATACACTTATCAATTTTCACATGTCTAATCTTGAAAATAAAATAATGGCACAAAACACCTACATATCTATGTTTGCTATGTTGAAGATATACTTATTTTAGCTGATAATATTGATGAAATTTTAAGGAATTACAAGAAACTCTCCTTAAATTTACTCATAACCTAAACTTAAATCATAAAATTCCTTATCTTAATGTACTAATTGATGCAAGCAATGACAATTTTAACACCTCTGTTTATGAGAGCCGACTAGTATAAATTTGTGTAGTTTAAATAATAAAGCGATTGACCCCATAGATATAAAATACTTACTAGAAAAGTCTATTAAATTGCGCAAAATTAGTCTCTTTATATAATGAAATAAATTTATAATGAATTAAAAAATATTAAACCAACTCTTATTAATTTATACTTTTCGTGTCTTTTGATCTAGGGAGCCTCTTAGAAAGGCATCATCATCATCATCATGTCGCACTGTTAGCACGAATATCCATGTCAATCTCTCTCCATCTGTCCCTATCACTCATCATTCTCGGGAGGTCCTCTATGTAGCATCCTGTCTCCGCACAGAACTGGTCAATGTACGTCTTTGCTGGTCGGGCCACACTGGCTTCTCCATGTGCTGGATTCCACAGGAGGCTGTCGTTTTTAAGTTTTTCCTTGCTTCTCCAGCAGTGTCCTGTCCGTCTTACTCGGATGGTTTGGGTGATATGTGGCAGGTGGCCGAACAGCTGCTTTCTTGTGGGGTGTTTTCCACGTCTTGTTCAGGATCACACGCAGCATTCATGTCCATTCCCATCTAGTTTATTCTCTAGTCGCTTCATTAGGGTCCAGATGGTGGGGACACACACACACACACACACACACACACACACATATATATATATATATATATGTGTGTGTGTGTGTGTGTGTGTGTGTGTGTGTAGAGGTGTTCATTTACCCATAGTTCTTTCAATATATATATATATATATATATAGTAGTTTTGTTATTCTGTCAAACTACCGACTCTCCCCCTGTCTCTCTATCTCTTCTTTGCTCTCCCCCTCTCTTTCTTTACACACACACACACACACACACACACACACACACACACACACACACATATATATATATATATATATATATATATATATACATTCCCATGAAAGAATACACGTATAATATTTTTTAAATTAATTTTCTTCTAAATTGAAAACACCAGGATTATTGTTCACAATCAAATACTATTCAATATATATATATATATTATATATATATATATATATATATATATATATATATATATATATATATATATATATTAAATCCAAATCTCTGGTTCAATTTTCTATTTAAAAATGAAATAAAGAAAGCAGAGCTATTTTCAGAGATAATCTTATTTTTCTGAAAAATCGAATAGAGCAATCATAATATTGAATATGCCATAAATCGCTAAGAGATTTATATTTTGTTCATCGGCTTTTTTTAAAAATACAATCAACGTAGAGATGAATCTATTTCAGATCACGAATACCTGTTTTCATTCCTATTATTCTCTTTCACATACGCTAACGAAATGAAAATTAACTTTTCTGCTCTATTACTTGCTTCTATACATTCCCTATTAATATTTAAACGTATTTTTTTTTTCCTCCACACATTTTCCTTTGCAGAGATTATTTTCTTATCTCTTCTTTAATCACTGATAGTCCTACTGAGGTTAGAAGCGAATTCTTTTGCTGAATAAATCAATAATACAACTGACGAACGCTGCGTGTAATTTTTTAGCTGACATTGCATTCTCCGTCTGTTTGAAAAATATGGGTTGCTTCATCTTTCTTCTTTACACCTCCCTTAGGGATTTGATAACGGACCGTTTTTTTTTAATAATACAAGCGGAGAATCTAAAGATAATAAAAAAGAGAGAATTATGTCGCATAATCTAAAATAAATTATATATATATACATACACATATATATATATATATATATATATATATATATATATATATATATATATATTAAAAAGAGAGGCGAGTTGAAAATAATCTTCTGGGGTCACTAAAAATGGAGCAAACAGGTATGACCTAGAAAGGTCAGTATTTGATCTGATTTGATACTGAACAATAATATGGTATAAGATTAATGGAGAAGTTTTGATAAAGGCAAGTGTAAAGAAAATAACTGAAAGAAATCGATGCATTTTGGTTACACCCAATTCTTTCTTTAAATAACAAGCACTCCAGATCAATTAAACTGAATTATTTCATATATTTCTTTTTTCTTTTTTTCCACTTTTTTTTTTTTGTAGGTCTTGGCTTTTATCTTTTTTACCTTCTTTATTGCTTGTTTATTTGCTTTTTGATTTCTTTCTAACTTTTTCTTCTCTTTTTTCTTTACTTTATTATTACTTTCTGTTTGATTTCTGTCAAGTTTAAAATGAGACAAGTGTATTTACTAAGGTACTTGTACAACCTTTTCACTCGGTGTCTGTGTCTGTTTTATCTTTCTATGTATCTATTTCTCTGATGATTTGTAAGTTTTTTTTCTTACTTTCTGGTTTGGCTTTCTTTGTCTTTAATTGTAACCTTTTTTGTTTGTTTGTATATGCATTTCTTTCTTTCTTTCTTTTAAATTTAAATCTTATTCTTCATTTATCTTTATTCCTAATTTCATGTTTTAGCCCTCTTTATTACTTTTTTGTTGTTTCTTAAGTGTTATTCATTATTCATCCAGTTTCTATATTCTGGTCCTTATTGATATTTCGTTCTTCCGTTTGTTTGATTGTTTCTAACTTCATTTGGTATTTATCTTTCTTTTTTTCTTTCTTTTTTTTTCTTTCTTTTTCTTTCTTTCTTTCTGTTATATCCCAAGATGTAGGAATAACAAAATATAACAAAAACAGTGAAATATGTTTAACATATAACAATATTTGTTTTATTTATTCTCACCAACCGGGAATACAGTAAGATGAGTTCGGATAAGAGTTCAACTATATACCATATGATGTGTTCATCAGCAGTTACGTTCTTGTGTTCTTGCTCTCTGCCTTGGGACAGTGAGTATATCCTCCGGAATCGTTAGGGGAGATAACTCTCCCTAACACTTTCTTTCTTTCTTTCTTGTTTATTTGCTTTTTGGATTCTTTGTAACTTTTTTCTTTCCTTTATTATTACTTTCTTTTCTTCATTCTGGGTATCTTTCTAGTTGGCTTGTTTTAATTTTTTTTATCTTTGTTGTTTTGTAAGTTGTTTTCTTTCTTACTTTCTTCTTTGCCTTTTCGTTTTCTTTCATTGTGGATTTGCTTCTTTCTTTCTTTCTTTCTTTCTTTTTTCTTTCTTTTTTTCAAACCTAAACCTTATTCCTCATTTCTTCTTTTGTTCGTTTTTCTTTCTTCATAATTTCGTGTTTTTAGATCTCTTTATTACTTTTTCTTTATTCTTTCTTAAATGTTATTCTTCATTTATTCAGTTAATTCTTTTTGGTTTTCTTTGATTGAATGTTTGTTCATTTGTTTGTTTATTGTTCCAACTTTATTCTTGACATTTTTAATTTATTTTCGTGATCTCTTTGTCTTTCTTTGTTTTATCTCTTTGTTTTATTCATTTCTTTGTTGATAATTAAAATTATGAATTTCTTTTCTTTCATTTTTCCTTTTGTTCTTTTGGCTCTCTCATTTCTTTGTATCACTCATACTTTAATCTTTTCTTAATCTTTTTATTATTTATACTTTTCTATATTTTATATTTTCTTTACTTTTTAAAACGTTTATTTTTTTGCATATCTTTTCTTTCTTCCTTTCTTTTTTATTCTTTCTGTTAGTTCTGTTCTGTTTTGGTCTGTTTCCTTTCTTTCTTTCTTTCTTTCTTTCTTTCCTTCTGTTCTGTTCGGTTCTGTTCTGTTCTGTTCCGTTCTGTTATGTTATGTTATGCTATATTATGTTCTTTCATTTCTGTTCTGGTCTTTTCTGTTCCTTCCTTCCTTCCTTCCTTCCTTCCTTCCTTCCTTTCTTTCTTTCTTTCTTTCAAAATCACTGATATTTCTAACTTCGATTTTTATTATATACTAGCAGAGCTACCCAGCATTTCTCGGAATTTAAAATTTAAAAATAAATCTTTTATCTATATTTATATATAGATTAATAACAAATATTTTCACTATACTTTTTATTATGTTTTATTCTTCATACAATGTCTTCATTTTAATGTATTTATTTTGATTCTTCCTTTCTTTTGTATTTATTATTTTATTTGTATTCTATTTATTTTTTTATTATGTGGCAACCCTTTTTGTTTTATTTCTTTATCTTTTGAATTTCTTTCAATATATCATTGATATATACAAATATAATATTTTTATTTAGATTTTCTAATAAAAAAATGAGGGATAACAACTATTTGAACGCCCTCTTGGACAAAAGAGGGTGTAGATTATTATTGAATTTTGGGACCATATGACCTTTAGGCACCCCTTTTGCGATCTCGATTCATAAGGAGAGATTTTTTATTTACACCATCAAAATCCGGGTTTTTGTTAACAGACGATTTTTAGACTTAAAAAATATAAAACTAAAAACTAAAAACTAACCCTAACCCCTAACCCTAACCCCTAACAAACAACCGGATTTTGACGGTGTAAATGAAAAACTTTATGTCCTTATGAATCGAGATCGCAAAAAGGGTGCCTAAAGGTATTATGGTCCGAATTTTGGTCTGTCTCCACCAGCTTTTCTTTATTTAAAGTCGTGCTCGCTCGTTGTACAAACTTATGGTAAGCAGACAAGCAGACATACATAATCTTTTTTATACACACGCATACACACACACACACACACATACACACACATATACACACATACACACAATATATATATATATATATATAAGAGAGAGAGAGAGAGAGAGAGAAGAGAGAGAGAGAGAGAGAGAGAGAGAGAGAGAGAGAGAGAGAGAGAGAGAGAAATGTATTGCTTAAGTTTTGCGGCAGATCGATTAATACTATATGCACTGCCATATATCTTGCTTTATTTATATCTACTATAAACTTATCAATGATTTGATTATGTACGTAGCCACCTATCTATTGCCGCCATCTTACTTTTGTAGTTTTAAGGCAGTCTTTACTAGACGTAATTTCTTTTGCTAGGGAATTCTTTTCTCATATGCTTCTATATAATTTTGACTTTCTGACAAAATAATCATAGCAGTTTATACCAGTTCAGTGGTCTGCGATTTTTACTCCCTCAGACCAGTGTAATTACGTCATAATGAAATCTTAGAAAATGTTACTTTCGATGTAGTGTAAAGGCTGCACATAACCACTGCGATCTGTATCACCGGGATATAATTGTTTTTACACTAACATAAATAAATTCATTGAAATAGCCTCTTTGAAATTAAATTAGAGATATTTTCCATGGATAAACTTCGGAGTTATATTTTTATATAAAAGAAAATCAACGTTTATAAATGATCATTTTCATGAACAAGGTTATAGGATGGGAGGAGAGTGCGGAGCTTTCAAAGTATGTTTTGACTAACGATAATAGAGCCCCTTATCTTTGAATTTAGGATTTTCCTTCTCCTATACCAGTTGTCATACTAAGACTAGAGCCTTGTCTGCCCTGCTATTTAACCATTGCTGGAGGGAGAATAGTTGTATTCATATATTTCTTAAAGGTATTAGCAGTTTTGTGAAATGTAAATAGTCGCGCCCAGGATTTGAACTCCCAGGACCAAATACTAAAAGTGACTGTATAGTAGAATATATATTTACCAACTCCTCCGCATGAGCAGGATGTGACACAAGGTCACTTTCTTAAGCGGAGTTTAACAGGTTTGAATTTAGAGTTTTCTTTCTCCTAGACTGGTTGCCTAACCAAGGTTAAAGAGCCCAATCTCCCCTACTATTTACCCATAGATGGAGGGAGAGGGTATTAGCGCAAAGTGAAATGCAATTACCACGTCCAGGATTTGAACTTGTTGTGACGAGTACATTTCCTATGACTTTAACCATTACACCACGCTTCCTGTATACGTAGAATAGACCACTAAAGCGTTAGATGCTGTGTCACGATTGTATTATTTTATCAGAATATTCTAATAAATCTTTAGTCCTGTATAATAATACAAGGGTGAGCTGAAATATTAGAGGTTGAAAAATTAGAGTCTGAAAAATTTATATGATGATCACATCATATCTGCTGTTAGTGACTTTTCTTTTACAAATGTGATCCAAGCCTTGCGACATCAATTTTTTATTAACGTTTTAAAATATTTTTTAACAATCCTCGTGCGTATTAAAAGAGCGTGTTTTGCACAACCGTATAGGTACCACCAATTTTCCCTGTGAAATTTACCCCACCCCCACCCTATATTTAACACAATGAAACTTGCATAAAGGTTAATATTATCTTGAACATTTTTTGTCCACTTAAGAGAAGAAACATTAAAAACATTTCTGATGATTCTAAACATTTAAAAGCCTACGGAAATAATGAAAATTATGAACGAAAAACAATGTTTACATTTTTGCATCGTTAAATCAATGGAAATTTAACGTAGCCAAAAACAAGTTATGACTACCAGCTTTTTAAAAAAATTCCATGAAAAATCAAATAATGGTCCGATTTTCACGAAAAATTATAATTATATCAGAAGGTTTTTATAATCTTCTATATGGGATTTTTTAGGAAGCGCGTGGTGTAATGGTTAAGTCATGGGAAATGGACTCGTCACCCCGAGTTCAAATCCTGGATGCGATAATTGCATTTAACTTTGCGCTAATACCATGGGAAATGTATATGAATCCTACTCTCCCTCCAGCTATGGATAAATAGTTGGCAGACTGGGCTCTTTAACTTTGGTTAGGCAACCGGTCTAGGAGACGGAAAACTCTGAATTCAAACCTGTTGAACTCCGCTTAAGAAATTGACCTTGTGTCACATCCTGCTCGTGCGGAGGGGTTGGTAAATATATATATGGGATTTTTTTTATAAAAATAAAAGATATCAATGGAAGTTTTTTTTTACAAAACCAAATCAAACAAAAATATTTACCGACTAACTATTTTTTAAAATCATATATATGTGGTATATTGGTTAATAAGAAACGGAAGCACCGTTTCGGTCATCTTTGAGTTGTAATAATAAAAGGCGGAAGTGATTACGTCTCGCAGTTAACGTCAGCTGGACTACTTGTTGTGTTCTTTATTTCGATAAGCGAGCTGCAACAATATACCTCCCCAAAATATTTGGCATTAAATTACCCACAAGAGTTGATATGACAAGAAAGAATTAGGAACCACCCTATTATATATACTTATCAAAAGCTCCGCACGAGAAAGATGAGACACACATTCAATTCCTTAAGTGTATTAAGAATTCTGGGGTATGGGTTATCGTCCCTTGTCTGCGAGCCTCTGTTTCAAACCAACCAATCATGAGCCAGCATACTTTGGCACCAAATCCAAAGTGCAGACTCATTCCATCTCTTCTGCAACAGCAACGAAAGGAATCGGACCGTACAAAGGTCGCTCCTACTATATTACAACAGATCGGAGTCGGACGCATTCAGAAGTCCAAATATATCCGAATTATAAACAGAAGGCCGTAGCAAGGGGCTCCGTTAATACCCATATCCAGGATAAACAGCTAAGTGACATTTATATAAATATTATATACATATTGCATACATATTGCATACACATTATATACATATTATTATTTGTCTGCAAACGAGACTAAAGTTTGCAAGCTTTATATTTAATACAGTCTTTTATTCTTATCTAGTCGTTGTTTTACTTCTTTAACTCTTAACTCGTCTGCCACATTTGCGGTTAACTCCAGTCAAACCTAGGAGTATTGCCGCTGTTGTTACTTTTCTTTATAAGTGGAGTTTAACAGGTTTGAATTTTCTTCTCCTTGACTAGATACCTAATCAAGGTTAAAGATCCCAGTCAGTCCTACTATTTACCCATCACTGGAAGGGGACTAGTTGGATGTATACTTTTCCCAACCAACCTAGTATATTCGTCTGTGTTAACAGAGTTTATTATAGTACTAGTAAAATTTCACTTCGACCAACTTTTTTCCTACCACCACGAGCCGATTTAGACCAAAAGTCCAGCCGAGTTGAATTGGTGAATTTTGAATGAGCTAAAGCTAAATACCAAAAAAGTAAAAATATATATAATAAATAAATGAATAATAAATAAAAATAACTGATCGCCCTTTGCTATTCACACATCACTCGAATTGTCTGACTGAGTGCTCTGATGTGAAATATCTTTTCAATGAGAATATAAAAAGGAACGGTTTGGAGACTGACTTATTTGAACTCAATCTTGATCTTTGGTTTGAATTGAGATCTTGATCCTTAGCTTAAACCGATATTTGATGGTTCTATCTGATGGCATCTTATCGAAAAGAAGATTTTTCTCCTTTTTTTTTTCTTCTTTTTCTCAAAAGCTAGAATTATATTTCTTAGTGTCAGATCTGTCTCTTTCTTTCTCACGTCATGTCTTTTATTTGATATATTCTGGTTTTCTACGGGTTATTTTTATACCATATGTCTTACTACATTGACAACAAAGTCTGCCCTCAGAAAAGAAACGTACACACACCACCTATCTATTCGTCTATCAGTCTATCTATCTATTATACGCATACACAAACATATGCGCACTCACACATGAATGCACATATATATATATATATATATATGTAAAGGACTTCTGCATTTTACTACACGGACATATACAATGTACACACTCACACACACACAGACACACACATATATATATTGTATGTTCCCGTAACCCGGTAGAGCTCTTTAGGAGCGACTTTAATAAACCTTCACCGCCAGGATAACGCAATGATCATCTGTTAACATATTTTAACTCTCTGGTGATAGTAAAGTATATACACAGATGTATGTATTTAAAAGAGTCAAAACACCGCTTCTTAATGGCAGCTGGCCAAGAGTTTAACGGATACGGCAGACATAAAGTCAGTCGGGTTTCGCTCCTGGTTGGAGTTAGTTGCTGTGTCTAGCCACACTGATGAGACGCGAAACGTCGAAACACAGTGTCTGTGGATGACTTATATATATAGTGTAATGTAATGGTTAAAGTCATGGGAAATGGACTCGTCGCCCCGAGTTCAAATCATGGATGTGGTAATTGCATTTCACTTAGTGCTAATACCCTTGGGAAAGGTATGAATCCTACTCTACCTCCAGCTATGGGTAAATAGTGGGCAGACTGGGCTCTTTAAGCTTGGTTAGGCAACCGGTCTAGGGAAGGAAAACTCTGAATTCAAACCTGTTAAACTTCGCTTAATAAATTGACCTTGTGTCACAACCTGCTCGTGCAGAGGAGTTGGTATATATATATACATATATATATATATATATATATATATATATATATATATATATATATTGTAAACACGGTTTGTTTTGAATGGCTTTTTACCGATAATTTTTGGGAGAATAAGTGCTTAATTGGAGTCGTACCTAATTTTGAAAATTAATAAGAAGTTCGTTTAGTGTAGGGGTTATGGGATCGGCCTGTCAGCTTGGCAGTCCGGTTTCAAATCACGCACAGGGCGGTCTTCCGATCTATAGCTCTGCTGATGAGGCCTAATAGGCCGAAATGTACATACAGAGATTGATTTTTTCTCGATTTGTTTAGCCATACATTTAATAGGTATTCCCGCCTAATTCATTATTAATTAATTAATTTTCAAAATTAGGTACGACTCCAATTAAGCATATATAATATATATATATATATATATATATTATATATATATATATATAGTTAAGAGAAAGGAAGTGAATCCGACGGTATAAGTATAGATAAAAGGATATGAAAACACACAATATGCTGTTAAAGTGAAAACATTTTATATCATATTCATAGCTAATATTGAACAATATTTCGATCTATAAAAATTATCTTCAGAGCTTGTTTTTACTCCGGACACATCGAGAGATGAGCTGAAATAATTTGAATTCAAAACGAAAACATTGATGTTCCAACAAATTTATGCGGTAGTTTCAATATAAGCACATCCGCCACGCGTTTCTCTGTCAGTGACAATCATGTATATCTTAGTGTAACAGTTTTTATGTCTTATTTTTTCAAAAACTGTTACACTAAGATATACATGATTGTCACTGACCGAGATCTGACCAGCTATGTGTTAAATAGTAGGGCAGACTTGGCCCTTCAACCTTGCGTAGGTAACCAGTCTAGGAGAGGGATAACTCTGAATTCAAAATTCCTGAGGTCGGTCGTTGATTGGGTGTGTGGCAACCCTTGATGCACAATTCTTTCCTATCGACTGTGCCAAAAAGTGTGGATGGTCCAACACAAGCCTTCATCACTATAAACAAATCACTGTGTGGGTGTTCATTGTGTATGTGAACCCTCATGCGTTGGAAATCGACGAGAGAATCCATAATATATATATATATACATACATACATATATGCATACATATATATATATATATAATATATAATGAATAGTGAATGAAAAAAATGAGAAAAGTTTTTTGCATGGAAAGGTGCTCAATGCTAATAAAGCAGAGCAGATTTATAATTAATGGTGATATTATGGTTTCACACTCATAACTTAAAGTTTTTTGGTAATCCAATCATCAGATGAGAAGTGGTTGAGATGTCAAAAACCAGTCGTGAAATGGTTGATATGTTAAAAATCAATTTTTTTTAAAAATTTGATTTTTAACATCTCATCTGATGATTGGATTACCAAGAAACTTTAAGTTATGAGTGTGAAACCATAATATCACCATTATATATATATATATATATATATATTATATATATATATATATATATATATATATTTCAAAACCTAAATAAATAGATACCTGAGCAAACAGTCACGGATAACACATATCTCCCAATTGGAGCTGTCAGTGTCAGTTGTCTATGATAGGAGAGATCATGGAAAGGTCAGTCGGATGAAAGAACATCATTTTCATTCAAAGAATGAAGTTTCTATTTCACCAGTTCATTTTTCTTCGCATTCTTATAGCACATCAACTCTTTTAAAAACTATTTGAGTAACTTTCTAAAATAATTTCTACAGAAAAATGTTCCTCCTCTCGAAGACATAACGTAAAAACTAGTTGAGAACAATAAAAAAATAGATACGCAAAACACAAAGTAAATATTCCTAGTCACAGTTAATCTTATATATATATAGATATATATATATATATATATAAATAACTAATATATATATATATATATATTATATATATATATATATAATACAATGCGAATGAAAAATAAAAACAAAAAGATGTTATTTTTGTCTTATCGATTTCGAAGCATGAACTTATTCATCAGAGTTTCGTATCAGAAATGGACGTACTTATGTTTTTCTTTGTGTGGTTATAACTTCTCTTCTTATTTCCTTTTCCTCTCTTTTTTTTTCTCTTTCTTCTTCTCCTCCTTTATGAGTGAAATGGGTGAATAACTGTAATTTCTTATTTCTCTCTTTTTTTAAATGTTTGTTGAGAACAAATGTATCTAATATTGTCTGTCATCCGGTCAATGTGTTCCAAGTTTGTTGCCATGTCAAAATTCAAAATTAAAAAAAAAAATAAATAAATTAAAAAAAAACGTCAATAGAGAAATTTATATACCTAGCTTTTGTTTCGTTTTCCTTTTTCTTTTCTTTTTCCTTTCTCTCTTTTTTTGTGTTTTTTTTTATTTTCCTTTGTTCTCTAATTTAATTTTTTTTTTAGTAAATAAGTAAATAAAAGATTATCTTAAATTATGTATTAGTATTTATGGAAAAATTTAAGAAAATATCTTTCATGAGTACTTTTTTTCCTTTTCTCTTAAACTTTAAATAGATTAAATTTTATATAAATTATATGTTAAAATATTATATAATAATTACCTATTAGGATTGATGCAAAATT
Organism: Doryteuthis pealeii; assembly: GCA_023376005.1. Classification (NCBI taxonomy): domain Eukaryota; kingdom Metazoa; phylum Mollusca; class Cephalopoda; order Myopsida; family Loliginidae; genus Doryteuthis; species Doryteuthis pealeii. Next base: position 75,263,784 of record CM042141.1, on the reverse strand, counting down.
TTGTGTTTTGTTTCAATTATTTATTTATTTAATAATTTTTCCTTCTTTTGCTGTTATATCTACCTTTATTTTTTCCATAAATATTTATGCAATAGTCCTAGACTGACCGTAATCCTAAGAGGGTATTATGGTTTAAAGAAATGATGTCATGGTTTAAAGAAATAATGTCATGTAAAGGAGTTAATAAGTATGTTAAAAATGTTACATTAATCGTAATTAATTTTTTTTCTTTTTCTTATTTTTAATTTTTTTTTAATATATCTAATATCAATTTAAAAAAACATTTTTTTTTAATATTGTTAGTGCATAAAATGTTAAGGATCAATTGTATGTGCTAATAGATATCTATGATAGATGTATTACATAATTCAAATCCGTTATTTCAAGTGGCCACCTTGGACTTATTTCTTGAGGGAACAAAGTAAAAATATGCAAATAGTTTATTGTTGGTAGGTTTAAATTTGTGATTGGGAAAATTACATATATATGAGAAAATGTATACTAAATAAACTATAAGCTATATATGGAACGTGTAAATTTAGTTAACTATGTATTCCGTGTTTAATTCTAATCTATTGTTTATATTAGGACCTAATTTAGCTATTAATAAACTTTTCTCTAATTCTGAGATTACCAATGTTGCGTATTATAGCCTCTATTTTAACTGAAAAATTGTTGTCCATATTTTTTTGCATTTGATTAGGTGTTTATGAAATAAGGATGCACGTGTGTGGATGTGTTCTTTGATTTTTAATGTGGAGGGTTCTAATGGGCTACCTATATAGAAATTAAGGCATTTGGAGCAAGTTAAACGGTAAATTGTATAAGTCTTGTGACATAAGTTAGGATCTTTTATTGGGCAGTTGGTTAATGTGCATGCTGTAATAAGATTCTTATGTTTTATTGTTAGATGTTGGCGTAGTGAGGGCCTAGAGTGGACTAGTTGGATATCTAGTCCCTCTCTATGAATAGCCTTGCGTATTTGTTTTAGTGATTGTTTCGCTGAAATGTGGTAGTTTCAGGAAACAAGTGTTAGAGTGTGTGTGTAGTGTCCGTGTTTTTCTGTTATTTAAATGGCGTATATATGAAGTTGGGTAGCCATTGTATTTGAGGGTGTTCCTAAAGTGTGCTGTTTGTGTGATTTTGTCTGTCTCTTCACTACATCTATTGTGTATTCTATTAATTTCATTTATGATGTAACTTGTCTTGGAACTGAGTGGAAGTGCTGATTTGAAGTGAACAAAGAGATCCTTAGTGGGTTTTTTTTATAGAAGCAAGTGTAAATTTTGCCTGTAGGTGATATTTTTATTCTAAAATCTAGGAGTGCTAGGAAACCAGTGTTATCTGGATATTCTATTTGGAATTGGATGTGGTTATCTATACTATGGAATTTCTCGGCTATGTCATTGGCTTCTTCTTTGGATGATGTTAATATAAGTATATCGTCAATATACCTGGTGAAGAAAATGCATGATGGGCAGATTGTTAGTGCTCGTCGTTCTAGTGTATCCATGTATGAAATGGCCAGTATGCCTGAGATACTGGATCCCATGGCTAAACCTGACATTTGTTTGTATATATGTCCGTTATATGTGAAGTAGGTGTTGTCTACTATAATGGATAGTAGCTGGTGTATATCCGCTGCAGTTAAATTGTGACAGTAGATATTATATATATATATAATATATATATATATATATATATATATATATATATATATATTATTATATATAAAGTGTCTTAAAATAAACGTGTCTAAAAAAGTATCGAGATTGAAGCTGTATTTATCGAGATAGGAATGACGAGAGAATGAACGTTATTTTTTACAGAATACAACCAAATCTCGCATAAAATTTTTTGACATAACCCTCGATATATAGTGCATATTAAGTCGCTACTCGTATTATCACTATATAAATATATATATGCATGCCACATAAAGTATGTCCACGTGACAAACGTTACAATATAAACGTATACACCTAAACCATCTATAAACTAAACACATACCCTTATCAGCCAAAACGCCCGCACAACAATGATATAATGGATACTCTACACAACACACACACACACACACGTCATACACACACACCACACGCATGACACACACACAAACACATCACTATGCACACACATCCCACATATATATTATCCATTTCGGGTATCATATAATATAGTGTTATACTAGCTAAAGTACCCGCGCCAGGACCGCGACTAAAAAAATAGGTGAAACAACCTAATAAGAGTCTGTCCAAGTGGTGATCAGCAGTGAGAAACGACGAAAGATAGGTTCATACCCTCAATATCTCATAAAAGTAAAACTAGGATCGATTGGCTGGGTGGTGTCAGTCATCTTCGTAAAGAAATAACGATCGATATTCCCCACTATACTACGTTTTCTTGGGAATTCCAAAATACTATTCAAAAATCTTTCCCTGTTCGCAAGTTTTTTATGACTACATTCAGAATTTTAATGATTTTAACGGCTCAAAAATGGAAAACACGTTTGTTAATTCATAATTGTTCTCATTTTATTTTCGTAAGTCTTGAAAAATTAAAAAAAAAAACCCAAATCAACAGGGAGTTTGTTCAATGTTCTCTTTTCGAATGTCAAAGCAACTCATTTCTTTAATGTATAATTTAATTCTACTACAAGATTCATGGTGTTAAATATAGGCCTGCGGGGGGGGAATTTCATTTATTTTTCACGATAATTTACACGAACCCTGAGATGAATCTTTCGCCACACTAGCGGTGTCATCCAATATCAATTATTTTCTCTCCTGGTCGTGTTCTTTCATTACGAAAGACATTTCGACAGAAAGGAAACACTATATTTCCGTAGAGCGTAGCTCTATCTCCGACCGAAGAAGCATTAAGTAAGCCTTCTAGTGTCGCGCTACTCCGACGCTATCGCTCCCTCTCGATCACTCATACTTCTCTCCCGCTCTCGCATCCTAGCCTCTCTAACCGAATTTCACCCTTCAGCCTTGATTTCAAGAAGCGACGATGGTGTCAAACCTTTTTCTAAGGATGAATCCATTAACCCACTCAAATAGAACATTGCCAACTCTCAGAGCAAATGGAAAAGTGCTCTGAGTAATTGATAAGGCAATTGCAGAACAGCGTGAAAACTTGGTCATTGCAAACTTATTCTACGTGTCTGTCTGCCGGTGCATATATCATCATCAGCCGGCATCCTCATTCTCATCCTCCTCTTCATCAATCTATCCTCTATCATCCTAACTCTATCTTACTCATCTCGCGCTGTTAGCCACGGATTCTCACCGACTTTCCCTTGTACAAACGTTGCATCGGCATGTCTCCTCGGTGGGAACAATGAATATATATGATAATATATATTATAATATATATACGTATGGTTATATATAATGAGGTGCATAGCCTATATGTTATACACGTATATATATAGGTAATGTAGTTCTAATATATATTAAAAATATATGCTCCAATTCTCGGTAGTGCACCCTAGAAGAGACTTTAGTTTTCCTTTAAGGATTTCTCTTAAAAAACGTTATTTTTTTCCCTTGAGAAAATCCTTTGAAAACATTTCCCATTTTTTAAATTTTTTTCATTTGAACCCGATATATATATATAGTTATATATTATATAACTATATATATATATATATATAATATATATCTATATATTATATATTTCGAGTTCAATTCCTAGGCGAAGCTTTTGTTGGCATCTTCACATAACGCTAATACCCTTGGAAAGGTTTATGAATCCATATATTCTCCCTCCAGCCTATTGGGTTAAAATAGTAGGACAGACTGGCCCTTCAGCCTTGGGTATAAACCTGTCTAGATGAGAGGGAGGTAACTCTGAATTCAAAATTCCCGAGGTCGGTCGTTGATTGGCGGTTTGGTGCAACCCTTGATGCACCAATTCTTTCGTATCGATATTTGTGCCAAAATATGTGAGTGTGGTCCAACACAAGCCTTCACCACTATAAAACAAATCACTGTGTGGATGTTCATTGTATGAACACTCATACGTCGATATATCTTGGGCTAGACGGGCGGTCGGAGAGGCCCCCTCCGAATCAATCGGCTGGGTCATGTCAAGACCTAGCACCTATATGATTTTCCCAAGCCCCAACCCCTTTTTATGACATGGGTGCTAGAAGGCGGTGGCTGCTGGTCTACATTCCTGGGACTGATGTTAAACTCTATCTGATGGTGAGGTTCTAGTTTTGGAGGTTTGGGGAATGTGGAGCACCCCTTCATCACCATTGCTCCCTGGTCCACTCTGACCCGGAGTGGTAGTACCTGTTAGGGTCCCATCTATGGGTTGAATAGAAAAATGCATTTATAAAAAAATTGTATTATCCATTAAGAATTGATTTATTTCAAAACTTTATCGGCATTAAATGACCCACTGAGGTTGATATGCCGTAAAACAAAACAAACCAAACCAAAATCATACGTCGAAATTGACGGGAGAGTCCATCATATGTATATATAAGAACGTAGAAACTATGGAATTTATGTGAAGCGTTACATTTCCGTAAGATCATCTGTGATAATGAATCTGTCAATCACTACTAAAGAGCGACATCTCTGTAAGTAAAATCTTATATGCATACCTGCTCAAATATCGCCTTTAGCTGCTACTTTGAGAAATTACAACGATCTACGTGCGCACGAACTCATGCGTAACAATATGAATGTCTAGGGATAAATTGGATCAGAATTTGTTTCATATTCTTTGACAACACGGATTCCTGTTACTCTCTCGCTCGCCAGGTGTCCCTATCACTCATCGCCTTCGGCAGTTCTTTGGCCTGGCATCCGGAATCCGCTCAGAGATGATTAATACAGGTTTTTGCAGGTTGACCTATACTGATGTGTTCGTGTATAGGTGTACACAAGTAAAACGTTACTTATTAGTTTATCCTTTCTTCTACAGCAGTGTCTGAAAGGTTCTTGACCCAACCAAGATGGGAATGACATAGAACAGGGATCAACAAACTTTTTTCACGGTGAGCCAGATAATTGAAAAAATAACGAGCTTGTGCCATATTATTATTGTGTTCAATACTTGCTAGCCAGAAAGAAAGCTCTGAGAAAAAGATTTAAAACAAAATGTATCTCTCCATGTTATATTCATAGATGAGTGCCGTAAGATGCCCCAAAACAAATTTAACCAACATATTTATTTTCAAAACATTATCAAAGAATGCAACGTTAGCAGAATGGTTTAGTGAGATTTGTGAAATTTGTGAAATTTGGAATTGCTACATCCAATCAAGAGAATTGATTTCTGTTGTGGGGTTTCAAGGGGTCAAATAAGAACAAAACGACGGTTAACAAATGTAGGAAAATGTATTAACAAAAGAGTAGACAATAACAGTAAAGAAAATTGGGAATTGCGTCTGACAAATAGAGTTACGAGCTGACTCGCATTGGCTTCCTCTCAAGCCATAATTGTCACTGTTATTTATAGTAACCGTCGGCGCATTCTATTAGTCTATAGTGAATATCACCTATAACACTTTCAAATGTTTATCAGTCAATTTCGAAAAAGCTTGGTCGTATAGATAAGTTATTCTGTCCGTTTTAACAAACAAATTCAAGTACCGTCGGCGGGCCTGATAAAATGCCTGAGAATGGAATGGAATAGCATAAATTCAAAAAAATGCCTTCGCGGGCCGGATCCGGTCCGCGGACTGTAGTTTGGTGACATCTGACCTAGAACAATACATTTATTCACCCTATGGTTCAAAGTTCTGTGAAGATTCCTGATTACGAAATGAAGGCTTCCAAGTTTGACAAGAATGTTTCCAAGTTCAAGAAAAAATAACTGAAGAAGGCCGGAAGATACATCGGTTCAAAGGTTCTGTATATAAAAATAAAGATGAAGACAATAGTCTGAAAAATCCAACTAATACAAATTATCAAGGCTTATCTTAAAAATTCAGACAAATAGTTTTTTGTCTTTTCTTTTTAATTATTTATAATTTAACTGCTTTTTTGTCAGTTTTATATAACTAATAAAACTGCTTACTATTTACAAATTAATTTGTCTTAATATTTTTATGTGTATAATTATTTTCACTGTTCCACACACTTAGCATATATTTTCTCAAGTTCATTTTACACTTCAATAAATGCATTCAACAAAAAAATTTTAAAAAGTAAGGTAATTTTCTTTTGGTTAGTTGGTTGGAGAACTTTTCAACACTTCTTCATACTTATATATCTTCTGCTAGTAAACTTATGCACCTACCAAGGGCGGAGAGCATATGTATTGTAATCCACATACAGTCATATTTAGACTTATCACGTCCCTTCAGTACTTTTTGACACACTTTATATTCTGAAAAAATAAAGTTCCATTCATTAATCTTTTTTCAGAATACAAGGTGTGTAAAAAAGTACCAAGTATAAAGCTGTATTTACCAAGATAGAAATGAAGAATTAATGAAACGTTATTTTTTTCAGATTACAAGGGGTGTCAAAAAGTATTAAAAAAAGATCTCGACACTTTTTGACACACCTTGTATATATGCATTAGCATTTGGGTTTTCATCATCCTCCGCCTAATTTGAATATTCCATCACAAAACAAAGTTTCTGATTATGATTCTCTGAAATCTTTGACTAACTGTCCAATTTAGTGACATTCCCGGAAGTACTGAACAAGAATCGGTTCTGAACCAATCCAAATTAGTAATATTCGGAAAGTGACTGATCTGGACATTACATTCTCTGTGATCCATGTTTTTCGTTCTCCATCCCATTTACATCATAAAGATTCAATATCTCATCCGAACAAGCCAGTTATTTAATTAATCATCGTACAGTCTAGTCAGTATTAAGTAATTTGTTACGAAATTCTCTTTAAGCCACAACAAGCAGAAAATTTTATCACCAGTAGAGGTTGAATTCTCCTAAATTTAGTTTTGTTTTTTCGTTTTAGATTCTCGTAAAAACTGAGATACATTAGACTAGATTGTGTGCTTAAATTTATTGTGTTTGTATTATCATTGCCTCCCAGTTTCTTTTCGAGGTTTCGAGGATTCGAACTATGATTGCTATCTCTGTTACCTTCAAGTGCACAAACCTTTTATCTGTCTGTTAACATCCAGTTATTTACTTAGCTTTTCGCTTTCCTTTACTTACATTCAGTAATCAACAAAAACGTCTATTATTTGAAAAGTTCTGATAAATAAAAGTAGATATTATTATTATTATTATTCACTCCATTTGAGTTTTCACATCAGCATTAGCTGATGGTCTTTCACTGGAGTCTGAGTGACAGCAAGTCTCCTCAGGTCTCCAGGACTCTTCTGAGTATTCTGGCAGATTGCAGCAGTGCAGTGTTCTGAATGGTTTCAATCCTTCCTCTGATTTCCAAACTTTCCAAACCCTTTTCTAATCCTTTTGGGACTGTTTCGAGTGCACCAACTACAATTGGTATCACTTTCACTTTCATATTCCATAACTTTTTCAGTTCTCTGGCAAGGTCTAGATATTTGTCCATTTATTCATTTTCCTTGAGCTTCACTCTGTGATCTGCTGGCACTGCAAAATCCACAAGTTGACAAGTTCTTTCTTTTTTGTTTATCAACACTAGGTCTGGTCTTCTTGCTGGGATAAGGTGATCCGTTTTTATTTCAAAGTCCCAGAGAATGTTATGCGTTTCGTTCTCAAGAACAGATTCTGGTTTATGCATACACCGTTTTGTTGTATGGCCAAAATTTAATTTTTGGCATAATTCCCAGTGGATCACCTTCCCAACCCAGTCGTGTCTAGTTTTGTATTCTCGTTGTGCTAGTTTGCTACATTCACAGAGTATATGGTTTACAGTCTCATCTCTATTACCGCAAAGTCTACATTTACTATTTTGTTGGGTCTTATCAATTTTCGCTTTTATATAGTTTGTCCTTATTATTATTATTATTATTATTATTATTATGGAGTTTTTCACAACTGCCATAGCCGGCGGTCCACTGGCGGCTGAGTGACAGCAAGTCTCCAGGACTCTTCTGAGTATTCTAGCCGATCTTAACAATGCTGTAGTTTGGATGGTCTCGATTGTTCCTCTGATTTACAATTCACCCAAATTCTTTTCCAGATCTTTGGGGACCATTCGAAGGGCACCAATTACAATTGTCACGCTTTCTTTCATCTTCACTCGCTGGTCGGCCGGGACGGCCAATTCCACGAGATGGCAAGTTCTCTTCTTTTTAATCAGTACAATTCTGGTCTCATGGTCGGGATTATGTGATCTGTCTGTATATGAAAGTCCCAGATAATTTTATGCGTCTCATTCTTCAGGACGGGTTCAGGTTTGTGCATATACCCTTTAATTGTATGGTGAACATTCAATTTCTTCCACAATTCCCAGTGGATCACCTTTCCCACTCAGTCGTGTCTAGTCTCACACTCGATTTGTTTGCTGCATTCGCTTATTATATTATTAACCTTTTCATCTCTGTCTACACACATTCTGCATTTTCTGTTCTGGTGCGACTTATCTATTTTTGCCTTTATGTAATTTGTTCTTATGTCATTGTCTTGTGCTGAGATTATAAGAGATTCGGTTTCCCTCTCTCAAGTCTTCACTTTCTTAGCCATGTCCAGGTCTTCCCACGGGAAATCTCTGCAATTATTCGCCTGAAGTATCCATATAATTTGATTTTCGTCCCAGTTCTATATTTTTAATAGTTTTTCTAGTTTTTCTATTTGTCCCTAACCGCTGTAATATTTTAATCCTTGTGAGTTTATCACACCAATTTTATAGGTGCGTTTTCACTGAGTGTCTGAGTGACAGCAAGTCTCTATGGTTATACTTTTTTTTTTTTTTTTACTTGTGTTCAGGCCTTAATTCTGCGCTATTCTTCTAGATATTTTCTGTAATGGTTCTCCATCTTTTAATACCTCTGCTAAACTCGTTGCTTTCTATTCCAAGCGAGGTAATAATTCCTCGCAGTTATTACTTGTTAGTAATTATATTCACCAAAATTACTTTTCTCTCTGTTGATTGAATAGATTAAGAGAGAGAAATAATTAAACGCAAACTGATGAATGGTTTTGTTAGTTAATCTATAACCCATTTTCACTCGCTTATAAATGTTTCCTATTGCTGGTAAACGGCGTATCATAGCAGACACACCGCATAAGAAATAATGAATTGAATCAATAGGAAAGACACTTCTAAGATATCCTAAACATGAAAAATATTGTACTATGACCTTATTATATCAACCTATTAAATGATTAATATATATATATATATATATTATATATATATATATATATATATATTGTGTGTGTGTGTGTGTGTGTGTGTGTGTCTATTTATAGTATATATATTGTTTGGGCTTTGGTGTGAAGCATTAGGAATGAAATGTCAGAAACTCGGTTTTGAATTGTAAAGTTTCGTTTTATCCGTTTAATTTTCGAGATCACTAGCTTCTCTTCTACAAAACGTTAGTACGACTGGTCAGGTCTTGTTGCTTTTATAGAAGTTGTATCATCTGTTGGGTGGTGTTTGGGCGGTTGATTTTTGTGACACCTTTTCTGTTTTTTTCTGGTGTGGGTGTTATTTGGCGGCTTTTAATTGGTTTGTTTCTAGTGGTTTGTTTTATCTTTACTGTCCGTCATGGTCACTTCTTGTGGTTTCCGACCCCAGCAGATATATATAAATGCACATATATCAACTAGAAGCATACGTGGATCCCTCAACAACAATATATATATATATATATATATATATATATATATATATATATATATATCAGTCGTAGGAAATAAACTTGTCAACCCGAGTTCAAATCCTGGACGAAGCTGTTTGAATATCACATCGCGTTAATACTCTTGGAAAAAAGTACTGTCCAGCTATGGGTAGATAGTAAGGAAGACTGGGCTCTTTAAAGGTGGCTAGGTAACCAGTCTAGGAGTTGTAAAACTCTAAATTTAAACCTGTTAAAATCGGCTTAAGAAATTGACCTTGTATCGCATCCTGCTCGTGTGGCGGAGTTAGTATCTTATTATAATGGAGATTGTGTGTTTTTCTGTCTGTAACCGAAACTATATTACTACTCAAGTCACAATTCCCTTTGTTATTGACATCACAATCTCAATGATTTTAATTTTATTTAAAAATCACAATTATAATAAAATTGTTTTACATTATAATACTGTTGACCATATCCACATATTAATAACATGCAATTATATTTATATATACAACAAAATAACGGTTTACAGTGTGAACGGGAAGGCTAATTGGCATATTGATATTTAAAATGTGATTTTAATAAATATGTGTTTAGTATTATGGATTTCTAATTGTTTGGTTTTATTTTAATAAATATAAGCAAAAATCTCTTCAATAAATCTTAAATGAAATCCATTAACAAGAAGAAATAACTGTCATTTTATTTTTTACTTCCTCTTTTAACTAAATACTTAAATTAGAAAAAATAACAATGAAAGACGAGAGTGATGGAAGTGTAAGTTTCAGTTGTTCTATTTTTCGATTATACCCCCCTTATTCAAATCTTTTTATCTACATTCTTATTTAGTTTCATTAGCCTTTCTAATTTAATACAATAGTTTATTACATTAAAACTTAAATACTTGCACCCGGAGGGTGCATATATTTGCTAGTATATATAAAGTAATAAAATCGCCGGGGTAGCCTAAAGTCGGTGTCAGTCAGACAACGAGGGATTTTATCCCCTTTTCACTATCGCTGGACCAAGGTGATTGTTTTCTAGCGTCTGAGGCGAGGCACAACACCTAACATCAGCTCCCCACTTAACCGCACATATCCATGTGCTACTCATACACTGACTTGGTGAGGTCCGGTATCAAACCAGTAACCTTGAGAGACACTCTACCGACTGAGCTAAGCCATATATATATATATATATATATATATATATATATTGTGCGGTAAAGAATTTGGGAGCTGATGGTAGTTGTAGTGCCCCGGCTGAGCAGAAACAATCTACCTTGTTTAGCGCAAAGGAAAAGGGGATATACTCCCTCGCTGTCCGGGGATACCAACAATAGACCACTCTGCAGACTTTAGACATACCATTTCTACAACGTGGTGTAAGTTGTTTTTTTTTTGGGTGGGGGGGCACTGAAAAAGAAATCAGTTAACAGAGTTCATATACTTTTCGGGATTTGGGATCCATTTGTTATAATCCCGTTGGCAAAGCTTGGATGCACTCCTCATTGCTCTTTTGTCCCATCGCCAAATCTGATGACAAAATATCTCATCTCTGGCAATAGTCAAGTGAGCATTCGATTAAACTACGCCCATAATCGTCTAGCGTCATAGGAAGTAGCAGCTAAATGCTGTTATCCTCGCTGTTGATCTTGCCGGATTCAGATGAGGACATATGTCAATTTATTTATTGTACAGAAACGATATAAAGATACGGGGGCTATTTATCCGCTAAACTGACGGAAGTATATAATTTTCATCATAATATTAAAGGCGTAAGTCATATTGATACAAATTACCCATATTCACAACGGGGTCAGGCTATGACGCAAGGTAAGTCTTACATGGGCACACACCCAAGAAATCATATTCCCGGAGAATAGAGGAAAATGTTCAGCTCCGTAGGAATACTGTATGCCAGCTCAGGGGTCGAACAATAAAAGTGATCCTTGACCCAAGTAAGTGCGTTTGTCGGTTTCCCCTCTCGAACTAGACTCGTTATTATATATATATTATATATATATATATATATATATATATATATATATATATATATGTGTTGTATTATATATATATATATGGAGAAAATATGGAAAAAAAATCCGACAATATTAAGAAATTTTAAAAAACAAGTGTTCCAAAATTTATATGAATTTATTCATCAACGCTTAAACGATTCGGTTTCTTTAAACCTTCATCAAGATGTACTAAGGGGTGAAGAAATTGATGGATGTTTTATAAATTTATCTCCTGTCATTTATAAAACATCCATTTATTTCTTCACCCTTTAATACATCCCGGTGAAGGTTTAAATAAACCGAATCTTTTAAGCATTGATGAATAAATTCATCTAATTTTTGGAATACTTGTTTTTTCAAATTTCTTAATATATATACATAGGGGCCGGGTTAGCTCAGTCGGTAGAGCGTTCGGCTATAAACCACAAGGTTCCTAGTTCGATACCGGTCCCCGCCAACTCAGCGTATGAGTAGCACAGGGATCTGTGAGGTAAAGTAAGGAGCTGATGGTAGGTGTGGCGCTCCAGCTCAGATGTTAAAACAATCTCCTTGGTCTAGCGCTAAAGGGGATAGACTC
>CM042141.1:75228970-75246470 GCA_023376005.1 Doryteuthis pealeii | reverse complement strand
ATATTGATCTTGTTATTAAAAAAATCAGAAATCATCAGTTACTTAGAATTGGTTGTGTTTAAGATATTGTTGATAGCATTTTTGGATTTCTCGTGGAAGAATGCTTTTATAAACCAATTTCTAGTAGCAGGGAAGCTCTAGAACTTATTTTACAAACAAAAATAGATTACAAAAAAGTCGTAATTTTTCGCGAACCCCACGAAATTTGGAGAGCTAAAAATTGACATAACTCTGCCAATTTTTGGAATCGGAAGCTCAGATTTTGGGGATTGTCTAACTGTAACATATTCCACACCTGGGAAGAAATCAGAAAAATTTAAGGGGGTGGGTGACAATTTTACTTTTTTTCTGGATGATTTGACATGGAATTACCCATAATCAAAACGAATAGTTAGGTTATTATAATATCCGTGATCTCTCTGTAAGGCTTACAATGTGTTCGTGCTGCATTACAATTTTTGTACACAAAGACTGGCTGTGGGACAACTAATCGACAGTCGAGACAATAGTATTTGTGCGTGATAAAAATATAATGCACTAACGGATAACGGCGATATTTTTCAAGGCCAAACAAATTTCATCATACACCCAGAATTAGATTCATATCATTGCTCATCACTTGCAAATGACCTAATATGAGGAAAAATAGAAATCAATTGCATCCTGTTACTCCAGTGGGTCTAAAACCATATGGCGAAAGAAAATAAACTAAAGCAATTGTTTCATTGTTGGTATATGATAGGTAATAAGGAATTTTTATCACAGAATAACGAGAAAAGTGAGTGGTAGTACTTGTTATGTTTAAAATTTGAGGTTTGAAAAAAGGAGACGGTTTGAAATATGACGTCAATATTTTCTTTTACGGTGTGAGTATGGACTGTGTAAGTGTGTGTATCGAAAAGAAAGCATTGCGCATTTTTTAGATGTGTGGTTGCGCGTGTGTGTATAAATCTTACACACACATACAGACACACACACATACAGACAGACACACACACACACACACACACACACACACACACATATATATATATATATATATATATATATATATATATATATCAAAAATGATCTCAAGTGCTTTGGCATTGTCCCTTCGAGCTGGGAAAATTTGGCTCAAGACCGCCCTCGGTGGCGGCAGAATCTCCATAGAGGACTGTACATGTAAGAAGTCACCCTGATACAACATCATGAAGCTAAGAGGTTCATAAGAAAGCAACGGCAACAAAGCATCGGAGCATTGTGCATTTTTTAGGTGTGTGGTTGCGCGTGTGTGTATATCGTAAAATATGTATACACACGCGCGTAATACACGTGTAATATACTACAAAAGTCTTTATCTATGTGATATAAGAATCTACGACAACGAGATAATAGTTACAAACAATGGATCCCATCTAATCAGTGTGGCTACAGAGTGTCTACTTTTATTCAATATATATTTATGCTCGAGTGGACTAACGAATGGCGCGATATTTTTAAAGGCCAAACAAATTTCATCATACACCCAGAATTAGATTCATATCATTGCTCATCACTTGCAAATGACCTAATATGAGGAAAAATAGAAATCAATTGCATCCTGTTACTCCAGTGGGTCTAAAACCATATGGCGAAAGAAAATAAACTAAAGCAATTGTTTCAACTCATTTGCACAAGGGTATATATAATTTTTGTGAACTACATAAATTCTTATTTTAAGTCAGAATTATCCGCAAATAAATACGGCACTTTTCCGCATATAAAGGTATTTATGTGAAGAAAAGGAAATGAATCCGACGGTATGTAGTATATTAAGAAAGAATGAAAAAACACAGGTTTAAATGAGTTAAGTGGTGAGTTTATTGTCCGACGCTGCAGTGTTTCGATCTATTAGATCTATTAGATCATCTTCAGGGCATTTGTTGGTATATGGAAGGTAATAAGAAATTTTTATCACAGAATAACGAGAAAAGCGAGTGGTAGTCCTTGTTATTCAGTCTGTTTAAAATTTTAGGTTTGAAAAAAGGAGACGGTTTGAAATATGACGTCAAATATTCTCTTTTACGGTGTGAGTATGGGACTGTGTATGTGTGTGTATCGAAAAGAAAGCATTGTGCATTTTTTAGGTGTGTGGTTGCGCGTGTGTGTATATCGTAAAAGATGTATACACACGCGCGTAATACACGTGTAATATCTTATTATAATGGAGATTGTGTGTTTTTCTGTCTGTAACCGAAACTATATTACTACTCAAGTCACAATTCCTTTAATTATTTACGTCAAATTCTCCATGATTTCATTCTTTTAAACCTTCAGTTATTAATAAAAATTGTATTACATTATTAATACTGTTGACCATATCTACGTACTAATAAAATGCAATTGTATTTGTATATACAACAAAATAACGGTTTACAGTTTGAACGAAAGCCTAATTTGCATATTGATATTTAAAATTTTATTTTAATAAAAATATGTGCTTGGTATTATTGATTTCTAATTGTTTGGTTTTATCTTAAGAAATATAAACAAAAATCTCGTGGATAAATCTTTAAAAAAAATTATTTACAAGAAGAAATAACTGTAATATTATCCTTTACTTCCTATTTTAACCAAATAGTTAAATTAGAAAAATTTACCAATGAAAGAGGGGAGTAATGGAAAATGATGGAATAGTTAGTTTCAAAGTTGTTCTATTTTTTATTATACCCCCTCTGTTGCAGATCTTTTTATCTGCATTTTAAGTCAGTTTCATTAGCCTTTCTAATTTAATATGATATTTTATTATATCAAAACTTAAATACTTGCACCCGGAGGGTGCATATATTTGCTAGTACTACAAAAGTCTTTATCTATGTGATATAAGAATCTACGACAACGAGATAATAGTTACAAACAATGGATCCCATCTAATCAGCGTGGCTATAGAGTGTCTACTTTTATTCAATATATATTTATGCTCGAGTGGACTGTCTTTGCTGCCAAAGCACATTTTATGGCAACGTTCCACACTTTCTTCAGAGCGTTTGCCCATCTATTGCCTAGCGGACGATTTGTCATCATAGACGCCAGATTAGTCGGCATAAAAGTCTTTTAACACTAGACACTATAGATGTGTTTGAAGTACACTGCCGACAGAAAAATGATAAACATTCATCAAAATGAACTAGAATCGTTCTCCTTGAGTAACACTGGTGATAATCCGTGCGTGTTATACTTCTTTGAAGGCATTTCTGAAACAATGCATTGCTGTTTGTTTTTCAATGCTATTATCTGATTAAAACTTTTTTTGAAATGTTTTAACTTTTATTGGTAATGCCCAGAGAGGTTACGTAGAATTCTTTTAGCTCTCAGCTGGATTACACTCAAAGAATTCAGCCCTGTCGGCTGGGGCGTTAAAATGCACCGACTGCACTTCTGCAGAGGGGTAAGACTCCCCCAATGGAGGCCATCTGTTGGCCGTGGGTGGCGACCCGTGATGCTTAAAGATAGAGGCCAGGTGGATGAACAATTCATGACATGCAATACTCCACTTTGGCCCTATCTTGGGCTAGACGGGCGGTCGGAGAAGCCCCCTCCGATCAATCGGCTGGTCACGTCAAGCCCTAGCACCTATATGATTTTCCCAACCCTATTGCCCTTATGGCAAGCCCCAACCCCTTTTTATCATATGGGTGCTAGAAGGCGGTAGCTGCGGGTCTACATGTCCTGGGAATGACATTAAACTCTGATGGTGAGGTTCCAGTTTTGGAGAGCACCCCATTCATCACCATTGCTCCCTGGTCCACACTGACCCGGAGTGGTGGCACGTGTTATGGTCCCATCTATGGGTTAAATAGAAAAATGTATTTATAAAAAATTGTATTATCCATTAAGAATTGATTTATTTCAAAACTTTATCGGCATTAAATGACCAACTGAGGTTGATATGCCGTAAAAGAAACAAACAAAACAAACTCAAAGAATTCCAGGGTGTTCGGGATAAATTTGACATATTTATTTGGTTATTTTTCTCCGTAGGTTGGAGGTATTGACACACACTATGCATCATTTAAAACGTGGACCGTTCCTCATTTATATACGTAATGACAGATAGAATGGATGACTGGAACTTACCTGAATCATGAAAGAGAATAACTTGTATCACGATGATCTACGCTGGCCATCAAAATAAGGAGGTTACGGTTGCTTCCCAATGCTTCCTGAACACTATAAAAACAATCAGGCATAAACTGGAGAATTGCAATGGAGACTACGAGGCTGTGGCTAGAAGAAAGCAACATAACATACGATCTGATTTCGTTTGTACAGCAGAATTCCTCGAAAATCTACAGAAAAATATTTGAGGACCCTCAGGTGCCAACGTGGAGTTGCTAAACACTGTAGTCACGCCCTGGATTACAAGGGTAGCTAATGGCAGCAGGATTCGGCCCTCTGCCATAACTCTGGGAAAAGTCAAAAATGGTTGTCGGTGAATTTTTACGACTACACCAGTCCCAATGTTTGGCCTCCGAATGGATTATTTATGTATGTGGCGCTGTTGAGAAAGACACCAATCGCCGTGCCAGTACTACAAAATCACAGTTAGTCTACAGAATTGAGTTAGCTGTTAAAAGGTCGAGCCGCACTGATGAGAAGTAAAGTTCGAAACACGTGTCTGTGGATGACTGATATATATATATATATATATATATATATATATATATATATATATATATACGAACTCTATACACGGACAAGAGAGCCGATAAATAAATATATTTAAAAAAATGCCTAATTTTCATTTTTGAACCTTTATCTATATCATATATGTCCGGTCGGCTGGGGATTTAGAAAACTCCGCCTGTACTTCTGTAGATTTTTAAGCCCCCGCCCACTGGGGCAACCTTTTGGCTGTGGGTGGCTACTCGTGATGCTTAAGGACGGAATCCAGGCGGCTGAGAAATACATAACTTGCAACACTCCATTTTGGCTCTTACTTAAGTTAGACGGGCCGGCAGTGAAACCCTCTCCAATCAATCGACTGGTTATGTCAAGCCCTTGCACTTATATGATTGTCCCAACCCTGTAGCCATTATGAAAAGCCCCCATCACTTTTTATCATATATGTGCTAGAAGGTGGTGGCTGAGAGTCCTCATGTCCTTGGTATGACGTTAAACTCTATCAGACCACCCATCAAGTATGAATAAACAAAAACATTTTCTGCAAAGAATGACCCATTGGGTTGATATACCGTTAAACACAACCGACCAACCAACTGTAAGATTCAAAGTTTATGACAAAGTCATAACTCGTTGAAACGCAAACAAACTCTGACACAGGTTGAGGAACAAAACATTTTATATGACAGCACATGAATACACAAAGGATTCATAAATAATGGAAGATAGAATAGTGTACATAAACATACATACGTATACAATAGTAATATGAACATAAAAGCAACAGACATGAGACTAAGAATAGTCCATGCTGGGAAATCACTTACAGTAATGTAAGGGGGGGGCAAAGCCCCAAAAGAAATGGGTAGTCATACGACTACCTCATTGTGTCTCGTAGGTCGAGCAGCAGGCAAAGAGGAAGAGAAAATCAAAACAGCCGCTTAAATACACGAGGCCCCTAGCGGGAACCAGCGACACTAAACGGGCAGACAACTCCCAATACGAAAATAACTCCCACACAACCAACAAACCAACTAAAATTTATAAATATCAATTCCTATTAGTTCGAACTACTTTAAAAACGTATATATTTTCCAACCCATCTTTACGAGAAATATGTGACACAAGGTAATTTTTAATCAGAGTTTAACAGGTTTGAATTCAAAGTTTCCTTTTTTCTAAGACCATTTGCCATACCTAGGTTACTGAACCCAGTCCTATCATATACCCCTAACTTAAGGGAGAATACTTGGTACATATATTTCCAAGTTTATTAGAGCTATGTGAGGATTGAACTCGCTATTCAGTTGTATATCTATATAGAACTGCGAGACTCGCTTGCGAACTATTACACCACGACGAGACTTGCAAAATATTAATATACGCCCGTATTTGTATCTCTGTGTGTGTGTTTATGTAATTTATATCTATTCAATAAATGTATTTAATAATATATTTGGAATGATAGATCTTAAGTTAAATACATATGAATAGTAGCAATTATATTTATCGTTTCATGTATCTTCTTTAAAGTCATTTATAATTGAATGCGTCTTGGATGTGTCCAGAAAATAATTTCTGAAGTCAGCACAGCATAATAATTATCTGAAAACAACATGTGGGTGTGCAGCGAAAGAAAATCTAGACAAGTTTGTCGATTCTTTCTTACTGTCATTGTTATATGTTGCTTGCTATTGCCAAGTGTATACTTGTCTGGTCTGAATATCTACACACACACACACACACACACACACACACACACACACACAAAACACACACACACACACACATATATATATATATATATATATATATATAGTGAGAGAGAGAGAGAGAGAGAGAGAGAGAGAGAGAGGGAGAGGGGAGGGAGAGAAACTAAGCCAAACAGAGTCTAAATGACGAAGTTTATTTATCTTGGTACTATTTGTAAATTTTGGTCACTAATAGGAACAAGTTTGATACTGTAAGGGAAGTATATATATAAACTCTGACGAATGTACAAATGCATAAAACCACGGGTCACAAAAATTCCAATGCGATATATATATATATATATATATATATATATATATATATTATATATGAAATAAATGGAAGTTAATCCGACAGTATGAATTTAACAATTTTAGAAAAAAACAAATGATGTTAGTAGTTTGCGACCTTTTTAATAAGCGGTCTTCATCAAGAGCAACATATGAAGGAAAGACGAAATAAATAACCGTTAGAAGGAGGGGTACAAACAAACGCTGGTGTTCGATGTTGGAATTTAAAAAATGCGTATTCTGTGTAAAAATATAATAAATTTTATTTTTTTAAATCAGAAGCATTAAAATCCATAATAAAAACTCAAAAGAGTTTGATGTAAAAATATATAAAAAAGTGTATAAAAAGTATCAAAAATGTTCATTTCTGAGTTAAATTTTTTATATCCAAATGACGGTTTGTTAGTTTTTTTCTTTATTAATGAAAGTGTAAATATTGCTCGGTATAGGATTAATCAATTAATTATCATGGATTGAACTCACTTCGGGGTTTGTAAAGATTTGTATAAATCTATGTGTGTGCATCTATATGAGCGCATTGTGGATGTACAAGAAACATTGATGATCCAAAGTAGAATTATCTAGGACATACCAGTGAATTGCATACTTTTACTTTATATATATATATATATATATATATATATATATATGTGTGTGTGTGTGTGTATGTGTGTGTGGGGAGCATTTTTGTGTGTATGTATACATCTTCTTATTATAATGGAGATTGTGGGTTAGTCTGTCTGTAACCGAAACTATATACTACTCAAGTCACAATTCCCTTTCATGGCATTCGGCATGATTTTATTTTTTTTAAATCTGAATTATTTAATAAAATTGTTTTACATCGTTAAGACAGTTGACCACATCCACATACTAATAACATGCTATTGTATTTATATATACAACAAAATAGCGGGTTACAGTGTGAATGGAAAGGCTAATTTGCATATTGATCTTAAAAATTTGATTTTAATAAATATATGCTCGGGTTTAAATCTTAAGAGAAATCCATTAACAAGAAGAAATAACTGTAATTTTATTGTTTAATTCCTATTTTAACTAAATAGTTAAAATAGGAAAATTTACCAATGAAAGGCGGGAGTAACGGAAAATGATGGAAGAGTTAGTTTCAAAGTTATTCTATTTTTCAATCATACCCTCCTCTGTTCCAAATCTTTTTATCTGCATTCTTATTTAGTTTCATTAGCCTTTCTAATTTAAAATGATATTTTATTATATTAAAACTTAATTATTTGCACCCGGAGGGTGCATATATTTGCTAGTATATTATTAAAAGACTTAGATAAGTCAAAATAACTGAATTAAACAGCCCTGCACAGACAAACATAGATTGAGATAGAAAGAAAAATAATTGGCTTGAATACATTAGATAACTATAGCTATAGGTTGATAGATTGATAGATAGATGGAATTGAACAGTATGTGATAGATAGATAGATAGATAGATAGATAGATATGTAATAAAACATACCAAAATAAGGGCCTAAATAAGAATGTGGCGAATACGTAAATCATCGTCTAGAGAATATACATATAAGTGTGAATGGCGGCATTCAAAGTAGAAAAAAAAACAACAAATAAATAAACAAACAATAAAAATGAGACGATGCAAATCAAACATAGATTGACAACATATTTTAACGTTTCGCCAAAACAGATGGGTTTTTCTTGGCCCGAATCCAAACTACGATGAAAAAAAGGAATCTCCACAAAGGTCAATGATTTGGTTCACTGTCAGAACATTCATAAAGACGGCGGATGTTAAATCGATATTCTGGCATTTAATTCCTATATCGTTTGATTAGGTCTTTGATAAAAATGAGACACTGCGCAAATATATTCATCTATTCCATTTTAAATATACTGTATTTGCCATATTATAAGACCCTTAACTTTTGATCTGCTGATGGGAATAGCATTGAAAAAAAGATCACTGGCTCATTTGGAAACATAAATATATGGCTGAATGTTGCTTGGTGCGGTGCCTATCGAATGAAACTTAATTTGCAAGAAATATATCAGCTTGGTTGTGGCAACCAGCCATCACAAAGATGGGCGAATAACGAAGACGTTTGTTAAATATTTGATTGGCGGAATCTTTAATTTGACATGTATGTATTAAACCAAAACCCTGTGTGCGAGTAGGATGTGACACAAGATCAATTTTTCAAAATCCCAGCATAAAAATTGACCATGTTTCATTTACTGCTTTTGGCGAAGGAGTCGAGTAAATAGATACAGGTCATATTTGTCGGAATCTTTTGGTTTGGTTTGTTTTGTTTTACGGCATATCAACCTCAGTGGGTCATTTAATGCCGATAAAGTTTTGAAATAAATCAATTCTTAATGGATAATACAATTTTTTAATAATACATTTTTCTATTTAATCCATAGATGGGACCCTAACAGGTACTACCACTCTGGGTCAGAGTGGACCAGGGAGCAATGATAATGAAGGGGGGCTCCACATTCCCCAAACCTCCAAAACTGGAACCTCACCATCAGATAGAGTTTAACGTCATTCCCAGGACATGTAGACCCACAGCCATCGCCTTCTAGCATCCATATGATAAAAAGGGGTTGGTGCTTGCCATAAAGGCAATAGTGTTGGGAAAATCATATAGGTGCTAGGGCTTGACTTGACCAGCCGATTGATCGGAGGGGGCCTCTCCGACCGCCCGTCTAGCCCAAGATAGGGCCAAAGTGGAGTATTGCATGTCATGAACTGCTCACCCACCTGTGCTCTATCCTTAAGCATCACGGGTCGCCACCCACGGCCAACAGGTGGCTCCATTGGGGGAGTCTTACCCCTCTGCAGAGGTGCATTCGGTGCATTCTAACGCCCCAGTCGACAGGACGGGGAATCTTTTGAGATGAGGCTTGATAATTTGTATTATTTGTATTCTTCGGGCTGTTGTCCTCTTCTTTATTGTCATATACACAACGATACGGCCGATGTGCCCCCGTCATTCTTCTGGTATTTCTGTCGAACTCTGGAAACTTCTTGGTTGGTGTATTAGAACAATCTACACAGGTAAATTGAAATGATTCGGTTCAAAGAGAAACAACGAGATCTCACGGGACTTGTTAATTCAACCTAACAATTGCTAATTACTCTGTTCACCTTGTATCTTTGGTTAGTAAACTATTTCCCAAGTTGTTTTGTCTTATAATTATTTTCTGTTAATTCTGATATTCGAGTTACCAGTGTTACGTTCGCCTATCGTTTTCAACGTTTACAACGCAGTTCCATCAGAGACCAAATAAAAATGCGAGGTGCACATGCAAAATTGGCAAAGAACAATAAGACATAATATATATTTTTATAACATAATTTTTATTCAGAATTTATAAGCTGGGAGAGGATGAAACGGAATCTCTTTCATATCAAATAGCAATTTTTCATGACGGAATAAATTTTTACTTAGCTTTTATGGGTTGGTTCATCTTCTGTTGGTTATTCTTGGGATATGTCCTTCTTTTGGTTAGCTTGAAGACGAAATAAGCGGTGCTATCCTTCTCTTCCGATTTGTCGCATAGTCTCGTTAAGATTATCTAAATTTATCTGGCCCGCATGAAGGTGATATCGGAGTTCCAACTGTCTGTAGTAGTCAAATTTTCTTCATGAGGACGCCTCAACGAGGTGAGGAATCCTACTGTGTTCGTCGACAGGGTCCCGAGTGAAAACTAAACTAATGATAGAGATCTCTTCCCTTCCCCCAAAAAGGAGGTGGGGTGTATTTCCGTTCATCCCTTTGCCTTCCTCCTCCTCAGAGGCCGGCTGACAAAATGCTGGTCAAAGAACTTCTGCTACGGATTGGGGTCATTTTATGGGACACGTACCTCAGCTCTGGCGTCACAGAGTTTCCAGAATGTTCTGGGGTGTTCCCTTTCAACTTTCGAGTTACTCGTAATATGTAACACCAGAGCAACCAAAGGAGAGCCCTACACACAGTAAAGCTCAAGAACTGGAGCCTTGTCACTGCATGCTGTGTAGTATCATATCAAGGATACCCTCATTTGGATGAATCTTTTCTGTTCTGCATTAGGCGCAGTCAGCGTATTCTGAGTTCCGACGGAGAAGTAATTAGTACTAAATAGTTTTAGCTTACTTTTTGTAAATATATTCTAATTTGACAAGAGGTGTTGGTTTTACCTGAGACTAATGACTCACTTTTAACGATTTCTAGGAAATGGTGTTTTTCACACATGTAGGTAATTCAAAGTAACCTACATTGAAGACGATAGAATGGCGGGAAGTGTTCACGCCTGATTTTGAGATTCAAACGATCGTCGATGAAGCGGAGTTCATTTATTTTCCCTTTGTATTTGTATCAAAATAAGTAAATTAGATTTGTCTGTGGGTTCTGATGCGCTGTCTAGTCACCATTATTTACTGGTAATCTATTCATTCATTTCGTGTTATTTTGCTGTTCCACACAATATACGAGCAGAAAAGTTCCTAGAAATGAAATAACCGGACTTTGATGGATTTTCGCACCTCAAACAGAGAAGATTTTACAAGTTTTATGTGGTGTTTCTTTTCTACTTGGAATCTATTCATTCACACGTTTCAGTTTCCTATTTGATACACATTTTTCCTCTTTGTTCGGAATAGTTTACAGCATCCCTACTGTGGTTACCAACCATGATTTTATTGGCTTTTATTTGTAAAATAACCACCTATAATCAGAATGTCTGTTCTTTTACAACCCATCCAACATAGGCAGGATGTGACTCAAAGTAGATTTTAAGCAACTGTTTTGAATTTGGAGTTTTCTTCTCCTCGACTGGTTGCCTTACCTAGTCTACCTTGCTCTTTACCCATATTTGTGAGAGAATAATTTGATTCATAACTTTCCCAATCAATATGTAACTTATTTTAACAATTTTATCACCTAATCTTTATATAAACTAATGATTCTGTATATTTATGTGTGTGTATGTTGGTATACAGAATGAGCACACGCCATTTTATGTGAAAAAAGTTGAGGAGACTAGCAAAGACCAAAAGTTAATGAAAACACACAATATTTTTGTCCGGGAGGTGTGTTAAATATCTTCTTTTACCCATCATTCCAATAAAAAAAATAAAATAAAAATGAAAGGGTATTCAAAGAAATATTTAAAAAAATGATTAAAACCAATTAATAATGGATAAAAATAATAAAAAGCAAATAAATGACAAAGAAAAGAAAAACTACAAACAAGAAAAATAAGAATAAATTAAAGACAAAAATATATAAAGAATAAAAGATGAAACACATATATAAAAAATCTATATTAATCTATCCTAGCAAATATATGCACCCCCCGGGTGCAAGTATTTAAGTTTTAATATAATAAAATATCATATTAAATTAGAAAGGCTAATGAAACTGAATAAGAATGCAGATAAAATGATTTGGAACTGAGGGGGTATGATTGGAAAATAGAACAACTTTGAAACTGACTCTTCCATCATTTTCCGTTACTCCCGTCTTTCATTGGTACATTTTCCTAATTTAACTGTTTAGTTAAAATAGGAAGTAAAGAATAATATTTGTTATTTCTTCTTGTTAAGGGATTTCTTTTAAGATTTATTGAAGAGATTTTTGCTCATATTCATTAAGATAAAAGCAAACAATTAGAAAACAATAATACTATGAACATATTTATTAAAATCAATTTTTTAAGATCAATATGCAAATTAGCCTTTCCATTCATTCTGTAAACCGCTATTTTGTTGTATATATAAATACAATTGCATGTTATTAGTATGTAAATATGGTCAACAGTATAAGTAATGTAAAACAATTTTATTAATAATTGAGGTATAAATAAAAATAAAATCATGGTAAATGTGATGTAAATAACAAAGGGAATTGTGACTTGTATAGTAATATAGTTTCGGTTACAGACAGACAAACCCACAATCTCCATTATAATAAGATATGAATATAGATAAGAGATTTATTTGTAACTTTTTTATATCCCGGGCAATGCCGGATAGCTTTTTTAGTTCTCAATAAAATAGTATAAAATCTGTCACATTGGACACCAAGATTTGATTTTATAGCCGGAAGGTGAAATCAGTTAATGCCAACGTATTATTTATTTATTTATTTCTCCTGACCTTTTCTCCCGGAAATGCTTCTCCGGGAGACGAAGTCGCAAATTCGCCGCTCCTGGAATGTCGTCCGCACAGCATCCAGAATCCGTGACGTGCACGTTGATGTAGGATTTTGTTAGGCGACCCACACTATGTAGATGTGTTGCGTACTGGCATCAAATTCTATATGTTATATAGCGGCTTCTTCAAACTCACGCTGCTAAATCGTGTATCTGTATACGTTGTGGGTATATGTGGTCACGTGGCGAAGTATGTTAGTAGCCAGACTTAAGAAACCAGAACAGATATGTATAGTAGGAGCTGACTTATTTCTCTCCTCGGCTGGTGGGTGGCGAGCGGTGACAATGACTACTACTGCTGCTGGATGACTGGCGCTGGGACGTGGAAGGGGTGGACGAACCTCACTGCCCGCTGGCAGCGATGGACCGTGTCGACGGTCGCTCCTTGTGCTCTGTTCGCTGTCCGCTGTCTGACTCTCTAACTGACCTGGGATCCCTGACTTCCTTTTATATATATCAAACGCCTACGCGTTTTCTTTTGTTATCTTCATCAGCGGACACATCTATTTCCGAACTTATTGTTACCCATCCTTCTTTGTTCGCTTTACCCGGAAAAAGTCCTTTGTTTCTCTTTTCGTCTTCTCCCTGCCTCGATCCAACCGGAAGACCCTATTTCCATTTTCACCTTCTTTTAAATATCTTCAATATACAACAGATGTCCATAGTAAAACGTAACTTAGAGCTCATCCTTGCTTCTGCAGCAGTGTTCAGCATGTGTTGTTCGTCTTGTTTAGATGGTTGTGTGAAAAGAGGTCGTACAGCAGCTCTTTTGTGTGGCACTACATTCAGGATTTCTTCGAGTCAGTACGTAGCATGCTTAAACAGATCCCATGAAGCGTTTCCTCTAAGTGTTTCATTAAATCCAATTATTGCAGCCATACAGTAAATATTCTTAAAAATATTTATTAAATCTATTCTGAATATAGTTTCCCGCTGCCAAACAGGGTCTTTGTTCTTATACGTTGGAGGCACGAATTTGTTACATAATCTATGCGGTTGCATAGATTATTGTCACCCCCCTGTATTTCTGAAGGGCTGGCCCCTTTTCATATCATGGGCGGGATGGAATATTACAGAAAGCCCGCAAAATACGTGAAGTCACGTAGGACCTGGTTGGGTCCTCAGTTTTCAGCTTGGAAGTCAGGCAGATAAGATGTTACTGCTTTAGTTGAGACTCACTGCACACGCGCGCTATAATTGGTTAGAGAAGTGTGTTTAGTAAGAAATAAAAGTTTAAATAAATATTATGGTTTTGTGGCTGATGAATGTCTTGGCAACAAGACTGACCTAGAAGACCAGACACGAAGTCCCCAAGACTAGGTCCAGGCGCTAGAAGAAGAACGTAATATACCAAAGATGAACAGAAGAAAAATAGAAGTAAGGAAAGAAAGGGTATACAACAAATTGTAATGATTACTTCCGTGAGAAAATGACGTGGCCTGACGATTTTGAATCCCTGAGACAACAGATTGCATTTCACATTGTGCTAATACCCTTGAGAAAGGTACGAATTAAACTATTCTCCCTCCTGCAATGGTAAAAAAGTATGTCAATTAGGTTTTTTAACCTTGGTATGGCCACTTGTTTAGGAAAAAGAAAACTCTGAATTCAGACCAAAAGGGGCTCTGTTTTCGTCAGTCAAAATCTTTTTTGAGAGCTAAAACTCTTCCTCCTACTACTACTACGATTAAGAGTTGTATTTTTCTGCAACAAAATGTATTGAAATAATTTTTAGTAAAGATTCGTCTGTGGTCTGCTGAGTTCACATTTCATTATTTTTCTAATTTACGTGAAATGTACTGAAATTGAAATCGTTCAGGCAAGGATTCTCTTCCATTAACTCTTTTAAATGAGATTTGGCGACGATGACACGTGACCACTGGCTTCTTTTTGTCTGGGATAAATATCCCCATTTCGGAAAAAGAGAAACGATATCTTGTATCACAATCTTGATTGATATTATGTCCAGTAAGGGGAACATTCTGGAAATTGCTAAGACCTCTAATTGCTTCCGTCTGAGAGACATTATGGTCATGTTTTAACCCTTGTGTAAAAGTGAGGATTATCTTTTGAATATATTTCTTCAGACTATTAAACATAAAAACCTTCATCTGTAATTTAATGCCACACATTCTTGTAGAAGAACAGTAGTACCATTATCAAATCCATAGTTTTCGGATTGAGCTCCAAAAACATTAGTCCGAAAATGAAAGTAATATGGCGACTGGAGTTCGAACTCGTTATGTTACATAATTATGGATCCCTAATATCTTTTTAAGGTAGTATAGAAATCCTTATGGCGATCAGTACAGCTGATGGCCTTGAGAGTGAGTGACAATGCTTGACCTCACTCTCACCTTGCGTTCTGAGGATGGAACGTGAGAACGGAAGTCAATAGAAGCCCTTCCGGTTTAAGGTGTAAGCAACTCAGTTAGTTGCAGTGACAGTTAGGAGTTAGAACTTAGAAGCGAAGCTAGGAAGATGTGACTCTCCGCGCGCATTGTCTGGTCTGGGGTTCTGGAATAAAGTAACATCAAAAGTAAATCGAAGTCTTGTTGTTATTACTAAAAGCTAACAATGACACAAGGCTTCTGATAAGGAACGCTCCCCAGCAGAAACCAGACACGGAACCCAGATAAGAAAGACCAGACCAAGATAGACGATAGAAGATCAGTGTTGCAAGATGGGTATATTCCTGACTTTTGTGTGCTAAGACTACTAATGGAAGGAGGAGGAAGAAATAATGAAGGTTTAAAAAAGGATAGACGATGGTTTGACCGTAGCGTGACCCCGAACGAAGAATTGAGTGGCAAGCGGAAGTCGGGGGTTGACCGGAAGTCACGTGGTGACGTGGGGAAAAAAAAGAAAGGGTTCGTCCTCTTTTTGCCGGCGGCGGTGGTATGGTACGGACCTCATGAGAGCCCAGTAATCTAGTAGTGTTCTCTCTCTCTCTTTCTCTCTGCCTTTCCTCTCTCTGGTAGGAGCCCACTATACGAGCACGAAAATAAAGGCTGGCAGTTGTGACGACATGTTTCTCGTGTTATGATTTTTTATCGGAGTTTTAGTACCAAGAAAGAAAAAAGGACTACGGTACATGTATCGGTGCCGTGAATATTACAACGTAACATCAGAAGACGGTCGGAAGAATAGACCAGAGTAAGACGTTAGAAGTATACAGCGTATAGATATTTAGTGCCGTCAAAGAAAAGGCACTATGCAACAGATATATCTATTTGGTACCGTGACGAACGGCTACGTTACAGTTAGCTACCATGTTGCATTCTAGTGTATTAGCCACTACGCTACGTGGACTGCTCCAATAAACTGCTTTAAGATGTGCAGAAACAAAATACTAGGAAAATGGTTTTGAATTTAAGGAGGTTTAATATTATCAATTAGGGGACTTGGAAAAAAAGCATATATGTAATTATATTTTGTAGAAATGCATATGTACATGTGAATTAGGGCAGGACAATTTTTCACATTTTTAAAATACGAAATTGTCCATCTATGCGAAGGTTGTGTGTTAGTATACTGAATACTGATACCAAAATTAGATCTTTTACGTGCACCATTGTCTGTGATGGAGAACGAGAAAGGAAAAAGAGTAAGACATTGTCTGGCCTGCTGGGATCGAACTCGCGTCCTCCCGCATGCAAAAACAAATGCAATTTGGGCACTGGACGAACGCAAGATTCGACTGATGTGCCCGGATGTTTGGGTAAATATGTCAATAAATTACAAGTGAGTCGAGGGCTGGGTGTCAGCAGCAGCAGTCGACGACGACGACGCGCTTTGCGAACGACCAAGTAAAGAAATGGATTTTTCTTCAACAGAAACAAAACTAAATAGGAATTGCGATTTTGAATTATTAAAGATTATTTCGACTACGACGATGGATTTTCCAGCTGCTAGACGAAGACTAAGAATGTGTTGACCAGAAGAAAGGAACTTCTTGATTCGAACATCTATTTCCCCCCATATATCCCCCCCCCTTCTATATATAAATACCATCAAATATCGTCTACTAAAATGCACTAAAAATCTTCGTATTCGCAAAATTTAGCCTCTAGAAAACAAGGATTTTTAGTGCATTTTAGAAGACGATCTTTGATGGTATTTCCTCAA
The DNA here is from genome assembly GCA_023376005.1 of Doryteuthis pealeii. Lineage (NCBI taxonomy): Eukaryota > Metazoa > Mollusca > Cephalopoda > Myopsida > Loliginidae > Doryteuthis > Doryteuthis pealeii. The sequence goes on along the minus strand of CM042141.1, from coordinate 75,229,464 downwards.
ATAATTGTGCAAGTAAAAGATATAATTTTTTATATCAGTATTCAGTATACTAACACACAACTTTCGTATAGATGGACAATTTGATATCTAAAAAAAGTGAAAAATCGACCTACCCTAATATGCATGTACATTTGTGCGTAAGTTTATGCGTATATTTGAAGGTGTCTATAGCCAGATGCACACGTGTTTTGTTTCGCCTGAAGTAATGGTTTTCCTGATTTAGAACATTTAAAAAAAAATATTTTTTCGCAACAAAACCCGAATGTTTGGAATATGGTAAACCTGATTTACGCGTGTATACTGAAATTGTGGAAGTTTTTCTATCATAAGTACTATAAATATGTGATAATCCGATTTGAAATAAAACAAAAACACATTCTCGTACAACAACCGCACGCTCAAATGCACATACACAGAAAATATAATTTTGCACTAGTCATATTTTCAGTTCCACGTGTCTCAAAATTTATATATCTCATATCCATAGACATAAA
>CM042141.1:75196470-75226470 GCA_023376005.1 Doryteuthis pealeii | reverse complement strand
CACATTAGTATCGAAGACACAACAAGACAAACAAATAAAAGCACATTTATAAACTAACTTAAGTACTCGTCTAGTACTAGCGAAAAGGGGATAGACGCCTACAATGTTTGGTTGATACTGACATTAGACTACTCCGCTGAATTTACAACTAATAATATTCATTAAATAATCAGGAGAAATGTTAATTTTTCTGTATTTATTATTATTCAAACTATGAAAAAAAAAATAAAAAAAAAAAAAAATAAACAAACAAAAAAAAACTGAGGTGGTCACTACTTGAATTAGCTCAGCCCGAATTAGTGATCATCCTCCACACATTACTACAACAACCAACATTACGTTTTTTTTTGTTTCGTTTTGTTTTGTTTTATGTAAAAATTATTTACACTAGCAAATATATGCACCCTCCGGGTGCAAGTATTTAAGTTTTGATATAATAAAATATCATATTAAATTAGAAAGGCTAATGAAACTGACTAAGAATGCAGATAAAAAGATCTGCAACAGAGGGGGTATAATCGAAAAATAGAACAACTTTGAAACTAACTATTCCATCATTTTCCATTACTCCCCTCTTTCATTGGTAAATTTTCCTAATTTAACTATTTAGTTAAAATAGGAAGTAAAGGATAATATTACAGTTATTTCTTCTTGTAAATAAATTTCTTTTAAGATTTATCCACGAGATTTTTGTTTATATTTCTTAAGATAAAACCAAACAATTAGAAATCAATAATACCAAGCACATATTTATTAAAATAAAATTTTAAATATCAATATGCAAATTAGCCTTCTCGTTCAAACTGTAAACCGCTATTTTGTTGTATATATAAATACAATTGCATGTTATTAGTACGTAGATATGGTCAACAGTATTAATAATGTAAAACAATTTTTATTAATAACTGAAGGTTTAAAAGAATGAAATCATGGAGAATTTGACGTAAATAATTAAGGGAATTGTGACTTGAGTAGTAATATAGTTTCGGTTACAGACAGAAAAACACACAATCTCCATTATAATAAGATTGTGTAATGTGTGAAAATAAACCATTGCCGTGTCTTGTATATAAGCAAGGGGGGATAATCCATACAATTTCTAATTTCTAATTCCTTGTATTTATTTAACGAATCTAACTCGTGATATCATGCGTTTTTATAAACAGCTACGAACATTCAACACAAGACATTTAAATATATTCAACTTCAATATTCTATTTGATGAAATATTTCTGAATGGAAATGTTATGGAACTAGAATTTTATCTGCTTGAAGAGTCATTCAGAGAAGTCCTTTGTGATATCAACAATATTGACAAAGAAGCTGTATGTATCTAATTAATTTAAATAAAATATTTCAAAAATTTCCAAGTAATTTTTCTTTCATTCCAAAAAGCTTCTTTTTTAAAAAAAAATTCTCCCCTCCTTCAAAACGAAAATAGAAAACAATCTTTAAAGTATATTGGAAATAAAAGAGAGGCTTTTTGGTTTCTTATTTTTTTCTTGTTTTATTATGAAAGCTGAAATGAATCTCTGAAGTAGATGAATACTAGAAATTGAAACAAAATGAAAACTCAAATCTTATCAGAAATTTGAAATAACGATCAATGAAAAATAAAAAAAAAAAAAAAACGAAAAGTATATTTTAACGCTAAGAAGACACGCGGAATCTTAAAGAGTGATTTCGAAGAGACATTTACTTCTGATAGGTTAAAGAAAAATAAATATATCTGTAATTGAAAGATTTCTTCCATATAATTTAATTTTGAGAACATCCCTGCTCGACTAAAGAATCATTTAACTCAAGTGTTCGGCAATGTCAACATTAATAGAAAATCATCGCTGTTTAAGTTTTCATGTCTTTTAAAGCTATTTCATAGAACTGACGCATTAAAAGAAAGAAAAAAGACAGCAATAAAACACACACACACACACACACACACACACACACACACTCAGACACACACACGCACACACACACACACACACACTGATTAACATATGATTTTTCCTTTTCATATATCTTTGAATAGGTTAAGCTAAAATTGCTTTTATGTTGAATGATCTGTGAAATCATAGATAATGAGGTATGCAATATAAATTTGATCGGTTATCGGAATGGAAAGAGTTAATACGCTGGTTGATTTAGTTGCAAACTTATTACAATTTTATAGTTAAAAACAAATGAATGTCACTCAAGGAATGTTAATTTGTGGAGGAGGCTTGATCAATTGACGTTTTAAGATACTTAATGGGTTAGATCACACACAGAGCACATTTATAAACTAGCTGAAGTATTCGAATACGTCAGATCAACTTTGGAATCGAAGACATGAAAAGAGTAACAAATGGAGGCCCATTTATAAACTAGCTGAAGTACCAGTCTACGCCAGGCTAAAGATTAACATAGAGATCGCAGACTAAGAAGGACTAAAAATAAAGACACATTTATAAACTAGCTGAAGTACCTGTCTACACAAGGTTAAAGATTAACATAGTGATCGCAGACCAAGCAAGACTAAACTCAGCCGGACGAGCAATTCATGACTTGCAATACTCCACTTTGGCCCTAACTTGGGCTAGACGGGCGGTCAGAGAGGCCCCCTCTGATCAATCGGCTGGTCACGTCAAGCCCTAGCACCTATATAATTTTCCCAAACCTATTGCCCTTATGGCAAGCACCAACCCTTTTTATCATATGGATGCTAGAAGGCGGTGACTGAGGGTCTACATATCCTGGGAATGACGTTAAACTCTATCTGATGGTGAGGTTCCAGTTTTGGAGGTTTGGGGAATGTGGAGCACCCCTTCATCACCATTGCTCCCTGGTCCACTCTGGCCCGGAGAGGTAGTACCTGTCAGGGTCCCATCTATGAGATGAATAGAAAAACATGAGTTGATAAACAAAATTGTAATATGCATTAAGAATGAATTTATTTCACAACTTTGTCGGCATTAAATGACCCACCGAGCTTGATATGCCGTAAAACAAAACAAAAAATTAAACCAAAAATACTTATCTACGCCAGATCAATTTTGAGAGCATATCAACCGCTTATGGTCGTTTTAACACTAATATTTGAATAATTTATAAATATGCGATACCATGGCAAAAGAGAACAGTGTCCTACTTTTTACACATAACCGACGGAAATATAGTTAAACACATACCTTTCCCAAGGGTATTAGCTCAATGTGAAATGAAAATTGTCTTATCTAGTATTTGAACCCGTGTCTATTTAACATATACTAATGGAGTTTGTACAATATTGACATATTCATACAATCAATATGACCCGGAAATATTTCTGATAATAAAACTATTGTAGTTATGTGAATCCCTCTCATAGCTAACATGGCTTCTTTACACTGATCAAGAAGGGTCAGAGGGAATATTCTGAGTCTTTAAAATCTTTGCTTCTGACACAAATACAAATGGGTGGGGTTCTCATACTTAAGAAAAAGTCTTGTCACATTGTCTGTCTAGGCGGAGGAATAAACTACTATTTCTAAGCGAAGTGTTTTTCATTCGACTTGGTTGACAGTAATTTTAATAGAAATAATACACAAATACATTTCCTGCATTCTTTCTCGTTCCTTTAGATAACTTTTCTAAATACAGGAAGGAACAGTAATATCTCTCTCTATCTTTCTCTCTCTCTCTCTCTCTCCCTATATATATATATATATATAATATATATATATATAATGTGTGTGTATGTATATATATATATATATATATATATATATATATATGTATGCGCACTTCATATATTTATGTATTTTATATATATATATATATATATATATATATATATATATATATATATATATATATATTATGAATATAGTAAATAATGGGCCAATCATACCTAAATTGCCCTTATTTAGAATTTGCAAATAAATCTGAATAAATCTGCGCAGTATATATACTATCAACCAAATACACTACAGACACACATACGCTTATGTATGATGAGACCTAATAGGTCGAAATGTACATTCAGGGATTGACATTTTCTCGATTTGTTTAGCCTTACATTTGAACATATATGCCCGCATAAATTCATTAATTATTAATTAATTAATTTTCAAAATTAGGTATGACTTCAATTAAGCACATATCCTCCAAAAATTGTCGGCCAAAAAGCCATATCAAATAAACACATTGTTTATTTACGTACTCTATATATATATATATAATATATATATATATATATATAATATATATATTATCAATCAAAGCCTGTAGAAGATACCAGAAGATCTGAAACACGTGTTGCATATGTAAGATAAAAAGAATTTAAAAATTTTTTCGGAAAACATTATACATTTCGCGGACCTTCTTTTTTATAAAAATATTTTCTCCCGTTGGAACCAGAACAACATTATATATATATATATATATATATATATATATATATATTATACATATATATATATAGTAAATGAAGAAAAAATTCTAAACTTGCTTCATTGCAATAATTTATTTCAACATTTAATAAATATCATGCTCTGTCCTTTTACTCACTGGTATTAGGCACATTGAGCTCTCCTTATGGTCTACCTGCATCAGCTTGGTTAAACCACATATGGAAAGACCCTACCTACGGAAAAAAAACTATATATATATATATATATATATATATATATATATATATATATACACACAAAGTTTTGTTGAACTGTACAGAAAATTCTTGCCGGACAAGTTTTGGTTGATCGGGCCAGCTTTTTGATGTCGGGGTGGAACTGGTGTAACAGTCCACCAAAGGTTTCAAAACGAGCGCTTTCGCCAATACAGTTTGCCATCATCAGGTAGGAAAGGATGGTATGGTTTCGGGTCTCGTTTTAACGTAACAAGTTGTAGCAAGGAATTAGAAGTGCGAGGTAATAAAATTGGTAGCGGGAGGTTGTAGAAATGGTAGTGGTTCGTATATATATATATATATATATATATATATATATATATATATAATCATTATACACTCACCGAACAATAACATCTGACGCTATGGAAAATTAAGTAAAATGATACCAGTGCTCAATAATAAATTTGTACTAACTTACACAAAGTTTAGATAGACTGTGCTGATATTTACGACGTGTAGATTAGTATAACATAAGGATAACTTAAGACTATATGGATAATAAGTACAGCTGGTATTTATTTCCTCAACCCATTCGCCACGGGTAAGACACGACATCACAAGTATAGAACAACCAGCGAGAATCAAACTCGCTATATCGTGGTGTAAGTGATCATACGAGAATTGTTTCTCTGAATGTTTGAGACGAGGCTTGAAGATTAGTATTATCTGCGTTATTCGGACTATTGTCCAATTGAACACATGGCCTAGTGGATAAGGTAGTTAGGTTAAGACAGTTCTAAGTTACATTTATCTCTGGATCCCGAGTTCAATCCTGAGTAGAGGCAGTTAGAAAAAATAATTAACGCAACTCCTACCCCAGCTATGGTTAGCGGAATGAGAACAGGATACCCCGTGGACTAAATAAAGGGTTAGGGTCAAAGTTCCGTGATGGCTCCCGATTACGACAAGAAAGTTCCCGAGTTCGAAAAGAAGGTTCCCGAGTCCGAGAAGGTTCCCGAGTCCGACAAGAAATACCTGAAGAAGGCCGGAGGGCATATCGACCGAAACGTTGTACAAATAACAATGAAGATGGGGACAATATTCCGAAGAACGCAGATCATACTAATACGAGAATTGGTTTCTAACTTGTCAATGACAATCATCATCATCATCATCTTCATCATCATCATCATGTAGCACTGGCAGCATGGATGCCCATTACAATTTCTCGCCAACTGTCGCTGTCGGCCAGGGCATCTGGGAGGTCATCCCCACAGCATCTGGAATCTTCACTAATCAATGTAGGTCTTCGCTGGATGGTCCACACTAGTGTGCCGCTGTACAGGTTTCCAGGTTTCCATAGGAGAAAATCACTTATGGGTTCGTTCTTGTTTTCTAGCAGAGTCTAGCATGTCTTCTTTGTTTTACTCGTTCTGTTTGTGTGATAGGGGCAAGCGGCCGTATAGTTGCTTTTAATGGCCACAGTTATTTGCCCATCCCCTTCGTCACAGGTAAGACATCCAGTGATGATCACATTTACTATTCAAAGAAAAAGCTACGAATAAAATACTAATTCAATATTTCAATTCGAAAGAAAGCTAGCCTTGAAAAAAGGCATTCAAAATACTGTTTTTTATTTATTTTCGGAACTGTGAGATTGAACAAGGATATACTACGTAAACAGGTTGTTATTTCAACCATGAAGTAGGCTACACCAATAATCATTCCATCCTTCTCTGATGTTATAAGCCTCCAATAATAATCTGCTCTCTTGTGAATAAGACATCAAATAAACAATGAAGAATTAATTGAATTACATCATCTATTAAAGCCTTAATTTACGGCGTGCGTAAAGAACACATAATTATTAATACATGAATATTTATTCAAATAGAAATTTAAGAAAGGAAGACGATATTTAAGAAAAAGCTTAGAAGCAGACAGTGAATAATAGTGGAGAATCCGATCAAAAGAATTAACCAAGAAATATCAGACAAAATGGCGCCGCTTTTCGATATATTTGAAACTCGAGAGGTTTTTATTCATGCAACAAATGGATTGGAGTGACTATCTTGTTCATACCATGCCAAGTCCATTGAAACACATGAACGTTTTCGATAGGCTTAAGCTCTTTGGTTATAGTCTGATAGATAAGAATCTTTTATTGGCGGTGGGGGGGGGATGCAAACCAGATCTAGTCTGGTCGATAAGAATGTGGACCAGGAAAAAATTGCTATCAAGCTAAATTTGGTACTTTTGAAAGCTCAGTGTATCCTATTTTGAAATTTGAAAACTCCTCTTTTTGACACCCTGGAAAAAAATTTTATTGGGTGGGGAGGATGTAAAACCAAATCTATTAGTTTAGTGAGAGCTGATATTCAATAATTTATCCACCTAACTTAATGGTATGTTAACCCGTCTAGTAATTTCTTGCGAAAAGATATATATATATATATATATATATATATATATATATATATATATATAGGTATATGTAAAAACAAAATTTTTTTTGTGATGAAACAAAGAAAATACAGTGCTCAATCACAAATTGTAAGAGCTAATATTTATTTATTTTACAAAGTTTTCACAGATCAATGTTCATTATAAACAGCGACCCAGGTTTCATGCTAAATATCAATATATATATATATATATATATCTCCAACTCTACACCACGATCAGGATGCGATAAAAGGTCAATTTTCAAGCGGATTTTAACAGGTTTTTCAGTGTTTAACAGGTTTCTTGTGTTTTCCTTCTCCTAAATTAGTTGCAATACCATGGTTAATGAGAACTATCCAGCCTACTATTTACCCATAGCGACAGGTCAGCACGTACGTAACAAAAACAGACGCGACTTCTTTATATATGATCATCATCATCATGACTCTCTCTCTCCCCTATCGCCCGTATCCGTCATCGTCCTTGGGATATCCTCCGCGCAGCATCCAGAAGCCAAACAGAGCCGATTAATGTAGATTTTTGCTGGTCAGTCCACACTGCTGTGTCCATGTATAGGTCCTCTCAGGAGAACTTCACTGCTGAGTTCATCCTTAGTTTTTGAGTAGGATCCACACACTCACAATCAGGGTAAGAATCAGCACAAGAATCCGACTCTTGCCCTGATGAGCTATTAAGTGAAACTATTAGTAGCTTTATCTGACTTATTATGATTAACATTAATATATATATATATATATGTATATATATATATATATATATATATTAATGTTAATCATAATAAGTCAGATATACCTACTAATAGTTTCACTTACTAGCTCATCAGGGCAAGCGTCAGATCCTTGCACTGATTAGCTAGTAAGTGAAGCTATTAGTAGATATATCTAACTCATTAGGATTAACATTACTATTTGGTCTACTTAGGTTTAGAGGACTCTTCACAAGTTAACTTTAGAAAATTCTAGTGGCTTATATATATATTTAGATATTTTTTTATTTTGACCTAGTGTTATAGTTGTTGTAGGTGACTCACCTATGACACGAACATGGACTTACCCAAAGGGTATATATTTAACAGAGTAAAGCTACTCAAATGAGAAGTAGCAGATACACCCGTCCTTCGGGACGGGGGTCCACTGAGCTGCTAAATTAATAGCGTCGATCCCAGATACCTGCCTCATTGCACTTAAAGGGGCAGAGCTGGGATCGACGCAATTTTTCTACCTACCACCCCATGAGTCTCGGCTTGTGGGTGGTCCCCACATAAAACGGCCTTGTGCCATATCGTGTGAAAGTGGGACACATGTAAAGTAGCTGATACCTGTTATTATCTATTGACCCTTAAACAGGTCATAACAATAGTATTAATCGATTATTTTAGGTTGGTTCGATTCTTTTGGTCTTTTCTGTTTTTCGTTTTTTCCACTATATATATATATATATATATATATAATATATGATTCGGGGTATGCAGAATGTATCTAAATCATGTTACTTTTGGTGATTCATTAAGAACATTCAAAATAATTAATTACTGATTCTATATAATCGTATGGCTTATTTGTTGGTAGAGAAGGAAATCTAAGAATCTCCTTTTCTCATTAGGAGATAAGTAATCACGTTAAATAGGAAGTGGTTAGTGTTTAATCTCTCAACGTCGAAAGAAGAACCTTCGAAGTCAGGTAATGCAATAAGGTATAGTTGAATAAAACCGGCTATGAAACGACTTTCACGATAAAATCACACAATTAAAAGGGAGATAATTTCTACTTTTATTTGATGATGTGCTGTATCTTAATTAGGGTGTCATTAAACTACAGTTTGCTACAAACATCTAGGAATGAGAGAGCAAATGTAATTAACCAGCCGTTTTATAATTTAAACGTCTTTGAATCGCTTGACTTTAATGCCTCGGTACTTTTAGGTGCTCTCGTAAATGCATGGATAAAATAAATTCATTTGTGACCTCTTCCGAGGTTGTTCTAAACGGAAGATATCTGAGTCGAGTGCATTAGCGACCATTATTTTGAGATCTATAGAGGCATGTGGCATAATGGTTACAGTCGTAGAAAATGGACTCGTCGACCCGAGTTCAAATCCTTAGCAATCTTACTCTTGTCTAGATGCTTTCACGACCCAGCCATTCTTCACAAATTCCCAACTCGTTCTTACAGTCATACATAAATGTAGGATAAGCATCATACTGGTAGAAGAGTTCCAAATTACCGTCGAATTGGTAAGAAAAGGCAACAAGGAAGCCGAAACTTAATACGGATCTTCCCTTGTTGTAGGCCAGAGTATTTATGAAGCATCATAACATCATAGAAACAATCAGGACTCAAGGAATGGAATCACCCAAATACATGAGTATTCCTGCGTTCCATAAATACCAGCTGTTTTGGGCAGCAGTTTTCTCTTAAATAAAACTTTAAAACAGAAATTTCTAAAATAAAATAAATGATGTTATTGTTCATGTCGTAACCCCCCCCCCAAAAAAAAAATATCACGTCAAAACTAAATAGGACAATCTATTATTAAATGTTAATTCATTTTTCTTTGTTTTGTTACAAATATTTTTTAGACTTTGATAAACTTGATTGTTCTAAAAACATATTTTTAAAATTGTAATGCCAGAGTATTTATGAAGCATCATAACATCATAGAAACCAATCAGTCAATCAGGACTCAAGGAATGGAATCTACCAAATACATGAGCATACCTGAGTTCCATAAATACCAGCTGTTTTGGGCACCAGTCAGTAGTACATAGTTGCTGTTGTTCAAACCAACAGCATACTCAGCTCGCAACACAGTTGGATGCTAATCACCCAACACATTTCTACAATAGTGTCCACCAAAGTACCACATAGTCTCGGGTTTAAATACTGATTTTTTTCTACTTGTGTAAAAGATTTGTGGGTGTCAGCGCTAATGTATGACTGCACCACTTTGATTCTAATGAAATGCTTAGATAAAAAGCGAGAAGGGTATTTTACAAGGATGCTGCTTGCTTTCTTAAACAAATCCTGGAAGCAGTAACACACATAAGAGCTGCTGCACGACCACTTATCTTTTAACATACAAATCATTCGACCGCCCTGTCGTCTGGGGCGTTAGAATGCACCGACTGCACCTCTGCAGAGGGGTAAAACTCCCCCAATGGAGCTACCTGTTGGCCTTGGGATTCTTAAGCATAGAGCCCAGGTGGATGAGCAGTTCATGACTTGCAATACTCCACTTTGGCCCTATCTTGGGCTAGACGGGCGGTCGGGGAGGCCCCCTCCGATCAATCGGCTGGTCATGTCAAGCCCTAGCACCTATATGATTTTCCCAACCCTATTGCCCTTATGGAAAGCCTCAATCCCTTTTTATCATATGGGTGCTAGAAGGCAGTGGCTGCGGGTCTACATGTCCTGGGAATGACGTTAAACTCTATCGGATGGTGAGGTTCCAGTTTTGGAGGTTTGGGGAATGTGGAGCACCTCTTCATCACTATTGCTCCCTGGTCCACTCTGACCCGGAGTGGTAGTACCTGTTAGGGTCACATCTATGGGTTAAATAGAAAAACATGAGTTGATAAACAATCGCATTATGCATTAAATGACCCACTGAGGTTGATATGAGGCGAAAACAAAAACAAAAAAAAACAAAACAAATCATTCGAGCAAAACGATCAAGACATGCTGGACACTGCAAGAGTAGAAAAGACTAGCTTATGAATGAAGACATTTTTTTGGACTTCCACACATGGACAAACCAGTGTGGGTTGGCCTCCAAAAACCTACATCGATCAGCTCTGCACATATACTGGGTGCTGTGTAGAGGATCCTCCTGGAACGATGGCCAATAGGGACGGGTAGAGAAGGTGAATCAAGGAGATCCATGCTGTCGGCACGATGATAATAGGGATAATGGTGATGTTGATTATCTTACCAAGACTGAAGACCTCAATATTACCTCCCACTATTACCTAGAGCTATTTACCCGTTTTCTTAGCGAAGTCATGTTGAGTGGAACAATTAGATTCACAATTCGGTTTAACAGAGAAATTGTTTAAGTCTCAAAAGAAATCAAATACTGATGAGATATTAATGTTGTAGCGAACAAATTGAATATTGTTTTATACTCATATGGGACACACACACACACATATTATATATATATATATATATATATATAATATATATATATATATATATTCGATTATTTTTAAAGAGAAAACTGAACGCTGTTCATACCTTGTTTGAGTGTTGGAGAATCGCAAAATGGAAGGTATTTTCATCTGATTAAATTCCAAAATGCGTGTTTTTCCCTTGAAAGAAAACCCTTTGGGAACAAACGAATAGGCTCTCATGTAGAACTTATTAAGTCACAAGAAAGAAGATGACACTGGACAATATATATATATATATATATATATATATATTGTGTGTGCGTATATATATACTGACCTCATTATATTTTATTCTATATGTGTATATATATATATATATATATATATATATATATATATATATATATATATATATATATATATGGTTCTGTGTAATTATACACATACATAATAAAATTACATTATCTCTCTGCATATATGGTTTGGATCTGTACGATAAAATGGGGATCTGATGGTATATTTGGCGCACTACCTCTGACGCAAAAACAATCTCCCTTACTTGTCTATTGCTAGTTTAAAGGATATATATATATATATATATATATATATATATATATATATATATATATATATATAAATGCCTGTTTTTTTTTTTAATTATGTGTATCAATATAAAAATACAGATGCACCACCCGACATACACACATGAATATATGTAAATAGATTGGTAGGTAGGTATTTAAACAAATGCGGTTAGGATGTGTTTTCAAGTATGGAGCATCAAGTGAGTATCAAACTCGCTATTTAGAAATAATGTATCTGTAAGAGTAGTTAGCTAACCATTACACCACGTTGGGGTGCGATTTCATTATTTCTAACCCGTTCACCGCGTCTAGGATGTGACACAAGTTCGGAAGTATGGGGTGTCCAGTATAGGAATGACTCCTATATTTTTTACAAATAATCAGAGATCTTAAAACAATTATTTTAGTAGCCATGAATTAGGATTTAGATGTTTTAAAATTGTAATTGAAAAAGAATAGAAAGAAAATTAGTTTGGAAATATTTTAGAAACAATAGATAATTGTTTACAATGTCGATAATCTAAGGACAAAAGATTGTTTACAAACGAGAAATAATAGTTGAAAATTCCAATGATGATATTTATATCAATAGAAAACTGAACGGTCATTGGAATGCCACAAGTAACAGAATCACAGCTGATATTTGAACATTCTGATGGCAATATCTACGTCATTAGAAAACTGCAGATTTTCAATGTAATGCACAAAGATCAGCTGATTTTTGATGAATAATTAAAATTATAAAAAAGGGAGTTTAGGGGGTGAAATATCAAGACAGCATCGGAGCATCACCAAAAATCACACAGAGAGTTGAGACACGTCAAACAAAGGATTCGCTCAAAAGTCACAACAACTCAATCCATCTCACACCTTTTCTCTCTTTCCGACTTGACACTGTATAAGCAAAAACATTCTTTACTTACTTTGACATAGAAGGGAGGATCAAAGTGTAGTATCTGTTCCAGATTCTATGCTTTGAGACTTACCTTCTATACCCGGCCTCGGCTGGGGGTCCAGTGTGCTTCGACCTCTGGACCGGTAAAGTACAGTTAATAGCATCGATCCAAGGGGGCCATGCCTCCCAGATCATTGCAATTTTTATGTGCCCACGTAAAAACGAGACCTTGTGTCCAGCCCTCATAAGTGGGATGAGCAGGCAAATACCCTTACTTTGTTTTGGTTTGAAATCACGGCCAACCACTCTTATCAATGTAAGTCTTTTCTCATTCATAAATACAATACAAACAATACGGACGCACTCAACACACACTACTAACTACAGACACATATCGTCTGTCACCTCGTTGAAAGAACAAAACTATACCACTTGTATTTATGTATATAAAATTGTTTATTGTATCAATTTTGTCTTCTTCTCTTGTTCTTTTGCGGAGACTGCATTTCCGTATATACATTTAAATTGTGGGGATCAAAACTCGGATCTTCTTTAACCACACAAACACCAAACAAATCGGTCCCTACACCAGCGAGGAAAGGATATGCTATTCAGTAATAATTGATCTACGAGACTAGCTTGTAAATTATTATACCACAATGGGGTGCCATGTAAATAAATAGGTATTTGTAATTTGAATGTTCTCTGGGGGGCACAGTTAAGTCCGACGATTTTACTCTCCCAGCAATGCTGCACTCTTCTCACCAATAATATCACAAGGTCTTGTCTCTCGTCCACTCGTCACCACAGCCAAAATACTACTGCAAGCCTTCTCCAGGTTTCTCAGAGCTGGTCAAATATATACACAATTACAGTGTTCATCCAGGCTCCTTCCTCTGACCAGCACGTGCGACACTAATCAGCACGCGTCAATCCTTCACATCCTGGCCACTCTGGATAGTTTTAGTCCTTCCCATGCGTCGGACCACGACTCACGATCAGGAGAATGCGAGTTCAATCTCCCCACTCGCCCGTTCTGCATGCCAAACACAGTCGTGCACGCTTCGAACTCCTACGTTCGTGATTTCTCTCGCCACAGTATTTTTATGCTATTACATTCGTAAATTATACAGAAGTGTAAAAAATATCGAAACTGTTATAGAAAAGTGCAGTGGAGAAAGCGTTAATATTTTTCCAAATCGTTTCCTTGGCATTAAGCATAATTATTCCAGCGAATTCTCCATGCATCAAAACAAAATTGAAACTTTTTTTTAAATATTGTGTAAGGCTGTTCTTATTATTTAATTTCATGAATAATTAAATCATTTTATAAATTAGATCAATTTTTAAAGGATAAGAAAGTCTTCCTCTCTCATAAATGTAAACAAGCCACTTTAGAAAATACGATAAAAGCCAACCGCTAGCATTTTTTGACGAAGGCAAACATTAATTAAAATAGATATTTGTCCGACAACAACTTCTTGAGAAAATATATCGAATAAAAACGTCTCCTTTATTAATTGAACTAACATCAATTCTAAAAAATTATTTGTAGATATTATCGAATTTTTATTTCTTAAAAAAATTACGTTTATTTCACTTTGGATTTATGGAATAAAACGATTATTTAGTCTTGCGTGGACCCCAAATCCAATAAATTCATTTTACTGACCGCAGATGAAGGCGGAGGTAAATATTAATAAAATCATTACTTTCCTCGGCAAAATGTACCCATGTACAGAGAGTAATTGTCTATCTGCTCAGGATTTCCCATCTTTAACTGACAAACAAATAAAGGAATATATATATATATATATATATATATATATATATATATATATCACACACATATATATCACACATATATATGTATATGACACACACACACACACACACACACACACACACACACATATATATATATTATATATATATATATTATATATATATATATCATGATAATTTTCAGTCTGTTCATACCTATCTATCTATCTATCTATCTATCTATCTATCTATCTATCTCAGCCTGTTAATAATCTTCCTACCACTGTTATATCATATTATTTTCGTATATTCTTTCTCTTTTCTCTCTCTCTCTCTCTCTTCTTCTTCTTCTGTCTGTCTGTCTGTCTCTCACTCTCTCTCTCTCTCACTATCACTCTCTCTCTTTCTCTCTCTCTCACTCTCACTCTCTCTCTCTATATATATATATCGGGTTAGCTCAGTCGATAGAGCGTTCGGCTAGAAACCACAAGTTTCCTAGTTCGATACCGGTTCTCGCCAACTCAGCGTATGAGTAGCACAGGGTAAAGTAAGGAGCTGATTGTAGGTGTGGTGCTCCACCTCAGATGCTAAAACAATCTCCTTGGTCTAGCGCTATTGAAAAGGGGATAGACTCCCTCGATGACTGGCTGATACCGACTTTAGCCCACCCCGACACACACACACACACACACACACACACACACACACACATATATATATATATACATATATATATATGCGAGTGGGCGCGTATGTGTCTCTGTGCGTGAAAGAGTGCTTGCGCGCGTTTGTCTGTGTGCGTGAAAGACTGCGTGCCTGTGTGCGTGTCCGTACGTGCGTGTGCGTGTGTTTATGTGTGTGTGTGTGTGTGTGTGTGTGTGTGTGCTTATATTTGGTTCTACTCAATTTATTCATAACTATCTTCAATTTTGATATTTGTATACACACGCAGTTGCCTTTCCGCTTCGATCATCGATTGCACGTCCTATTCGTCTAAAAAGCTTCATTCCTATATAAAATGTTTATTTACATTCATTCGTGCATCTAAGATGCTCCTCTGTCAATAGACATATACATGCGCCTCCATCATACGAGGTTGTGTCTTCGCACTTTCATGCCTTATCCACCTTTCACATTTGACTTTTTTTTGCAATAAAATAAACTTATTTCCAAAACTACCTTGAGCTGTCATCCTCTACCAGCATGCTTCACTGAATTCTCCAGCATATTTACACGTATTTTGCACAATTATAGCAGATCAATTCACAGCTAGAGGCACAGGTATATTTTTAGAGAAGTGTCTTCAGCTTTCTCAAAATTCTTGTTTTTCTTTTAAACAAGCGCTGCAGTCATTTAAGCACTCATAGAAAACGATACAAGAACTATGATTTAGACCTTATAGTGGATTTTCAAATGCGCAGGATACCATATAAGAACTATGATTTAGACCATATAGTGAATTTTCAAATGCGCAGGATGCCTACCATATAAGAACCATATAGTGAATTTTCAATGCGCAGGATGCCTACCATATAAGAACTATGATTTAGACCATATAGTGAATTTTCAAATGCGCAGGATTCCTACCATATAAGAACTATGATTTAGACCATATAGTGAATTTTCAAATGCGCAGGATGCCTACCATATAAGAACTATGATTTAGACCATATAGTGGATTTTCAAATGCGCAGGATTCCTACCATATAAGAACTATGATTTAGACCATATAGTGAATTTTCAAATGCGCAGGATGCCTACCATATAAGAACTATGATTTAGACCATATAGTGAATTTTCAAATGCGCAGGATTCCTACCATACAAGAACTATGATTTAGACCATATAGTGAATTTTCAAATGCGCAGGATGCCTACCATACAAAGAACTATGATTTAGACCATATAGTGAATTTTCAAATGCGCAGGATGCCTACCATAAAACATCACCGACCTATCGGCTGCCCCTCTGCAGGTGGATAATACTCCCCCACCCCACAATGGAAGGATCAAAGTGTAGTATCTATGCTTTGAACCTTACCTTTTATACCCGGCTTCGGCTGGGGGTCCAGTGTGCTTCGGCCACTGTACCGGGAAAGTACAAATAATAGCGTCGATCCCAGGGGGCTTTCCCCCCAGGCAATACCTGCCCTCTTGGAGGCAGGGCTGGGTTTATTTTCCAGCACCTGAGGTGCCCCCTTGTGGGGGAATGCTGAAGGGATCGACGCAATTTTTGTTCTTTCCCACCCATGAGCTTCGGCTTGTGGGTGGGCCCACGTTAAAACGAGGCCTTGTGCCCAGTCCATACAAGTGGGGTATGAGACAAATATTTTCCCCCAATGGGGCAACCTGTTGGTCGTGGGTGGCGATTCATGATACTTAAAACCGGAATCCTGGTGGATGAGCAGTTCATGACATGCAACACTCCCCTTAGACCCTTTCTTAGACTAGACGGGCGGTCGGAGAGGCCTCCTTCGATCAATCGGCTGGTCACGTCAAGTACTAGTGCCTATATGATTGCCCCAACCCTATTGCCCATATGGAAACCCCAACCCTTTTTATTATTTATATGCTCGAATATGGTTGCTGGGGGTCTTCATGTCCTGGGAATGACGTTAAACTCTATCTGATGGTGAGTTTCCAGTTCTGGAAGTCTGGGGAATTTGGAGCACCCCTTCGTTACCATTGCTCCCTGAACCACTCTGACCCGGAGTGGTAGTACCTGTTAGGGTCCCATCTATGGTTTAACAATTAAAATGTTTTTATTAAAAATATTGAGTATACATTAAGAATGAATTTATGTCAAAACTTTGTGGGCATTAATTGACCCACGGTGGTTGATATGCCCTAAAACAAAACAAATCAAACCAAACCAATAAAACCCCCTGTGAACACCAATTTTAAAAATTGCTGTCGTGTTGATTCGCATAAACCATTCAATGGTTAATTGATATTATTAGATTTGTTTTTAATAAAATATGTTTTACCATACTTCAGCCATATTGTTGTATACTGGCTTCGAATTCTCGACGCTAAATTCGTGTATGTTAGTAGCGGGTATATCCCAGTACCAAAAGCGATGTATGTTAGTAGTCAGCTACTGGACTTCAATAACAACAGATACGCGTATACAAAAGAGGACTCTTCTTTATTTTCTTCGGTGTGTGGTAGGTGAGGGGCGCAGAGCTTCACAATGAAAATGCCGGTGGCTAGCCAAGAGCGCAGTGTTCACAATGAGTGCCCGAGGGGTGTTTTGTTGACGGGAGACGTGAAGTGTCCTTTCCACTGCCGGGCCGGCGTCTGATCCTGTCGGCTTGACCCTCTGGCTTTTTGTATTGACAACACGCCTACACATTTTTATCTTTTTGATCTGATAACGGACCTTTGTTATATATCTCTTATCTTCAGCCTGCTTCCTTGACCGGAAACTATCTGTTCCGCTTTCTCTTTCTTTTTAAATATATATATTTTTATCTTTCTCTTTGTCCCTCAGCCGGAAGTTCAATCTGTCGGGCGAGGACAATACAACAATATCTGGACGGTTCGTTTTAAAAGATTGATAATTTATGAGAATAAAAGAACTTAAACATATCAATTCAAAACTGATATTCACCCTCATAGTGACTCTCTAAAAAGCGCAGGATGTTTACCATCTTTTGAACACCCATTTTTTTTCCAAATGACTGCCTAGCTGATTCGTGAATACTTTTGGACTTTTCTATTTTCTCATCTTTCTGCTATATGTTATATAATCCACAACTACTCCTGCTTAAACTTTTGATCCCGACTGTTTTCTGGCCATGTCATTGATTTTTCTGAAGCTTTAATCGTCCCGAAAAATTGTTACATAATTTATGAGCAGTCATTAATTATGAGCGTGCCTGTAGTCAGAATTTTAAATTAAGTTCGTTAGAATTTTAAATTAAGTTCGTTAGAATTTTAAATGAAGTTCGTTAGATTTAAACACGGAGGTGGGTAATTTTCCATACCCGTTGGGATTTTGAGTGACATGAAAATGATCCAAACTGACTTTCCTGATGAAAGCGCGAGACTGGACGCGTGGGAATAAGTTTTAGTTAATTAGCAGATGCGAGCCGACACCCTAGAAGAGAGGATGTCTCTTGGGTTTCGCAACTCACCCGCGGCAGAATCATGGGCAGGAAAAAGAAAGCTTTATTATTAAGAAACACCAAGTCTTGTTATGTTAATTAAATGTTAAAACAAACAATGGCCAGTCCAGCCGACGAGATGGAACAAGTAGACGAGTTAGCAGGTACTAGCAGTCATCAGAAGTTACCAAGTAAGACCACCTATCATCAACTGTCATCTCTAATCTATCTGTCTCTATTATATACCCGACGTATGATGAGGGTAGATATGAGTATATAACAAAAGGACTTAATCACCAAATCAATTTTCTGTCGAGGGAATGAGAGAATTATTGTTGCATACTGGCATCAAATTCTATATGTTATATAGCAGCTTCAAATTCACGGCCCTACTTCGTGTATCTGCATACGTAGCGGGTATCGTCACTAACCCTAGACGATATATGTAGTTGTTGTTTAATGAAATCTACAACACATGGTATAGTAGGAGTTTTGACTTTATTTTTCTCATCGGCTGTACGTCGTGGGCGGCGGTGACAATAACTTGACCGAGGGTTGACAATGACTACTATACTGCTGGGATTGTCTGGCCATGTTGAGGTAAAGGGGTGGACGAACCTTACTGCCCGCTAGCAGCGATGTCCCGTGTCGACAGTCGTTCCTTGTGCTCTGTTTGCCGTCTTCCGTCTGCCTGTCTCTAACTGACTCGACTCTCTGGCTTTTGTATTAACGACACGCCTACGCATCTTTATCTTTTGATCTGATAACGGACTTTTGTTATATAATTATTTATCTTATACCTGCTTCTTTGACCGGAAAGCCTCGCTTCCGTTTTTTAACTTCTTTGTTCGTTTTACCGAGAAAAAGTCCTTTGTTATTTTTGTCGTCTTTTCTTTGTTTCGCCCGTACTATATACAAAATTATACAGGATACCAATATACCCATATGCATTAATTGTTGAGGTAATTATGGTCATTGCCCTGGATCCCTAAATGAAATACAACTCATATCATGAGTGACCCATGTCATGAATGACCCATATCATGAATGACTTAGGATATTTACTTGTTTCTTTCAGACAGTCGTCTTTTGTATGTTTCATCTAAATGGCACAAGAAAAATAATTCCAGTGTCATCACATTGACCAATGCATATCACTGTTCTAAGTGACAATCATCTGTAGGTTGCAAGTTTATCAAGCGTGATATTAACATAGAATATTCAACATAGCTTAAACATTGTACCCGGTAATGGTTAACAGAGTAAGAACCATCTACTCTGATTGATTGAATAAAGGACTTGGTTCAAAGTTCCGTGAAGGCTCCCGAGTTTGACAAGAAACATCTGAAGAAGAAATAATACAACCGGATATTTTGTGTGATTAAGAAGGCCAGAGGGCACATTGACTGAAATATTGTGTATATAAGAATAAAGATGAGAACAATAGTCCAAAAAATCTAACTAATACAGCTGGATATTTTGTGTGATTACAATTTTCAAATACTTTTGAAAAGGTAAATTATTTTGGGTATCATCTGTGGAATTCTTTTTCTTTGATTTAGTTTAGTTTGTTGTTTTACGGCATATCAACCTCGGTGGGTCATTTAATGCCGATAAAGATTTTAAATAAAGTAATTCTAAATGGATACTCAATTTTGTTTATAAACTCATGGTTTTCTATTGAACCCATAGATGGGACCCTAACAGGTACTACCACTCTGGGTCAGAATGGACCAGGGAGCAATGGTGATGAAGGGGTGCTCCACATTTCCCAAACCTCCAAAACTGGAACCTCACCATCAGATAGAGTTTAACGTCATTCCCAGGACATGTAGACCCGCAGCCACCGCCTTCTAGCACCCATATGATAAAAAGGGATTGGGGCTTTCCATAAGGGCAATAAGGTTGGGAAAATCATATAGGTGCTAGGGCTTGACGTGACCAGCCGATTGATCGGAGGGGGCCTCTCCGACCGCCCGTCTAGCCCAAGTTAGGGCCAAAGTGGAGTATTGCATGTCATGAACTGCTCATCCACCTGAGTTCTATCTTAAAGCATCACGGGTCGCCACCCACGGCCAACAGGTGGCCCCATTGGGGGAGTCTTACCCCTCTGCAGAGGTGCAGTCGGTGCATTCTAACGCCCCAGGCGACAGGGCGGCTTTTTCTTTGAATTGATAATCTTTTATTCCACTTCTGATAATCACAATGAATGAGCCAATAATTTGGCATTAGATCAATGTTGTCAAGAATAAGCTAAATCTTTTTTTAAAATATTTATCTGAATGAAAACGGTTAAATATTTGACATTACAAAAAAAAAAAAGACATTTTTTATTCAATTATTATCCTGCTTTAATATAATTCAATCTTTTACCTACCAAATTTCCCCCACGGCTGTAACATATTTTCTTACCTGCATGATGGATTATTTCAAAATTCAACATCTATTCGTCACAAATAAAAAAAATGACTTCAGGAGTGTTCACGTAGGGATTTTTATTAGAATAAACAAATGACACGTGTGAGGGCCGTGCTCAGTGGCTGACGCTAGAAATCACATTAGTGGGAGAGCCGCTGTGAGCGGTTTAAAGTAGGCAAGAGGTTAAACAAAATTTCTTACAGTAATTGCGAACACCCATTTTTTCAAATTTCTCCCGAGTTGATAAGTGTATACAATTCAATGTTGTTTTTTTCATTTTCTCATCAGTCTGTTTCATGTTATATAATCCACAAATTTCCCCGCTAAAACCTTTTGATATTATTGTTCTTTTTAAAGGCTGAAATAAAATGATTTATTCATAACTAATCGTTTAATTTTTCCTGTGTCTGCATGCTTTCGCGCTTTCTCCACTTTTCACACTTGGTGGTAGTACATGTTAGGGTCCCATCTATGGGTTAAATGGAGAAAAATGAGTAAAAATGTGTTCAAGAAAGGAATTGTGTTTAAAAGAAAAAAAAGATAAAGTATGAATAAAACAAAACATCTTCGGCATACAGTAACCCAAAGAGGCAGGTTAGTCGTTTGAAACATCCATTGAGAGGGGTAACATGTCATATGACGTTATGCCTGATGATAAGATCAAAGACGAGAGAGAGAAGAGAGAGAGAGAGAGAGAGAGAGAGAGAGAGGAGAGAGAGAGAAAGAGAGAAGACTTTTGAAAATAGGTTAGATTACACTGTTGTCTCGCAGCCAGGGTTTTAAAAAAAACATTTTATGAGCCCTTTCCTTCTTTTCTGTTTTTTTAAGTAATGCAATCAAGTCATTCAATTAAATTAAAGAAAGTGTATCTTCTTGTTATCCTTCGGGGGAGAAAAGTGGCACACAGTCTGTGTTTAACGTAGAAACCTTTACGGAGCTCGTGTGAGTAGAGGAAAAAACGTAGAGTTGTATCGATACCTATTTTGCAACATGCCCCAGGCAACATATATCGATTCTGACGTACTCTACTTTTGCAAATGGAAGCGACGCACCCCCACTAGACATTCGCTTCTTTTCCCTTCTGAGAAAATGAAAGCTATGTATTTATTTACCCAAGCCCATCGTTACGAGCAGGATGCGACACATGGTCAAATTATAAGCGGAGTACAGCTGGCTGGCTGTCAAACCAAGGCTAATTAATCCAGCTGCTCTATTGTTTAACCAGCGTTGGGTGAAGATTAGTTGCTTTGGTTTGGTTGGTTGGGTTTTATGGCATATCAACCCCTTGGGTTATTTTATGCCGAATATTTCTATTGGTAATTTGGTGTTTAAAAATGTTTAATGCCGACAAAGTTTTGAAATAATTTCATTTTTAATGGATAATACAATTTTGTTTATAAACTCATGTTTTCTATTTAACCCATAGATGGGGAGATTAGTTGCATTCATACGTTTCTTAAGTTTATTAACAAGAACTGAAACGCAAAATGTCTCATTCAGGATTTGAACTTGGTTTGCCAATTCTATTTCCTACGTCACTAACCACTAAATGATACTTATGTATGCTTTACTATTTACCTAAAGCCTGAGGGGAAATAGTTGGACTCCTACTTTTCCCAATGGTATTAGCACTATGTGAAATGCAAACTGCCTTGTCCATGATTAGAACTCGTCTCGTCGTGTCCATTTCCTACGACGGCAAGTATTATCCCACGTGCCTTATTTTTACTAGCAAATATATGCACCCTCCGGGTGCAAGTATTTAAGTTTTAATGTAATGAAATATCGTATTAAATTAGAAAGTCTAATAAGAATGCAGATAAAAAGATTTGAAACAGAGTGGGGGTATAATAGAAAAATAGAAATGAAACTTACTCTTCCATCACTGCCGTCTTTCATTGCTGAATTTTACTTATTTAACTATTTAGTTAAATTAGGAAATAAAAAATAAATTACACTTATTTTTTTTGTTAATGGATTTCATTTAAGATTCATTGAAGAGATTTTTGCTTATATTCATTAAAATAAAACCAAACAGTTAGAAATCAATAATACTAAGCCCATATTTAATAAAATCACATTTTTAATATCAATATGCAAATTAGCCTTCCCGCACACTGAAAACCGCTATTTTTTGTATTTTATAAATACAATAGCATGTTATTAGTATGTAGATATGGACACACTAATAAAAAGGTGAAGCAATTTTATTAATAATTGAGGTTTAAATATAAATAAAATCATGAAGAATGTGATGTATATAACTATGTTAATTGTGACTCGATTAGTAATATAGTTTCGGTTACAGACAGAAAAACACACAATATCCATTATAATAAGATATAATAATAAGATTATAATGGAGATTGTGGGTTTGTCTGTCTGTAACTGAAACTATATTACTATACAAGTCACAATTCCCTTTGTTATTTACGTCACATTCTCCGTGATTTCATTTTCATTCAAACCTCAATTACTAACAAAATTGTTTTACATCATTAAGACTGTTGACCATATCTACAAGCTAATAACACGCAGTTTTACTTATATATACAACAAAATAGCGGTTTACAGTGTTAATGGGAAGGCTAATTTGTATATTGATATTAAAAATTTGATTTTAATAAATATGTGCTTAGTATTATTGATTTCTAATTGTTTTATTTTATCTTAATGAGTTAGAGCAAAAATCTCGGGGATAAATCTTAAAAGAAATCCATTAACAAGAAGAAATAACTGTAATATCATTCTTTACTTCCTATTTTAACTAAATAGTTCAATTGGGAAAATTTACCAATGAAAGACGGGAGTAATGGAAAATGATGGAAGTTGTTCTATTTTTCAATCATACCCCCTCTGTTCCAAATTTTTTATCTGCATTTTTATTCAGTTTTATTAGCCTTTCTAATTTAATATAATATTTGATTATATTAAAACTTAAATACTTGCACCCGGAGGGTGCATATATTTGCTAGTATAACTAATAAAAATAATAGCAATGAATGAAAAAAAAGCGTAGCTGCATCCCTGTGCCAAATTGACTACCGTTATTGAAGACACCTATACGTTGATAACCTGATCGGAAATCAACGTTTAGCGTTGTGGTGGGTCCTCGACAAGATGAAGAGATGACGAAGAGTTCACGCCAAAAAGCAGACACAGGGTCACAGAAACAACTGCCACTCACTTTATTTCTATTTTTCAACTTCACTTACCAGCTCTTCGTACGAGAAGGCAGCGACACAGTTTCAATATTTAATCAGATTTTAACAGGGTTGAATTCAGAGATTTCCTTCTCCTAAACCAGTTGCCCAAATATATACCCATAGCTGGAGGGAGAATAGTTGAATGCATACCTTTTCCAAGGGTAATAGCACTATCTGAAATGCAAGCAGCCTCATCCAGTATTTGAACGGCTCGCCGAGTTGATTTCCAACGATGATAATGTGACAACAGTTCCTCGACCGGATGCATTGCTTGACATCTCACCATCTCCTATACATTTTCCTAACGCCATGTATCTATGCATACAAATGTCATGTTACAATAACCATAATGCATGTTACAAATTATGAGAAGTCATAAATTGTGAACGTACCTGTAAGTTAGAATATTTAAATTAAGGTCTGTTTGATTTAAAATCAGGGAGTCTATGGAAAATCACCCGGTGGGCGGTTAATAACTCTTGATCCTCTAAGAGGTGCGCGATTGGGTACCATGAGAATAGTTTTAGTTTTTGTTAGGAGATGCACCCCAGCTTTTAGAGAACTTAGACGTATTGTCAGCTCCGGGGTCCTTCTCACCGAGGCGGAATCAATCATGGACTAATAAATAAAAGCTTGATCAAGTAACTCCAAGTTATTGTGTTTATTAATTGAATACTGAAAGCAATGACCAGCCCAGCCTAAAGACGTACCAACAAGAAGAATCGATGAAGAAGAGGTAAACCAGACCTAACCATGTGGCCAACCTATTGGCCAACCACTGGCAGTACTCTGCTGCTGATAATATTATTTATACTGGCTGTTCTGATCTTAGCCACTGAATTGCCTTTGAACCTTCGTGGACGACAGAACATAGGATCATATCACTGGACATTTGACACTACGTAGGATTACATAACCCAGGACTTATTCACTTACCAAAGGATTCTATAGCTCAGGACTTACTTACTTTAAGTTCTTTTCAACTGGCCAAGGATGGCGGTCAGAAACTTAACAGGTTATGGGCCCAGCACGCTTCCACTGCGCTACTCTGCTACTGATATTATTATTTATACTGGCTGTTTTGATCTTAGCCACTGAATTGCCTTTGAACCTTCGTGGATGACGGAACATAGGATTATATCAATGGACCTTTGACACTACGTAGAATTACATAACCCAGGACTTATACACTTACCAAAGGATTCTATAGCTCAGGACTTACTTACTTTAAATCCTTTTTAACTGTCCAAGAATGGCGGTCAGAAACTTAACAAGGACAACAGACGATATAGACGAAGAAATAGAAACAGTAAGAAGTGTACCAAGTAAGATCTACCATCTCTAATCTATCTCTCTGTCTCTCTCTATCATACACGAGATGAACTCTCCACCGATTATATACACTCGAGTAAAAAGGGATATATAACACATAACGTGCGCTTCCTATGATACCTATGTATATATTATTAAGCTTAGCTTATTTTGGTAAAAAGCACAGATATATTGTTTACGCAGTGAGAATCAAACTTACTCGCAATTGACAGATAGAGTAGTAGCTCAGCATGATGCCATGGAAAGCGCCCATTAAAGGTATGTAAAAGAGAATTATAAACATATAGAAATAACGAAATCAAAGATCTAATAATAGTTGTATTTTCGGAATTAAAGATTTTATGAGTTTTGAAATGTTTTTTTTTTAATTTAATTTTCATTAGAAATTGCTTTTAGACAGAAATCATTACTTAATTGGATTGTAACAGGCAATCTCAGCACCGCTCCCAACATTTCCTTCAATTTTCATTTTAATTAAATTGAAAACGATTATTTATTTGTCTATACTGCTACTGGTTATTATGATATTGTAATATTCTTCTTTTTTAATTAAAAAATATACAAAGCAATATCCATATTTTTATTTCGTTTCGGAATCAACGCTTTTTGGGACCTTCATTAATCAAAATGATTATTTTTCGTCTTAAACGGTGATTCCGCACAAAAGAGACATTGTTCAAGAAATCGTGTGTGGGAAAAAGTAGAGGATAAGGAAGAAGTACCAAAAATCGAAATCGAAAACTTATTGAAACGAAACCCTGCAACAGGAATCTAAACAAAGGAATACATATATTGTTGTATTGTCCTCGCCAGGAAGACGGAGCTTCCGATAGAGGGACAAAGAGAAAGATAAAAATATATATTTAAAAATAAAGAGAAAGCTGAAGAAAGGGTTTCCGGTCAAGGAAACAGGGAGAAGATAAAACAAATATATAACAAATGTCCGTTATCAGATTAAAAGATAAAGATGCGGAGGTGTATGTATCAATATAAAGGCGAGAAGATTCGAGCCGACAGACAGAGACGCCAGCCAGCAGCCAAAAGGACACTTCACGTCTCCCGTCAGCAAACACCCCTCGGGTACTCATTGTGAACACTGCGCTCTTCGCCAGCCACCGGCATTTTCATTGTGAAGCTCTACGCCTTTACCACCCACACACCGAAGAAAATAAAGAAGGGTCCTATCTTTGTATATACGTATCTGTTGTTCAAGTCCAGTAGTCGGTAGTAGCCGACTACTACATACTTCACTACGTGACCATATATACCCACAACGTATACAGATACACGATTTAGAGTAGCGAAGAAGCCGCTTTACAACAATCTGAGCAGTATCCCTTGAGTTACATTATTAATAGGTTGCTTATGAATTATGTCCCGTGGCGTAGAAAATAAAATAACAGAAATTTCTGAATCATGGAAAATACTGTGTAAGTGATTGACAAGACTTAACCTTTTACAGAATTAACTGGTGACGAAACGGGACATACGCAAAATGGCGTTCTGTCGTCTGAGGCCATTTCTCCACGTGTGTTTGTTTTAATTTAGGGTTCAATCATAGACATCTATAAAAAAAGGTAAAGTTTTGTATTCGTTATTGAAAGCAACAGCACGCACAGACAAGAAAAGAACCCATGGTGGAAGACCCAAGAAGGAAGATGAGAAAGAACAGGGAGGAGCTAGCCCAACTACCCAGATGTCCAGATATAGGAGAGATAACATTGAAAACAAAAGAGATAAGTAAACTATACAACATACGTCTATTTACAAAGCTATGCAACTTCATTTGTTTTGAGTTCCTCCACTGTCCATATTAAGAGTGATCCAAGGTATCATACATACAAAGCGATGTGTGTATTAAAACAGTTAAAATACCCTTCTCTTTCTGTGGATGATGACAGGCTGATGGTTAAGGTGGCGGACTGGCACCCAACCGATCCGATTTCAATTCAATTGTAGGTAGCTTACAAATGTCTAGCCACACTGAAGAGAATTGATAAATCGAAACACGTGTCTGTGGATGACTATATATATGTATAGGCGATGACCGTAACCCCTACACCAACCGGACTTTCCTAGATTTTTCGTTTTGTTTAGAAGTAGGTTATATTCCTCTTATAGTGACTAAACCAAACGAAAAATCTAGGAAAATCCGGTTGGTGTAGGGGTTACGGTCCTCGCCTGTCAGCTTTCAAATTAGGTACGACTTCAATTAAGCACATATTCTCCCAAAAATTGTCGGCTAAAAAAGCCATGTCAAAACACATCGTTTGTGTATTTACTTCTGATAATATATATATATATATATATATATATATATATATATAATATATATATATAACAAGGTGTGTTTTTGTACACCTTGTATTCTGAAAAATAAGTTCCATTCATTATTTTTTTTCAGAATACAAGGAGTGTAAAAAAAGTACCAAGCTGTGTTTGCCATGATAGAAATCAAGAATGATTGGAACGTTTTTTTTTTTAGAATTAATGTGTGTCAAACAGTACAAGAAATTTCGATACTTTTTGGAAAACCTGTATACATCTTATTATAATGGAGATTGTGTGTTTTTTCTGTCTGTAACCGAAACTATATTCCTACTCAAGTCACAATTCCCTTAGTTATTGACATCACATTCTCCATGGTTTTATTTCTATCTAAACCTCAATTATTAATAAAAATTGTTTTACATTATTAATACTGTTAACTATGTCTACATACTGATAACATGCAATTTATTTATATCATACAACAAAATAGCGGTTTTACAGTGTGAACGGGAAGGCTAATTTGCATATTAATTTAAAAAATCGAATTTAATAATATGTGCTTTCGTATTATTGATTTCTAACTGTTTGGTTTTATTTTTAATGAATATAAGCAAAAATCTCTTCATGAATCTTAAATGAAATCCATTACAAAGATAAATAACTCATTTTATTCTTTACTTCCTCTTATAACTAAATACCATTAAATTAGAAAAAAATAACAATGAAAGACGAGAGTGATGATAGTAAAGTTTCAGTTGTTCCATTTTTTATTATACTCCTCTGTTTCAAATCTTTCATTATACTCATTCTGTTTCAAAATTCTTTTTATCTGTATCTTATTTAGTTTCATTAGCCTTTCTAATTTAATACAATATTTTATTAACACTAAAAAACTTAAATACTTGCACCGGAGGGTGCATATATTTTTGCTAGTTATATATATGAATATAGGATGGATGTAGTAGAATCCGACAGTATGAGGTAGGTAAAAGGATAGTGAACAAGAAATGATAACTCAAAACAAATCTAAGAGTTGAAACGTTTCGTCCGATTTATACGGACATCCTCAGTCAAAGATTGAAAGCTTTCTATTGAAAGCAAAATTACATGCAAATACAAGTGATTTGGTGAGGGGGGTGAGTTATTAGCGGAAGTGAAAGGGGAGGATAGGGGCTGACATGAATGAAGTGTGGGGATAGTTAACAGGAAGTAGAGAGAGATTGGGAGTAGATGGGCCCAGGGGTGGTCAATGGCAGGAGGGTAATGTTCTTGGTAGTGGTGGTGTTGAATCAGTGGAAGATTAAATGGAGGAGTTGGGAGAGTTGACTGATATTAGTTCACAGGTCAGTTTAGTGGAAGGAGTAAGGGATAGAATTTTTTTGATTACTGAAGTGTAGGTGGCGGAATGGAGCAGAGTATGTAGTGAGAGTCTATTGTGGGCATTTTTAAAAATTTATTTTAATTATGTATTTAAATCTAGTTATCCATATTCATATTGGGTAATAATCTTAATTATATATATATATTATATATAATATATATATATATATATATATATATATATATATATCCTGTGTAATAATCTATTATATATATTATAATCGGGTATATGCAGAGTGACCTAAATTTTGTTACTTTTGGTAATTCATCAACAACATTCAAAATAATCCATTAATTTGGTGCCGCGTACAACAGCACTGACACGGATACAGATTGGATACACGAAATTCAGATGGTTTTAGATATAATTCTGAAATGTATTTTATTGCAAACACCGGGGGGGGGGGTGGTATCTTCTTTTTTTGTTGCCTTGATTCTATTTTCTGCCTTTCACACACATTTTTAGATTTGACACGAACACTCGTCTCAAAATAAGTTACTAGTTATTTTTAGTGAAAATCGTGACTGTGGCAGATCGTTTTACCTCCAGGGGGCGTCGTTGTCTCTAGGCTGTCTCTCTTACGCTGTGACGTCAAAAAAAAAAATGATTTCTTTGTCTGCTAAAGATGCAACAGTTATTGGAAATGAACAGTGTCTCGATAAGACGCAAGGTGAATTAAACAACGGTAATGAGTGAATCAATAGCGTTAATTAATGCGATGGAAACCGTTACAAAAACAAGAAGTGGGTAATGAAGGACGTCTTAGAAAAATGAAACCAGAGACTTCCAATTCAACGAACGAGGTGATTTAATTGAAAAATACATTAAAATATAATCTACAAACGAAAAATGCCCAGAATAAATGAGTTTTTG
>CM042141.1:75122414-75196370 GCA_023376005.1 Doryteuthis pealeii | reverse complement strand
TGGTAAGACAGGCAAAAGAAGCGAAACTTAATATGTATCTTAACTTGTTGTAGACCTACTGCAGAATGCCAGGTATTTATGAAGCATCATAACCTCATAGAAACCAAGCAGTCCAATCAGGATAATAGTTTAAATAAAACTTTAAAACAGAAATTTCTAAATTAAAATAAATGATGTTATTGTTCTGTCGTAACCCCACCAAAAAAAAAAAATATCACGTCAAAACTAAATAGGACAATCTTATATTAAATGTTGATCATTTTTTTTGTTTGTTACAATATTTTTAGACTTTGATAAAACTTGATTGTTCTAAAACATATTTTTAAAATTGTAATGCCAGAATATTTTATGAAGCATCATAACATCATAGGAAGCCAATCAGTCAATCAGGACTCAAGGAAATGGAATCTACCAATACATGGGCATTCCTGAGTTCATAAATATCAGCTCTTTTTGGTACCAGTCAGTAAGTACATAGTTGCTTGTTGTTCAAAACCAACAGCATACTCAGCTCACAACACAACAGTTGGATGCTAATCACCCAACAAATTTCTACAATAGTGTCCACCAAAATACAACATAGTCTCTGGATTAAATACTGATTTTTTTCTACTAGTGTAAATTCTTCCAAGCTTTGTGAGTGTCAGTGCTAATGTATGACTGCACCACATTGGTTCTAATGAAATGCTTAAATAAAAAGCGAGAAGGGTATTGTACAAGGATGCTGCTTGCTTTCTTACACAAATCCTGGAAGCAGTAATACACATAAGAGCTGCTGCACGACCACTTGTCTTTTAACATACAAATCATTTGACCGCCCTGTCGGCTGGGGCGTTAGAATGCACCGACTGCACCTCTGCAGAGGGGTAAGACTCCCCAATGGGGCCACCTGTTGGCCTTGGGATGCTTAAGGATAGAGCCCAGGTGGATGAGCAGTTCATCACTTGCACTACTCCACTTTGGCGCCTATCTTGGGCTAGACGGGCGGTCGGAGGAGGCCCCTCCGATCAATTGCTGGTCCACGTCAAGCCCTAGCACCTATATAATTTTTCCCAACCCTATTGCCTTTATGGCAAGCCCCAACCCCTTTTTATCATATAGCATGCTAGAAGGCGGTGACTGAGGGTTCTACATGTCCTGGGAATGACGTTAAACTCTATCTGATGGTGAGGTTCCAGTTTTGGAGGTTTGGGGAATGTGGAGCACCCCTTCATCACCATTGCTCCCTGGTCCACTTTGACCCGGAGTGGTAGTACCTGTTATGGTCCCATCTATGGGTTGAATAGAAAAACATGAGTTGATAAACAATTGTATTATGCATCAAGAATGAATTTATTTCACAACTTTGTCGGCATTAAATGACCCACTGAGGTTGATATGCCGTAAAAAAATCATTCGAGCAAGACGATCAAGACATGCTGGACACTGCAAGAGTAGAAAATACTAGCTTATGAATGAAGACATTTTTTTGACTTCCACACATGGACACACCAGTGTGGGTTGGCCTCCAAAAACCTACATCGATCAGCTCTGCCCGGATACTGGGTGCTGTGCAGAGGATCCTCCAGGAACGATGGCCAATAGGGACGGGTAGAGAAGGTGAATCAAGCAGATCCATGCTGTCGGCACGATGATAATAGGATAATGGTGATGTTGATTATTTTACCAAGACTGAAGACCTCAATATTACCTCCCACTATTACTAGAGCTATTTAGCCGTTTTTCTTAGCGAAATCATGTTGAGTCGGGGAACAATTAGATTCACCAATTCGGTTTAAACAGAGAAATGTTTAAGTCTCAAAAGAAATCAAAATACTGATGAGATATTAATGTTGTAGCGAACAAATTGAATATTGTTTTCTACTCATATGGGACAACACACACACACACACACACACACCACACACACACATATTATATATATATATATATGTATATATAATATATATTCGATATTTTTAAAGAGAAAACTGAACGCTCTCATACCTTGTTTGAGTGTTGGAGGAATCGCAAAATGGAAGGTATTTTCATCTGATTATATTCCAAAATGCGTTTTTCCCTTGAAAGAAAACCCTTGGAAAAAACGAATAGGCTCTCATGTAGAACTTATTAAGTCACAAGAAAGAAGATGACAATGGATAATACATTATATATGTATATATATATATATATACATATATAATATATTATATTTGTGTGTGCGTATATATATATACTGACCTCATTATATTTTATGATCTATATGTGTGTATATATATATATATATATATATATATATATATATATATATCTGGTTCTGTGTAATTATACACATACATAATAAAATTACATTATCTCTCTGCATATATGGTTAGGATCGATACGATAAAGTGGGGATCTGATGGTATATTTGTCGCACTACCTCTGACGCAAGAACAATCTCACTTACTTGTCTATTGCTAGTTTAAAGGATATATATATATATATATATATATATATATATATTATATATAGTATCCTTACTCTGTACTATTTCAGACTCATTCAATAGTTTAATTCATTGTTTAATTTTGTCTGACTAGCATCCCCCTAAGAAACCAGACCTTGAAAAGTATCTCTTTTTTCTCATTTGACTTTCTGTCGCCATGGTGACAGTCTTACAATATTAAAAAAAAATGTTATCTTTTTATTTTTTTTGAGAAGTAAAATTTTTCAGTCATGCAATTCAAATTACCTTGATCTTCCATCTGATGAGACGAAATTTTGGGAAGCTCTATTAAATCAACTTAGATTTATATAGGCCACAATTTTGGTCGAAATAAATTTATTATGGAATTACGGTGTTGTGTTTTTCCTTCTTTCTAAGATAATATATATATATATATATATATATATATATATATATATATATATATATATATATATATGCCTGTTTTTTAAGATTATCTGTATCTATATATAAATACAGATGCACCACCCGACATACACACATGAATATATGTAAATAGATTGGTAGGTAGGTATTTAAACAAATGCGGTTAGGATGTGTTTGCATGTATGGTGCATCAAGTGAATATCAAACTCGCTATTTAGAAATAATGTATCTGTAAGAGTAGTTAGCTAACCATTACAGCACGCTGGAGTGCGATTTCTTTATTCTTAAACCGTTCACCGCGTCTAGGATGTGACACAAGTTCGGAAGTATGGGGTGTACAGTATAGGAATGACTCCTATATTTTTTTACAAATAATCAGAGATCTTAAAACAATTATTTTAGTAGCCATGAATTAGGATTTAGATGTTTTAAAATTGTGATTGAAAAAGAATAGAAGGAAAATTAGTTTGGAAATATTTTAGAAACAATAGATAATTGTTTACAATGTAGATAATCTAAGGACAAAAGATTGTTTACAAACGAGAAATAATAGTTGAAAATTCCAATGATGATATTTATATCAATAGAAAACTGAACGGTCATTGGAATGCCACAAGTAACAGAATCACAGCTGATATTTGAACATTCAGATAGCAATATCTACGTCATTAGAAAACTGCCGATATTCAATGGAATGCACAAAGATCAGCTGATTTTTGATGAATAATTAAAATTATAAAAAAAGGAGTTTAGGGGGTGAAATATCAAGACAGCATCGGAGCATCACCAAAAATCACACAGAGAGTTGAGACACGTCAAACAAAGGATTCGCTCAAAAGTCACAGCAACTCAATCCATCTCACACCTTTTCTCTCTTTCCGACTTGACAGTACATAAGCAAAAACATTGTTTACTTACTTAGTTTTGGTTTGAAATCACGGCCAACCACTCTTATCAATGTAAGTCTTTTCTCATTCATAAATACAATATAAACAATACGGACGCACTCAGCATACACTACTAACTACAGATACATATCGTCTGTCACTTCGTTGAAAGAACAAAACTATACCACTTGTATTTATGTATATGAAATTGTTTATTGTATCAATTTTGTCTTCTTCTCTTGTTTTTTTGCGGAGACTGCATTTCCGTATATACATTTAAATTGTGGGGATCAAAACTCGGATCTTCTTTAACCACACAAACACCAAACAAATCGGTCCCTACACCAGCGAGGAATGAATATGCTATTCAGTAATAATTGATCTACGAGACTAGCTTGTAAAGTATTATACCACAATGGGGTGCCATGTAAATAAATAGGTATTTGTAATTTGAATGTTCTCTGGGAGGCACAGTTAAGTCCGACGATTTTACTCTCCCAGCAATGCTGCACTCTTCTCACCAATAATATCACAAGGTCTTGTCTCTCGTCCACTCGTCACCACAGTCAAAAATGCTACTGCAAGCTGTCTTCCCGGTTTCTCAGAGCTGGTCAAATAAATACACAATTACAGTGTTCATCCGGGCTCCTTCCTCTGACCAGCACGTGCGACACTAATCAGCACGCGTCAATCCTTCACATCCTGGTCACTCTGGATAGTTTTAGTCATTCCCATGTGTCGGGCCACGACTCACGATCAGGAGAATGCGAGTTCAATCTCCCCACTCGCCCGTTCTGCATGCCAAACACAGTCGTGCACGCTTCGAACTCCTACGTTCGTGGTTTCTCTCGCCACAGTATTTTTATGCTATTACATTCGTAAATTATACGAAGTGTAAAAAATATCGAAACCATTATAGAAAAGTGCAGTGGAGAAAGCGTTAATATTTTTCCAAATCGTTTCCTTGGCATTAAGCATAATTATTCCAGCGAATTCTCCATGCATCAAAACAAAATTGAAACTTTTTTTAAATATTGTGTAAGTCTGTTCTTATTATTTAATTTCATGAATGATTAAATCATTTTATAAATTAGATCAATTTTTAAAGGATAAGAAAGTCTTCCTCTCTCATAAATGTAAACAAGCCACTTTAGAAAATACGATAAAAGCCAACCGCTAGCATTTTTTGACGAAGGCAAACATTAATTAAAATAGATATTTGTCCGACAACAACTTCTTGAGAAAATATATCGAATAAAAACGTCTCCTTATTAATTGAACTAACATCAATTCTAAAAATTATTTGTAGATATTATCGAATTTTATTTCTTAAAAAAATTACGTTTATTTCACTTTGGATTTATGGAATAAAACGATTATTTAGTGTTGCGTGGACCCCAAATCCAATAAATTCATTTTACTGACCCCAGATGAACGCGAAGGTAAATATTAATAAAATCATTACTTTCCTCGGCAAAATGTACCCATGTACAGAGAGAAATTGTCTATCTGCTCAGGATTTCCCATCTTTAACTGACAAACAAATAAAGGAATATATATATATATATATATATATATATATATATATATATATATATATATATATATATATATATATATATATATATATATATATATATATCACACATATATATCACACATATATATGTATATGACACACACACACCACACACACACACACACACACATATATATATTATATATATATATATATATATATCACATGATAAATTTTCAGTCTGTTCATACCTATCTATCTATCTATCTATCTATCTCAGCCTGATAATAATCTTCCTACCACTGTTATATCATATTATTTTCTCGTATATTCTTTCTCTTTCTCTTCTCTCTCTCTCTCTTCTCTTCTCTTCTTCTCTCTGTCTGTCTGTCTCTCACTCTCTCTCTCTCTCTCTCACTCACTCTCTCTCTTTCTCTCTCTCTCACTCTCACTCTCTCTCTCTATATATATTATATCGGTTAGCTCAGTCGATAGAGCGTTTCGGCTAGAAACCACAAGTTTCCTAGTTTCGATACCGGTTCTCGCCAACTCAGCGTATGAGTAGCACAGGGAAAAGTAAGGAGCTGATTGTAGGTGTGGTGCTCCACCTCAGATGCTAAAACAATCTCCTTGGTCTAGCGCTATTGAAAAAGGGGATAGACTCCCTCGATGACTGGCTGATACCGACTTTAGCCCACCCCGACACACACACACACACCACACACACACACACACACACACATATATATATATATATATATATATATATATATATGCGAGTGGGCGCGTATGTGTCTCTGTGCGTGAAAGAGTGCCCGTGCTTGCGCGCGTTTGTCTGTGTGCGTGAAAGACTGCGTGCCTGTGTGCGTGTCCCTACGTGCGTGTGCGTGTGTTTATGTGTGTGTGTGTGTGTGTGTGTGTGTGTGTGTGTGTGTGTGTGCTTATATTTGGTTCTACTCAATTTGTTCATAACTATCTTCAATTTTGATATTTGTATACACACGCAGTTGCCTTTCCGCTTCGATCATCGATTGCACGTCCTATTCGTCTAAAAAGCTTCATTCCTATATAAAATGTTTATTTACATTCATTCGTGCATCTAAGATGCTCCTCTGTCAATAGACATATACATGCGCCTCCATCATACGAGGTTGTGTCTTCGCACTTTCATGCCTTATCCACCTTTCACATTTGACTTTTTTTTTGCAATAAAATATAACTTATTTCCAAAACTACCTTGAGCTGTCATCCTCTACCAGCATGCTTCACTGAATTCTCCAGCATATTTACACGTATTTTGCACAATTATAGCAGATCAATTCACAGCTAGAGGCACAGGTATATTTTTAGAGAAGTGTCTTCAGCTTTCTCAAAATTCTTGTTTTTCTTTTAAACTAGCGCTGCAGTCATTTAAGCACTCATAGAAAACGATACAAGAACTATGATTTAGACCTTATAGTGAATTTTCAAATGCGCAGGATGCCTACCATACGAGAACTATGATTTAGACCTTATAGTGAATTTTCAAATGCGCAGGATGCCTACCGTACGAGAACTATGATTTAGACCTTATAGTGAATATTCAAATGCGCAGGATGCCTACCATACAAGAACTAAGATTTAGACCTTATAGTGAATATTCAAATGCTCAGGATGCCTACCATACAAGAACTAAGATTTAGACCTTATAGTGAATTTTCAAATGTGCAGGATGCCTACCATAAAACATCACCGAGCTATCGGCTGCCCCTCTGCAGGTGGATAATACCCCCCCCCCACCAATGGAAGGATCAAAGTGTAGTATCTATGCTTTGAACCTTACCTTTTATACCCGGCTTCGGCTGGGGCTCCAGTGTGCTTCGACTACTGGACCGGTAAAGTACAAATAATAGCGTCGATCCCAGGGGGCTTTACTCCTAGGCAATACCTGCCCTCTTGGGGGCAGGGCTGGGTTTATTGCCCAGCACCTGAGGCGCCCCCTTGTGGGGGAATGCCGAAGGGATCGACGCAATTTTTGTTCTTTCCCACCCATGAGCTTCGGCTTGTGGGTGGGCCCACGTTAAAACGAGGCCTTGTGCCCAGTCCATACAAGTAGGGTATGATACAAATATTTCCCCCCAATGGAGCAACCTGTTGGTCGTGGGTGACGATTCATGATGCTTAAAACCGGAATCCTGGTGGATGAGCAGTTCATGATATGCAACACTCCACTTAGACCCTTTCTGAGACTAGACAGGCGGTCGGAGAGGCCTCCTTCGATCAATCGGCTGTTCACGTCAAGTACTAGTGCCTATATTATTGCCCCAACCCTATTGCCCATATGGAAACCCCAACCTTTTTTTATTATTTATATGCTCGAATATGGTTGCTGGGATTTTTCATGTCCTGGGAATGACGTTAAACTCTATCTGATGGTGAGGTTCCAGTTCTGGAAGTCTGGGGAATTTGGAGCACCTCTTCGTTACCATTGCTCCCTGAACCGCTCTGACCCGGAGTGGTAGTACCTGTTAGGGTCTCATCTATGGTTTAACAATTAAAATGTTTTATTAAAAATATTGAGTATACATTAAGAATGAATTTATGTCAAAACTTTGTGGGCATTAATTGACCCACGGTGGTTGATATGCCCTAAAACAAAACAAATCAAACCAAACCAAAAAAAAACCCCTGTGAACACCAATTTTAAAAATTGCTGTCGTGTTGATTCGCATAAACCATTCAATGGTTAATTGATATTATTAGATTTGTTTTTAATAAAATATGTTTTACCATACTCCAGCCATATTGTTGTATACTGGCTTCGAATTCACGACGCTAAATTCGTGTATGTTAGTAGCGGGTATGTCTCAGTACCAATAGCGATGTATGTTAGTAGTCAGCTACTGGACTTCAATAACAACAGATACGCATATACAAAAGAGGACTCTTCTTTATTTTCTTCGGTGTGTGGTAGGTGAGGGGCGCAGAGCTTCACAATGAAAATGCCGGTGGCTAGCCAAGAGCGCAGTGTTCACAATGAGTGCCCGAGGGGTCTTTTGTTGACGGGAGACGTGAAGTGTCCTTTCCACTACCGGGCCGGCGTCTGAACCTGTCGGCTTGACCCTCTGGCTTTTTTTTATTGACAACACGCCTACACATTTTTATCTTTTTGATCTGATAACGGACCTGTGTTATATATCTCTTATCTTCACCCTGCTTCCTTGACCGGAAAACTATCTGTTCCGCTTTCTCTTTCTTTTTAAATATATTTTTTTTAATCTTTCTCTTTGTCCCTCACCCGGAAGTTCAATCTGTCGGGCAAGGACAATACAACAATATCTGGACGGTTTGTTTTAAAAGATTGATAATTTATAAGAATAAAAGAACTTAAACATATCAATTCAAAACCTGATATTCACCCTCATAGTGACTCTCTAAAAAAGCGCAGGATGTTTACCATCTTTTGAACACCCATTTTTTTTTTCCAAATGACTGCCTAGCTGATTCGTGATACTATTGGACTTTTTATTTTCTCATCTTTCTGCTAACATGTTATATAAATCCCAACTATTCCTGCTTAAACTTTTGATCCCGACTGTTTTCTGGCCATGTCATTTGATTTTTCTGAAGCTTTAATCGTCCCGAAAAATTGTTACATAATTTATGAGCAGTCATTAATTATGAGCGTGCCTGTAGTCAGAATTTAAATTAAGTTCGTTAGAATTTTAAATTAAGTTCGTTAGAATTTTAAATGAAGTTCGTTAGAATTAAACACGGAGGTGGTAAATTTTCCATACCCGTTGGGATTTTGAGTGACATGAAAATGATCCAAACTGACTTTCCTGATGAAAGCGCGAGACTGGGACGCGTGGGAATAAGTTTTAGTTAATTAGCAGATGCGAGCCGACACCCTAGAAGAGAGGAAGTCTCTTGGGTTTCGCAACTCACCCGCGGCAGAATCATGGACAGGAAAAAGAAAGCTTTATTATTAAGAAACACCAAGTCTTGTTATGTTAATTAAATGTTAAAATAAACAATGGCCATCCAGCCGACGAGATAGAACAAGTAGACGAGTTAGCAGGTACTAGCAGTCAACGAAGTTACCAAGTAAGACCACCTAT
Source organism: Doryteuthis pealeii (assembly GCA_023376005.1). Taxonomy (NCBI): domain Eukaryota; kingdom Metazoa; phylum Mollusca; class Cephalopoda; order Myopsida; family Loliginidae; genus Doryteuthis; species Doryteuthis pealeii. The sequence goes on along the minus strand of CM042141.1, from coordinate 75,187,010 downwards.
CATCACTGTCATCTCTAATCTATCTGTCTCTATTATATACCCGACGTATGATGAGGGTAGATATGAATATATAACAAAATGGCTTAATCACCAAATCAATTTTCTGTCGAGGAATGAGAGAATTATTGTGCATACTGGCATCAAATTCTATATGTTATATAGCAGCTTCAAATTCACGGCCCTACTTCGTGTATCTGCATACGTAGCGGGTATCGTCACTAACCCTAGACGATATATGTAGTTGTCCGTTTAATGAAATCTACAACACGTGGTATAGGTAGGAGTTTTGACTTTATTTCTCTCATCGGCCTGTACGTGGTGGGGCGGCGGTGACAATGACTTGACCGAGGGTTTGACAATGACTACTATAACTGCTGCGATGGTCTGGCCATGTGAGGTAAACGGGGTGGACAATCTCACTGCCCGCTGGCAGCGTGTCCCGTGTCGACGGTCCTCCTTGTGCTCTGTTCGCCGTCTTCCGTCTGAACTCTCTCTAACTGACTCGACTCTCTGGCTTTTGTATTAAGACACGCCTACGCATCTTTATCCTTTTGATCTGATAACGGACTTTTGTTATATATATTATATTATACCTACTTCTTTGAACGGAAGCCTCGCTTCGTTTTTTAACTTCTTTGTTCGTTTTACCGAGAAAAAAGTCCTTTGTTATTTTTGTCGTCTTTTCTTTGTTTCGCCCGATAATATACAAAATTATACAGGGATACCAATATACCCATATGCATTCATTTGTTGAGGTAATTGGTGGCATTGCCCTGGACCCCTAAATGAAATACAACTCATATCATGAATGACCCATATCATGAATGACCCATGTAATGAATAACCTATATCATGAATGACTTAGGATATTTACTTGTTTCTTTCAGACAGTCACCTTTTGTATGTTTCATCTAAATGGCACAAAAAAAATAATTCCAGTGTCGTCACATTGACCAATGCATAACACTGTTCTAAGTGACAATCATCTGTAGGTTGCAGGTTTATCAAGCGTGATAATAACATAGAATATTCAACATAGCTTAAAAATTGTACCCGGTAATGGTTAACAGAATAAGAACCATCTACCCTGATGGATTGAATAAAGGACTTGGTTCAAAGTTCCGTGAAGGCTCCCAAGTTTGACAAGAAACATCTGAAGAAGAAATAATACAGCTGGATATTTTGTGTGATTAAGAAGGCCGGGGGCACATTGACTGAAATATTGTGTATATAAGAATAAAGATGAGAACAATAGTCCAAAAAATCCAACTAATACAGCTGGATATTTTGTGTGATTAAAATTTTCAAATACTTTTGAAAAGGTAAATTCTTTTGGGTATCATCTGTGGAACTCTTTTTCTTTGAATTGATAATCTTTTATTCCACTTCTGATAACCACAAAGAATGAGCCAACAATTTGGCATTAGATCAATGTTGTCAAGAATAAGCTAAATCTTTTTTTTAATATTTATCTGATTTGTTTGTTTGTTTTGTTTTGTTTTACGGCATATCAACCTCAGTGGGTCATTTAATGCCGATAAAGTTTTGAAATAAATCAATTCTTAATGGATAATACAATTTTTTTATAAATACATTTTTCTATTTAACCCATAGCTGGGACCCTAACAGGTACTACCACTCTGGGTCAGAGTGGACTAGGGAGCAATGGTGATGAAGGGGTGCTCCACATTCCCCAAACCTCCAAAACTGGAACCTCACCATCAGATAGAGTTTAACGTCATTCCCAAGACATGTAGACCCGCAGCCACCGCCTTCTAGCACCCATATAATAAAAAGGGATTGGGGCTTTCCATAAGGGCAATAGGGTTGGGAAAATCATATAGGTGCTAGGAATATTTATCTGAATGAAAACGGTTAAATATTTGACATTACAAAAAAAGACATTTTTTTTTATTCAATTATTCACACGCTATAATTGATTCTTTCTATCCTACTTTGATATAATTCAATCTTTTACCTACGAAATTTCCCCAACGGCTGTAACATATTTTATTAGTATTTCTTACCTGCATGATGGGTTATTCCAAAATCCAACATCTATTCCCCACAAATGAAATAAAAGACCTCAGTAGGAATTTTTTATCAGAATAAACAAGTGACACGTGTGAGGGCCGCGCTCAGTGGCTGACGCTAGAAATCACATTGGTGGGAGAGCCGCTGTGAGCGGCTTAAAGTAGGCAAGAGGTTAAACAAAATTTCTTACAGTAATTGCGAACACCCATTTTTTCAAATTTCTCCCGAGTTGATAAGTGTATACAATTCAATGTTTTGTTTTTTAAATTTTCTCATCAGTCTGTTTCATGTTATATAATCCACAACTTAAACCGTTAAAACCTTTAGATATTATTGTTCTTTTTAAAGGCTGAAATAAAATGATTTATTCATAACTAATCTTTTAATTTCTTCCTGTGTCTGCATGCATTCGCGCTTTCTCCACTTTTCACACTTAGTGGTAGTACATGTTAGGGTCCCATCTATGGGTTAAATGGGGAAAAATGAGTAAAAATGTGTTCAAAAAAGGAATTGAGTTTAAAAGAAAAAAAATTAAAGTATGAATAAAACAAAACATCTTCGGCATACAGTAACCCAAAGAGGCAGGTTAGTCGTTTGAAACATCCATTGAGAGGGGTAACATGTCATATGACGTTATGCCTGATGATAAGATCAAAGACGAGAGAGAGAGCGCAAGAGAGAGAGAGAGAGAGAGAGAGAGAGAGAGAGAGAGAGAGAGAGAGAGAGAGAGAGAGAGAGAGAGAGAGACTTTTGAAAATAGGTTAGATTACACTGTTGTCTCGCAGCCAGGGTTAAAAAAACAACATTTTATGAGCCCTTTCCTTCTTTTCTGTTTTTTTAAGTAATGCAAATCAAGTCATTCAATTAAATTAAAGAAAGTGTATCTTCTTGTTATCCTTCGGGGGAGAAAAGTGACACACAGTCTGTGTTTAACGTAGAAACCTTTACGGAGCTCGTGTGAGTAGAGGAAAAAACGTAGAGTTGTATCGATACCTATTTTGCAACATGCCTCAGGCAACATATATCGATTCTGACTGTACTCTACTTTTGCAAATGGGAAGCGATGCACCTCCCACTAGACATTCGCTTCTTTTTCCTTCTGAGAAAATGAAAGCTATGTATTTATTTACCCAAGCCCATCGTTACGAGCAGGATGCGACACATGGTCAAATTATAAGCGGAGTACAGCTGGTTTTTCTTCTTGGCTGGCTGTCAAACCAAGGCTAATTAATCCAGCTGCTGTATTGTTTAACCAGCGTTGGGTGAAGATTAATTGTATTCATACGTTTCTTAAGTTTATTAACACGAACTGAAACGCAAAATATCTCATTCAGGATTTGAACTTGGTTCGACAATTCTAATTCCTACGTCGTTAACCACTAAATGATACCTAATGGTATTAGCACTATGTGAAATGCAAACAGCCTTGTCCATGATTAGAACTCGCCTCGTCGTGTCCATTTCCTACTTTTCTTATAATTTTCTATTATTATTATTATTATTATTATTATTATTATTATTATTATTATTATTATTTTATTTTATATTTAAGATAATAATAAATAAAATACATGTGTACATGAACAAACTCCTGGCCAAAACCTGTGTTGGTAACTGAAATTAAATCAATTTTATCCATTCAACATTTTCTTTCCATTATTTATTCATCCTTTCAACATTTACGTTAATGTAGTGAGAATCTTGCGATTGGACTTGGATTCCATGTACATTCCTCCCAAAATTGATGAAAGGCAACAATCTTGTCAACAACGTACCAATACAAAAATGAGATAATTCAAGCCGATGTTGGCTATTGTCCATTTCATATGATTTTTAGGCACCCCCTTTTTGATCTGGATTAAGAAAGGACATGTTTTTCATTTATACCGTCAATATCCGGTTGTTTTAATAGACAATTTTTACATTTTTAATATTTAAGTATTATCCCACGTGCCTTATTTTTATACAAATATAACTAATAAAGATAATGGAAATCAATGAAAAAAAAAAAGCGTAGCAGCATCCCTGCGCCAAATTGACTACCGTTATTGAAGACACCTATACGTTGATAACCTGATCGGAAATCAACGTTTAGCGTTGCGGTGGGGTCCTCGACAAGATGAAGAGATGACGAAGAGTTCACGCCAAAAAAGCAGACACAGGGTCACAAACAACTGCCACTCACTTTATTTCTATTTTTCAACCTCACTCTAGACTAATCCATGTACTTACCAGCTCTTCGCACGAGAAGGCAGCGACACAATTTCAATATTTAATCAGATGTTAACAGGGTGGAATTCAGATATTTCCTTCTCCTAAAACGGTTGCCCAAATATATACCCATAGCTGCAGGCAGAATAGTTGAATACATACCTTTTCCAAGGGTAATAGCACTATCTGAAATGCAAGCAGCCTCATCCAGTATTTGAACGGTTCGCCGAGTTGATTTCGAACGATGATAATGTGACAACAGTTCCTCGACCGGATGCATTGCTTGACATCACACCATCTCCTATACATTTTCCTAACGCCATGTATCTATGCATACAAATGTTACAATAACCACAATGCATGTTACAAATTATGAGAAGTCTTGAATTGTGAACGTACCTGTAAGTTAGAATATTTAAATTAAGGTCTGATTTAAAATCAGGGAGTCTATGGAAAATCACCCGGTGGGCGGTTAATAACTCTTGATCCTCTAAGAGGTGCGCGATTGGGTACCATGAGAATAGTTTTAGTTTTTGTTAGGAGATGCAACCCAGCTTTTAGAGAGCATAGAGGTATTGTCAGCCCAGGGGTCCTTCTCACCGAGGCGGAATCAATCATGGGCTAATAAATAAAAGCTTGATCAAGTAACGCCAAGTTATTGTGTTTATTAATTGAATACTGAAAGCAATGACTAGCCCAGCCCAAAGACGTACCAATAAGAAGAATCGACGAAGAAGAGGTAAACCAGGCCTAAAGTAGAAGTCAACCAGATAACAGGACTGTTGGCATTTTTTCTTATAAGGCGTGTGTCAAATGCTCACTTCTACTTATAGACTCGGCGATAACCATGTGGCCAACCTATTGGCCAACCACTGGCAGTACTCTGCTGCTGATATTATTATTTATACTGGCTGTTCTGATCTTAGCCACTGAATTGCCTTTGAACCTTCGTGGACGACAGAACATAGGATCATATCACTGGACCTTTGACACTACGTAGGATTCCATAACTCAGGACTTATTCACTTACCAAAGGATTCTATAGCTCAGGACTTACTTACTTTAAGTCCTTTTCAACTGGCCAAGGATGGCGGTCAGAAACTTAACAGGTTATGGGCCCAGCACGCTTCCACTGGCAGTACTCTGCTACTGATATTATTATTTATACTGGCTGTTTTGATCTTAGCCACTGAATTGCCTTTGAACCTTCGTGGACGACGTAACATAGGATTATATCACTGGACCTTTGACACTACGTAGAATTACATAACCCATGACTTATTCACTTACCAAAGGATTCTATAGCTCAGGACTTACTTACTTTAAGTCCTTTTCAACTGGCCAAGTTTGGCGGCCAGAAACTTAACAGGTTATGGGCCCAGCACGCTTCCACTGCGCTACTCTGCTACTGATATTATTATTTATACTGGCTGTTTTGATCTTAGCCACTGAATTGCCTTTGAACCTTCGTGGACGACGGAACATAGGATTATATCAATGGACCTTTGACACTACGTAGAATTACATAACCCAGGACTTATACACTTACCAAAGGATTCTATAGCTCAGGACTTACTTACTTTAAATCCTTTTCAACTGTCCAAGAATGGCGGTCAGAAACTTAACAAGGACAACCGATGACATAGACAAAGAAATAGAAACAGTAAGAAGTGTACCAAGTAAGATCTACCATCTCTAATCTATCTCTCTGTCTCTCTCTATCATACACGAGATGAACTCTCCACCGATTATATACACCCGAGTAAAATGGGATATATAACACATAACGCGCGCTTCCTATGATGCCTATGTATATATTATTAAGCTTAGCTTATTTTGGTAAAAAGCACAGATATATTGTTTACGCAGTGAGAATCAAACTTACTCGCAATTGACAGATAGAGTAGTAGCTCAGCATGATGCCATGGAAGGCGCCCATTAAAGGTATATAAAAGAGAATTATAAACATATAGAAATAACGAAATCAAAGATCTAATAATAGTTGTATTTTCGGAATTAAAGATTTTATGAGTTTTGAAATGTTTTTTTTTTTTAATTTAATTTTTATTAGAAATTGCTTTTAGAGAGAAATCATTACTTAATTGGATTGTAACAGGCAATCTCAGCACCGCTCCCAACATTTCCTTCAATTTTCATTTTAATTAAATTGAAAACGATTATTTATTTGTCTATACTGCTACTGGTTATTACGATATTGTAATATTCTTCTTTTTTAATTAAAAAATATACAAAGCAATATCCATGTTTTTATTTCGTTTCGGAATCAAAGCTTTTTGGGATCTTCATTAATCAAAATGATTATTTTTCGTCTTAAACGGTGATTCCGCACAAAAGAGACATTGTTTAAGAAATCGTGTGTGGGAAAAAGTAGAGGATAAGGAAGAAGTACCAAAAATCGAAATCGAAAACTTATTGAAACGAAACCCTGCAACAGGAATCTAAACAAAGGAATACATATAATGTTGTATTGTCCTCGCCCGGAAGACGGAGCTTCCGGCAGAGGGACAAAGAGAAAGATAAAAATATATATTTAAAAATAAAGAGAAAGCGGAAGAAAGGGTTTCCGGTCAGGGAAGCAGGGAGAAGATATGACAAATGTCCGTTATCAGATCAAAAGATAAAGATGCGGAGGTGTATGTATCAATATAAAGGCGAGAAGATTCGAGCCGACAGAGACACCAGCCAGCAGCCAAAAGGACACTTCACGTCTCCCGTCAGCAAACACCCTCGGGCACTCATTGTGAACACTGCGCTCTTCGCCAGCCACCGGCATTTCATTGTGAAGCTCTACGCCTTTACCACCCACACACCGAAGAAAATAAAGAGGGTCCTATCTTTGTAATACGTATCTGTTGTTCATTGAAGTCCAGTAGTCGGTAGTAGCCGACTACTACATACATCGCTACGTGACCATATATACCCACAACGTATACAGATACACGATTTAGAGTAGCAAAGAAGCCGCTTTACAACAATCTGAGCAGTATCCCTTGAGTTACATTATTAATATGTTGCTTATGAATTATGTCCCGTGGCGTAGAAAATAAAATAACAGAAATTTCTGAATCATGGAAAATACTGTGTAAGTGATTGACAAGACTTAACCTTTTACTGACCTTGCCCAGAGAGCCAAGAGTGAGAATAAAATGTTAGTTCAGAATTAACTGGTGACGAAACGGGACATACGCAAAATGGCGTTCTGTCGTCTGAGGCCATTTCTCCACGTGTGTTTGTTTTAATTTAGGGTTCAATAATAGACATCTATAAAAAAAGGTAAAGTTTTGTATTCGTTATTGAAAGCAACAGCACGCACAGACTAGAAAAGAATCCATGGTGAAAGACCCAAGAAGGAAGTTGAGAAAGAACAGGGAGAAGCTAGTCCAACTACCCAGATGTCCAGATATAGGAGAGATAACATTGAAAACAAAAGAGATAAGTAAACTATACAACATACGTCTATTTACAAGGCTATGCAACTTCATTTGTTTTGAGTTCCTCCATTGTCCATATTAAGAGTGATCCAAGGTATCATTCATACAAAGCGATGTGTGTATTAAAACAGTTAAAATACCCTTCTCTTTCTGTGGATGATGACAGGCTGATGGTTAAGGTGGCGGACTGGCACCCAACCGATCCGATTCAATCAATTGTAGGTAGCTTACAAATGTCTAGCCACACTGAAGAGATTGATAATCGAAACACGTGTCTGTGAAGGACATATATATTATGTATAGCGATGACCGTAACCCCTCACCAACCGGACTTTCCTAGATTTTCGTTTTGTTTAGAAGTAGGTTATATTACTTTATAGTGACTAAACCAAACGAAAAATCTAGGAAAATCCGGTTGGTGTAGGGGTTACGGTCCTCGCCTGTCAGCTTTCAATTAGGTACGACTTCAATTAAGCACATATCCTCCCACCCAAAAATTGTCGGCTTAAAAAGCCATATCAAAACACATCGTTTGTGTATTTACTTCTCATATATATAATATATATAATATATATAATATATATATATATATATTAAACAAGGTGTGTTTTTGTACACCTTGTATTCTGAAAAAATAATTCCATTCATTATTTTTTCAGAATACAAGGACTGAAAAAAGTACCAAATTTAAGCTGTGTTTGCCATGATAGAAATGAACAATATATGAACGTTATTTTTTTTTTAGAATAGAATGTGTGTCAAACAGTACAAAAAATTTCGATACTTTTTGGAAAAACCTTGTATACATATATATATATATATATATGAATATAGGATGGATGTAGTAGAATCCGACTGTATGAGGTAGGTAAAAGGATAGTGAACAAGAAATGATAACTCAAAACAAATCTAAGAGTTGAAACGTTCCGTCCGATTTATACGGACATCCTCAGTCAAAGATTTTTATTGAAAGCAAAATGACATGCAAGTAAAAGTGATTTGGTAAGGGGGTGAGTTAGTAGCGGAAGTGAAGGGGGAGGATAGGGGCTGACATGAATGAAGTGTGGGGATAGTTAACAGGAAGTAGAGAGAGGTTGGGAGTAGATGGGCCCAGGGGTAGGTCAATGGGAGGAGGTTAATGTTCTTGGTAGTGGTGTGTTTGATGTCAGTGGAAGATAAGGAGGAGGGGAGAGTTGAGTGATATTAGTTCACAGGTCAGTTTAGTGGAAGGAGTAAGGGGGATAAATTTTTTTGATTACTGAAGTGTAGGTGGCGGAATGGAGCAGAGTAGGTAGTGAGAGTCTATGTGTGGGCATTTTTTTAAAAATTTATTTAATATGTATTTAATCTATTATCCATATTCATAGTGGGCAATAATCTTAATATAATATATATATATATTATATATATATATATATTATTTAATCCTGTGTAATAATCTAATTATATATATATTTAATCGGGTATATGCAGAGTGGACCTAAATTTTGTTACTTTTGGTAATTCATCAACAACATTCAAAATAATCCATTAATTGGTGCCGCCGTACAACAGCACTGACACGGATACAGATTGGAAACACGAAATTCAGATCGTTTAGATATAATTCTGAAATGTGTTTTATTGCAACACCGGAGGGGGGGAGGGGTTGTATCTTTTTTTTGTTGCCTTGAATTCTATTTTCTGCCTTTCACACACATTTATAGATTTGACACGAACTACTCGTCTCAAAATAAGTTCTTAGTTATTTTTAGTGAAAATCGTGACTGTGGCAAATCGTTTTTCCTCCAGGGGGCGTCGTTGTCTCTAGGCTGTCTCTCTTACGCTGTGACGTCAAAAAAAGAAATGTTTTCTTTGTCTGCTACAAATGCAACAGTTATTGGAATGAACAGTGTCCGATAAGACGCAAGGTGAATTAAACAACGGTAATGAGTGGAATCAATAGCGTTAATTAATGCGATGGAACTCGTTACAAAAACACAGAAGCGGGTAATGAAGGACGTCTTAGAAAATGAAACCAGAGACTTCCAATTAAACGAACGAGGTGATTTATTGAAAAATACATTAAAATATAATCTACAAACGAAAAATGCAGTAATAAATGAGTTTTGTTTAGTTTCTTTTTTAAATAATGTAATCATATTGGTATCAGCCGAACTGCGAGGGAGTCAATCCTCTTTCCGCTTTGAAAAACAGTAATAGATTAGCTATTTATGTGACCACATGCCTGAATTTTGATGTGAACTGGTCATGATCTGTTCATCTAGTCCCCCGCAACGCAACGACGATATCCGGCCATAATATCCGTACAGGTTGTTGAATATTTTGTATATATATATTTACCCCCCCCCCCGCACGAGCAGGATGTGACACAAGGTCAATTTCTTAAGCGGAGTTTAACAGGTTTGAATTCAGAATTTTTCTTCTGCTAGACCGGTTGCCTAACCAAGGTTAAAGAGCCGGTCTGCCCTACTATTTACCCATAGCTGGAGGGAGAGTAGAATTCATACCTTTCCCAAGGGTATTAGCGCTAAGTGAAATGCAATTATCACGTCCAGGATTTGAACTCGCGACGACGAGCCCGTTTCCCATGACTTTAAACATTACACACGCACGAATATTTTGTATATAAGATGTGCTCCAATTCCCCACCTGGATTTATAGACTAGTCGTGGTCACATGGTTTATTCCTCCGGCCAATCAATAGCCATACTGCGTGGCTGATACACTACTTAAACACTGATACTGGCCATAATTTTAATTGCACTCATTTAGGAGGGACATACAATACTCAGGATTACCAGACGATTACCAATTTTCAGGACTCTTTACCAAAAGATTACCAAGGATCCAATTCCACTGGAACAAAGCAAGTGCTCTTGCAGGATAGCCCATAAGATTGTAACACAGATGTATTCGATCACGTTAGTCAAATTGATGCAGGGATGCTGCTATGTTTTTTTTGTTTCATTGCTATTATCTATATTATTTTATAAGCATAAAGCTGATGCGATAATGGTTACCATCATCGGAAATGAACACGACGAGACGGGTTCACATCCTGGACGAGGCTGCTTGCATTTCACAGAGCGTTGATACCCTTGTGAAAATCATGAATCCAACTATTCTTCCTCCAGTTAGTGGTAAATAGTAGGGCAGACTGGACTTTTTAACCTTGATTTGGCAATCAGATTAGGAGGGAAAATATCTGACTTCAAACTTATTAAACTCTGCTTAACTCTTAAAGTCCTATACCACCTCATTCCACCCGGCTGGAAGTCTCATTTGTTTTCATAATCCACTCCAAACGATAACCTTTGTTTAAATGTAATATTAAACATATTTAGAAGTCTTTGATTTAAGGGATATAACAGACAACTTTATATGCAAAGGTCATTTTTAACCATCTTTTTATATATCCTTATAGGAATGCTCTGGACTTAGAAAATTCTCAACAGGATGTTAAGAGTTAAGAAATTGACCTTGTGTCACATCCTACTTGTTCGGAGGGGTTTGTGAATGTGTATATTTATATTATATGAAATCGGTGCACTTGGCTTGTAGCAAAACGGTTCTTCCTTATTTTGTTTTAATTTCCAGCTGAGGGTTTTCATTTTTTTTACCTGAGAATTTTATCTGTTTTTCTTTTCATCAAATGATGATATCATTGAACATAGATGGATAGATCAATTGTTATTTACAGTTCGTTATGATTCTTCCCATCCAGTAAATTCAGCCAGCGGGAAGTGAAGTGTATAACTTTCACTCATTTTTTTGCAAGACATTCAGTCGGAGGTCACTCAGTAAACGCAATTATTTCTGTGCTGCCATTCATATGAACAGATTATTTTTGTAGCCTTCTTCTTCTTCTTCTTTCTTCTTCTCTTCTTTTCTTCAGCCTCACCAATCTTCTTCTTCTTCTTCTTCCTTCTTCTTCTGTCTTCTTCTTCTTTCTTGCTACTTTCTTTTCTTCCTTCTCCTTCTCCTTCTTCTTCTTTCTTCTTCTTCTTCTTCTTCTCTTTTCTTCTTCTTCTTCTTCTTTCATTCTCTTAATTCTCTTCTTCTTCTTCTTCTTCTTCTTCTTCTCCTCCTCCTCCCTTCTCTTCTTCTTCTTCTTCTTCTTCTTCTATCATTCTTCTTCATTCTTCTTCTTTTCTTCTTCTTCTTGCTTTCTCTTCTTCTTCTTCTCCTTCTTCTTGCTTTCTCTTCTTCTTATTCTCCTTTCTCCTTCTTCTTCTTCTTTCATTCTTCTTTCATCTTCTTTCTTCTTCTTCTTCTTCTTCTTCTTCTTCTTCTTCTTCTATCATTTCTTCTTTCATTCTTCTTCTTCTTCTTCATCTTGCTTTCTCTTCTTCTTCTTCTTTCTTTCTCTCCTCTTTCTTTTTGCTATACTCTTCTTTCTTCTTTCTTTTCTTGTTCTTCTTTCTTCTTCTTCTCTCTTCTTCTTCTTCTTCAGATCAGTCGTTGCGGCGAGTGTTCTCGGGTCGGGGTATTACGTATCTGTGCATTTGAACTGAGTGATCGTTTCTTATTTTCTATTGTAAAAATGGTAGTTATTAACACATGCTGGGCTGCCGTTAACAATTTTACCTGGCTGGAGATGTTTATAAAAAAAAAGATGGCAATCAAAGAGATATAGAGGAATAGACTCGAGGTTAGAACATTCGCTAACGTTGTCTCATATTGGTCACTTCACGTAGTGTAATGTTTAGCAAGCAAAGCAAACAGAAATAGTGGGTTCGATCTTTACATGCCCATATACGACACACACTCACACTCATACAAACAAACACACACATACACACACACACACACATATATATATATATACAGGGTGTCCCAGAAGTCGCGCACCATGTATGAAAATAAATATAAAAAGTATAAAAAGACATATGAATATCAATTTTATTCATCATCTTATTATAATGGAAGTGTGTGTTTTTCTGTCTGTAACGAAACTATATTCCTACTCAAGTCACAATTCTCTTAGTTATTCACATTCTCCATGATTTTATTTTTATCTAAACCTCAATTATTAATAAAATTGTCTTACATTATTAATACTGTTACTATGTCCACATATTTGACAACATGCTTATATTTATATATACAAAAAATAGCGGTTACAGTGTGAACGGAAGGCTAATTTGCATGATTAATATTAAAAAATCGAATTTAATAAATATGTGCTTAGTATTATTGATTTCTAACTGTTTGGTTTTATTTTAATGAATATAAGCAAATATCTCTTCAATGAATCTTAAATGAAATCCATTAACAAGATAAAATAACTGTCATTTTATTCTTTACTTCCTCTTATAACTAAATACTTAAATTAGAAAAAATAACAATGAAAGACAGGAGTGATGGAAGAGTAAGTTTCAGTTGTTCCATTTTTTTATTATACTCCCTCTGTTTCAAATCTTTTATTATACTCCCTCTGTTTCAAATCTTTTTATCTGTATTCTTATTTAGTTTCATTAGCCTTTCTAAGTTAACATAATATTTCATTATATTAAAACTTAAATACTTGCACCCGGAGGGTGCATATATTTGCTAGTAATCATAATAGATGCTTAAATTGTTCACCCTTTCCATTGATACAAACATCAATTCTCAAGATGCACTTTGTACGGATGAAATTTCTGTGTCTTAAGAATACGATGTACTGATGATTGCTAATCGTAAGCTCCTGGCTTATTTTCCTTACTGAATTTCACGGGGCTTCTAGCAACATTCGCCCAAAACCATAGTTGATGTTGCTTCATCAGTTGCACTCTTTCGTCGACCAATCTCTCAGCGGTCAGCAACTGAGCCAGTTTCTTGGAAACGTTTTTATCAAACGGGCAGACAGTGGTATGGTTCAATGGTTTTTTCTCGCTCGGGATGAATGGGTTGAATTCTTCAGCTACAGAGCGGTATGTAGTCCCATCTCTTCCAAACATAAAAAAACAATTTAACTCTTTCTTGTATTGTTAATTTCTCACCCATATCCAATAAAATCTGAAAAAAACAAACAAACAACAAAAAAAAATTAATATGGTGCGCGACTTCTGGGACACACTGTAATATATATATATATATATATATATACAAAGTGTGTCAAAAAGTATCGATATTTTTGTACTTACTGACACACCTTGAATTCTGAAAAAAAAATAACCTTACATTCATTTTTCATTTCCATCTTGGTAAATACAGATTTAAGCTTGGTACTTTTTGACACAGCTTGTATTCAGAAAAAATAATGAATGGATGGTTATTTTTCAGAATATTAGGTGTGTCAAAAACGTACAAATAATCTCGATAGTTTTTTGACACACCTTATATATATATATATATATAATATATATATATATATATATATATATATATATATATGTATGTATGTATGAGTAGTGGCTTACTCGTGGGTACGGGTACGATCGTTAGGAGCGCACAGGATCCAGGGGTTAAGGCCGTGAAAAAACAAATACAAAGTGCTCAATTATTATTATTATTATTATTATTATTATTATTATTATTATTATTACTTTTATTTTTACTTTTATCCCTTTTATGTTTATATAATAGAACCGTATTAAACCACTCTAAACCTCTATTATTATAACGCCTACATTTGGTCCTTTTCGCATACCCTCTAACCAAACCAAAACTAACCAATAAATAATTTTAATCTTTTTCACTTATTAAACCACTCTCACGCCCCGTAATCTACCCTTCATTAAATAACAATTGAAAAAGTAATTCCCACAAATTAATTCACATTTTCTAATCCAATAAACAAAAACAGTTTCCGGTGAGTTTTTTTTTTAAATCCATAAACAAGCGTCTATCTATAACGATAAGACCCATTTCAACAGACATACGTGGTATCAACTGATATTAATCGAAAACTCGATTAATTCAGCGGATGTAACCCTGACGATTCAGATGATGAAACTCGAGTAGGTTACTTTATATCCATTTCTTAAATGAATAATAAAATAAAAAAAAATATATATATATATATATATATATATATAGTAGCACCTTTACTTACGTGTATACTTTCGTTTCGTTCAATTTGTAACACAATTTCCTGTTTATCAAATCAGTTTTCCACGTGGAAATAAACTAAAATGCCATTAATCCGACCCCGCATCCCCCAAACTCCTTAATTCTTGTTACAATTCTTACATGAGAAAAAATTGCGCTGTAAAATATAAATGTATGATAAAATAGAATCTAATGAAAAAAAAAAAATATATATAATATATATATATATATATATATATATATATATAATGTTTTCTTGTTTTTTTTTTTATAGATATATTTTTCTTTGGTGTAATAGATTTTAAAACTTAAATGTTTTTTTGTCAACTTATCATAAGCGTGACTGTGAATTAGTTTTACAACGCCCACCATATATATATTATATATATATATATATATATATATATATATATATTGATTTTCTAAGTCCGACTACTACATACTTCACTACGTGAGCATATATATACCCACAACGACTACTAACTTACGCAATTTAGCAACATGAAGAAGAAGCCGCTATATAACATATAGAATTTGATGCCAGTACGTAACAATATTGTTAAGTTCAAAACTAAAGCGATACTTGACATCAATAAATAAACACCCACCTCAAAGAAAGCACGTGTCTGTTCTTAGTCATGTGTTGGTTTTCTTTTTGCGGGGTAAAACTTTATTTTTGACGAATTTATACAGATATAATTATCTACACTATACAGCTGATTCTTCTTGTTTTTTTGTTTTTTTTGTAAATTTGTCTCAAATCTCTGAATTATTCATGAATTGCACCCACTCATTTGAATATTTTTATCATAATGAAGATTGTGTGTTTGTCTGTCTGTAACGGAAACTATATTTGGATGGAGCTAACGCGAAGAAACAACTACTAAACTTTATTATTATTTTTCTACTTTCAGTTTCACTTTTTCTTTCACTTTTATTTTCTACTTTCACTTTCATTTTCTACTTCTAAGAGGAAGAAGAAGAAGTTCATGAAGTTGAAAGTAAAAAGGAAAACATTGGGAAGAGAAGGAAAAAATAAAGAATGATTTAAAGAAGAGTACACTAACAGCAACAACAACACCACCATTTAAGCGGAGTTTAACAGCGGGGAATTCTGAATTTTCCTTCTCCCAGACTGGTTGCCAAATTCAAGATTCGAAGATTTCTTGGACACATAGCTTTCCTGAGGGTATTAGCGCAATGTGAAATGCAACCAGCCTCAACAAGGATTTGAAACCGTGTCACCGTGTCCAATTCTTTCGATGGTAACCATTACATAACGGGCACCTCCTCATCAACAGCAATAGTAAATAACCGACACCAAGGTCAGTATTAGAACTGTTTGCAAAACAATACAGAAAACCCAAAATAAACAAAAAACAAAAAAAGCAGAACGAAGCTAACACAAATATCTTATTATAATGGAGATTGTGTGTTTTTCTGTCTGTAACCGAAATTAAATCACTACTCAAGTCACAATTCCCTTAGTAATTGACGTCACATTCACCATGAATTTATCCTTATTTTAACCTCAATTATTAATAAAATTGTTTTACATTATTAATACTGTTAACCATATCTACATACTAACAACATGCAATTGTATTTATATATACAACAAAATAGCGGATTGTAGTGTGAATGGGAAGGCTAATTTGCATATTGATATTAGAAATGTAATTTTAATAAATGTATGCTTAGTATTATTAGTTTCTAACTGTTTGATTTTATTTTAATGAATATAAGCAAAAATCTCTTCAATTAATCTTAAATGAAATCCATTAACAAGAAAAGATAATACTTAAATTAGAAAAGATAACAATGAAAGACGAGAGTGATGGAAGAGTAAGTTTCAGTTGTTCTATTTTTCGATTATACCCTCCTCTGTTTCAAATCTTTTTATCTGTATTCTTATTTAGTTTCATTAGCATTTCTAATTTAATACGATATTTCATTACATTAAAACTTAAATACTTGCACCCGGAGGGTGCATATATTTGCTAGTACTCTTAATAAAGACTTATACAAAAATATAAATTTGAATGTACATTGAACGCGATCCCTTAACTTCTAGGCATACAATAACGCTACACAGGTTGATGTGATTTTGGTCTAATAACCATTAGGTTTCATTTGAATAGACTAAAATTTCAGAAACAAATTTGTGGATAATAATTTCTCATTGAAAATACGTCTTAAACTAAATGAAATATTTCGCGTGACACCAGTTCAAAATACACCTTTAATATAAACATTCAGAATATATTGATGTATGCAATAAAGAAGCAAATAAACGTTTTTAATATTTATAGCGTAGAAACAGGTCGTAAGGTTCGCAAATTTAAAAAAATCTTTTTTAAATACGAGGGAAATTATTTGAAATATTGATATTTTATCGATAGGAAGAAGCGAGTTTTATTAAAAATATTTCTGGGAGATTCGCATTTGTTAATTTAAAAGAAGAAAAAAAAATTAATATTGCTATTTCTGCAAGTGAGGTAACATTCTTAGATGTGAATATATCCAAGGTTGAAGAAATCTCCTCATTTTTTTCTACATACGTCGTTATATCATTAAGATATTTTTGGAGGTGTTTATCGTGTAATGGCTATTCTCATAAGAAATGTACACGGTAAACCGAGCTCAAATCTTGGACTAGGTTTTTCGGGTTTCGATCTCGGTCGGAGGTAGCCTGCTAAATCTAGCCACACTTAGAAGACATGATAAGAAACACGGTGTCTGTGCATGACAAAATATTATATATATATATATATGTGTGTGTGTGTGTGTGTGTGTGTGTGTGTTATAGATAATATGGGTGCTACATCTATAAATAAACACGTCTCAATATCATTGAGAGACCATTTATATCTAAGTTGAGGTAACGTGGGCATGGAGTTAAGGAGTTAAAGAGACCTGGTTACTGACAGTTTCTTGCCTATACAAACTTCAGACCAAGTCTCGGTTTTAAGATCAATGTCAGTAAACAAGTGGCGTTGACTCAGTCCAGGCTACCTAAAATTATATATATCATATATTGTACTGTCTATCTTACACACACACACACACACACATATACATATATCCACCCTGTCGGCTGGGGCGTTAGAATGCACCGACTGCACCTCTGCAGAGGGGTAAGACTCCCCCAATGGGGCCACCTGTTGGGCGTAGGTGGCGACCCGTGATGCTTAAGGATAGAGCCCAGGTGGATGAGCAGTTTATGACTTGCAATACTCCACTTTGGCCCTATCTTGGGCTAGACGGGCGGTCGGAGAGGCCCCTCCGATCAATCGGCTGGTCACGTCAAAGTCCTAGCACCTATATGATTTTGCCAACCCTATTGCCCTTATGGCAAGCCCCAGCCCCTTTTTATTCATATGGGTGCTAGAAGGCGGTGGCTGCGGGTCTACATGTCCTGGGAATGACGTTAAATTCTATCTGATGGTGAGGTCCAGTTTTGGAGGTTTGGGGAATGTGGAGCACTCCTTCATCACCATTGCTCCCTGGTCCACTCTGACCCGGAGTGGTAGTACCTGTTAGGTCCAATCTATGGTTAAATAGAAAATGTGTTAATAAAAAAATTGTATTATCATTAAGAATTGATTTATTTCAAAACTTTATCGGCATTAAATGACCCACTGAGGTTGATATGCCGTAAAACAAAACAAACCAAACCATATATATATATATATATATATATAATATATATATATATATATATATATATATATATATCTTAATTGCACATATATCTTTTGTAGAATTCGAATATACGTATCTTTGATACATAAGAGAAAATTCATTGCTGTAGACAGAAGCATTTGCTTGAACGAGAACATGTAAATGTCACTTCGTAAAAATCATTTTTAGCTTTAGGGCTGAGCTGCGTTGACTACTTTATTCTGTTAGCAGCACGTAGAACTCATCATGAACATGAAAAGCAAAAGGAATCAAAATAAAAACAAGATTGCTGGTCATTACAATCTGCTATTTTACTATGTTATATTAATATCTTATCTTATTATAATGGAGATTGTGGGATTGTGTATCTGTAACCCAAACTATATTACTATACAAGTCACAATTCCTTTAGTTATTTACATCATATTCTCCATGATTTTATTTTTATTTAAACCTCAATTATTAATAAAATTGTTTTACATTACTTACACTGTTGACCATATCTACATACTGATAACATGCAATTGTATTTATATATACAACAAAATAGAGGTTTACAGTATGAATGGGAAGGCTAATTTGCATATTGATCTTAAAAAATTGATTTTAATAAATATATGCTTAGTAGTATTGATTTCTAATTGTTTGGTGTTATCTTATTGAATATGAGCAAAAATCTCTTCAATAAATCTTAAAAGAAATCCGTTAACAAGAAGAAATAACTGTAATATTATTCTTTACTTCCTATTTTAACTAAACAGTTTAAATTAGGAAAATTTACCAATGAAAGACGGGAGTAACGGAAAAATGATGGAAGAGTTAGTTTCAAAGTTGTTCTATTTTTCAATCATACCCCCTCTGTTCAAAATCTTTTTATCTACATTCTTATTCAGTTTCATTAGCCTTTCTAATTTAATATCATATTTTATTATAAAATTTAACTAAAATACTTGCACCCGGAGGGTGCATATATTTTCTAGTACATATAAAGATAAGATCATTATGAGATATTAATGTTTAAATCATCATGAGATATTAATATTTAAATAATGGCTCGTTTTTATATTTAAATGCTAAATAAAATTATCTATTATTTTAAAACTTAAAAAAAAATATCATCTATATAATATCATGAGATATTAAGTTGTTTAAATAATGGCTGATTGTTACATCTAAATAAGAAATAGAATTATTTTTATACTATTTTATATATTAGTTTCTATTGGTTTGGAGTTGAAATAACACCCCTCCCCCCAAAAAAACCTCTGGTTTTCCAGCCCGGTTTCGACTGGGGGTCCGGCGAGCATCGGCCGCTGGACCGGGTTGTTTATAATAATAGCGTCGATCCCAGGGGGCCATCCCCCCAGGCAAAACCTGCCCCTTCGATTTAAAGGGGCAGGGCTGGGTTTATTGCCCAGTGCCTGAGGCGCCCCCTTGAGGGGAATGCCGACGGGATCGACGCAATTTTTGCACCTGCCATTCCATGAGCTTCGGCTTGTGGGTGGTCCCACGTTAATAGGGACTTTGTGCCTGACCCGTACATGTGGGGTACGCGGTAAATACAATAACACCCCTCCCCCCAAAAAATTCAAATTTTTAAAGGCAGTCTGTCCATTTAATTTTGTCAAAAATCCGGGTTCTTTTAATTCGTCTTGACCATCTGTGTTTTTTGTTGTCCGGTTAAAAAAATATTTATATCCCTTTTTGTATTTGTACGCTGACGGGCTCAACGGCCTGTTTTGACTGTGTTTATGTTGTTATATTTTGATCTGTGCTGGTAGGCACAAAAAATGCGTTGATCCCGTCGGCATTCCCCACTCAAGGAGGGCACCTCAGGCGCTGGGCAATAAAACCAGCCCTGCCCCTTGAAATCAAGGGGACAGGTGTTGCCTGGGGGGGGATAGCCCCCTGGGATCAACGCTATTAATATACATTAACAAACACAGGCCCCTAAAGGCCCGTGACCTCAATATTAATACTCAAGATAATTGCGTTTCGATGCAAAGCATTATTCATTGGTGAATTATCAACTACTGATTTTGTTACCTTGATAGTTTTTTTACCAGTGATATTGGACATTATGGTAATTACGATTATATTAATATAAACAATATATATAATATATATATATATATATATATATATATATATATATATATATATATATGTGTGTGTGTGTGTGTGTGTGTGTGTGTATAGTCCTGAGAAATGGTCTCATCGATTCGAGTTCAATTCCTAGACGAAGCTATTGGCATTTCACATAGCGCTAATACCCTTGGGAAAGGTATGAATCCATATATTCTCCCCCAAGCTATGGGTTAAATAGTAGAGCAGACTGGGCTCTTCGAGAGGGAAAAATCTTAATTCAAAATTCCTGAAGTCGGTCGTTGATTGGGTTTGTGGCAACCCTTGATGCACCAATTCTTTCCTATCGACTGCGCCAAAAAGTGTGGATGGTCCAACACAAGCCTTCACCACTATAAACAAATCACTGTGTGGACGTTCATTGTATGAACACTCATACGTCGAAATCGTCGGGAGAGTCTATCATATATATATATATATATATATATATATGTATATATATATATATATATATATATATAAACAAGGTATGTAAAAAAAGTATCAAGATTATTTTGTACTCTTTGACACAAATGTTATTCTGAAAAAAATATAACGTTCCATTTATTCTTCGTTTCTATATTGGTAAATACAGCTTTAAACTTGGTACATTTTTGACACTGTATTCTGAAAAAAATAATAAATTGAACTTTTTTTTTTCAGAATACAAGGTGTGTCAAAAAGTACAAAAAACCTCGATACTTTGCTGACACACCTTATATCTATCTATCTATCTATCTATCTATCTATATCTATATCTATCTATCTATCTATCTATCTATCTATCTATATATATATATATATATATATATATATATATATATATATATATAGATAGATAGATATAGATAGATATAGATATAGATATAGATATATACTTTGTTTATCTGTTACGACCGGTTATTGATGCGCAAACAGAGAATTACCTTCAGCTCACCAGTCATTCGACAAAAAAATAAAAATATAAAAGCCAATCAAAATCGTTAAATGAAGGAGAAGAGTCTTCAGAACGCTACGCTCGGTGTAAACACTGCAATAACCCGTAGGAAATAAGCGATAAATCTAGATAAAACGTCGTTTAAATACAAATAATTACCCGGATTTTTTATTAAAAGGGCAAGGGTGCCTTTTATTTTTTATTAATACTATCTTTATCTCACGATCCGTCCCTATTGTTCATCTCTTTGAGTAGGTCCTCTAGACGTCATCTAGCGTCCGTACCTCACAACTACTTCAATGGGTAAGTATTGTTCGTAACCATGATGAGAAGAACACTGAAACTGATAAGATGTCAATATTATTCATAAGTATCAGCTTAAAGAGATTTTGATGGAGCGATCGTCGTAGGAAACGAGTTCAAATCCTAGACGAGACTGGTAGCATTGTTATATAGTCATATATCCACTTCTGACGTACTCGGGTATATAACGGAGAGACACAGAGAGACAGGTTAGCTTAGAGATGTTAGATCTTACTTGGTACATTTCTTGATTGTTGCTTACTCTTCTTCTATCTTGTCTGGCCGCCATCTTGTCTGGGTCTGGGCTGACTTATATCTAGGCTTTTGCTGGGGGATGACTTTCCTTCTTAATTCTTCTTCTGGGCTCATTGTCTTAATAATTTACACAAGACTTGGTTTTGCTTTATCAAGCTTTTATTCTTAGCCCATATTTTTTCCGCCGCAGGAATGAGGCTGACCCGGGAGCGGACAAACAAGGTCTACGCTCCTTGAAATCTGGGTCGAATCCAATAAACTAAATTACCTATTCTCACGTCTCTGAACGGGAGGTCAGTTGGGGGTCATCTAAAATGTCAATCTATAACCCCCAACGGTTATGGAAAATTACCCACCTCCGGTTTTAAATCTAACGAACTTTATTTAAAACCAACTTACAGGTTCACAATTTATGAGTTCTCATAAATTGCAACAGCATTTCAAAGAACGCTAAAATCTTTGGAAAATGTATGAATCTGATTATTCGCTCTCCAGCTATAGGTAAAAATAGGGCATAGGTTCTTTCATTCTGGTATGGCCAGGGGAAAGAAAAACTCTGAATTAAAATCTATTAAACACCCCTTAAAAGTGTCCTTATCTCTCACTCTGCTTGTGCGTAGGTGCCAAATAAAAGTATAAAACCAAAAATATTTGAATTTTTAGTAAAGAAATTCACAAACTGAAATAACGAGGTGCGCTTAGCGTAACGTTTATCTGTGTAGAAATGGAAATCGACAAACCGAGTACAAATCTTGGGCTAAGCTATTTGCTATTCCCTTTGTAGTAATACCTTTGGGAAGGGTAAGAATCTGTTCTACCCCACTGCGCAGTTAAGGGTAAATCGGAGGTTAGACTAGTTTCTTTAGCTTTGGTTAACCAGTTAGTCTGACAAGAGAAAAATTCCGCTTAAAAATTGACCTTTTGTCATGTCTTGATTGAGCGGAAGGATTGGTAAATACATATGTAAATTATAGATATTTTTAAAAAGTGGAGAATTAGATATTTTAGAAAAGTTGAGTAATGACCGACAGTGGTTTAATTAAAATTTATAAGAATTCAAGAAATTATGTTGCATAGATGAGGAAACTTGCTGTCACTTGGTTCCCAGTACGAATCACCGAAACTTGTGGGGAAAAAGTCATTAAACTCATAATAATTGAATTTTAAATAGGCTGTCTGGAAGCAGTAGCTGTTTGGATTCGCTCAAGCAAGAGAATTGAATTTTCAAACGCAGTCGGTTCGAAATAATAATCACAGGAGATCAGCACACATGAGGTCAGAATGATTGATTTACACGCCTATTTTGATTTAAAGTCCACTGATAATTTAGAATATTCGGCTGTTTTGATAGACATTTTCTTTGGATGGATAACGTTTTAGTAGTTATTCATGGGTTTTTATCAAGATTTCTTCGGCACATTTCTATTGGTCTCTTTTTATCATATGGGTGCTAGAAGGCGGTGGCTGCGGGTCTACATGTCTTAGGAATGACGTAAAACTCTATCTGATGGTGAGGTTCCAGTTTTGGAGGTTTGGGGAATGTGGAGCACCCCTTCATCACCATTGCTCCCTGGTCCACTCTGACCCGGAGTGGTAGTACCTGTTAGGGTCCCATCTATGGGTTAAATAGAAAAATGTATTTATAAAAAAATTGTATTATCCATTAAGAATTGATTTATTTCAAAACTTTATCGGCATTAAATGACCCACTGAGGTTAATATGCCGTAAAAAAAAACCAAACCAATCCAAACCAAACATTTATATTGGACGGGTTTGAAACTAATATCATTGAAAGGCAGTATGTACAATACATTGAGTATAGCGGCTTAGTAAGATAATAACATATACAATTACTATTTCAGGGTAGTTTTAGCTCAGTCAGTAGAGTATCCGCCTATGAATCATTAGGTTTCCTGTTCGATACTAACCCTCCCGCAAATCACCTCATGAGTAGCACAGCTCGGATCTGTCCGGTAAAGTGATTAGCTGATGGTAGTTGTGGTACATACACTGTTATAAAACATATATATTGGAGTTGGAAATCTTGAAACATCACCAATAAGTTTTTAACGAAATAGGAAAGTGTAGAAGTTATTTTGTTAGAGTAAATGGTTTTGTGAAAATGCAAAACTCAAAATATTGTATAAGTTCTGATTTTGCTTATTGTGTTTATAGATAGAAGAAAAAGATCATAGCAGTGACCTAAGTTGATATGTTTGTTTGAGCTGTCAGATCAATGGTGTAGCCTGTTTTGGGGGCTGGCGGTTAGAACACGTTGACTTTTCCGCGATGGAAAAATAGCTACACTTTGTCCTATAAAAGATATGCTCTAAATTGTAAAGGGTCAGTCAGACCAGATCGTCAGAACGAAACGTGTCACAAGGTCACGGAATTTTTTTGAATAGTTGAAATAAGAAAATTGCCTAGAAGAACTAGAATAAATAGACATTGCTACTAAGAAAAAAACTCCGATAAAAACAAAGTCCAGTCAATGCTAATTTGCATAGAACAAAACGCCAGACGAAGCTCCTCACCGTGTCTTTTCTCTCTGACCTAGGGTGCAAAAAATATTCATATCCATTATATATGATAATAAAAATGTTGTTATTGTTAATGGTGTGTTATTTCATTCTTAGTGTTACCAGCACCCACAGCAGCTCATTCCGCTAATCTCGTAACCCGTCACAAATGTTACGATTCATGAACAGTCATAAACTGTTTTAGCTAATTATTCAGATGTGACCCGATTTCGCAGGAGTGAAGACGCGATTGTCGGCTCTCGTGGGTCGATCTCACCCGCGGCGGAATCATGGGCTAAGAAAATAAAGCTTTATTACCGTAAGAACACAAAGTGTTGATGTTAATCAAATTATTAAACAAGCAATGTCCAACCGAGCCTATAAGTAGAATCGACGAACAAGAAAGAAAACAACCCAGCGAACGCCCATAGATCAGCCCAGAGAAAATAGCCGACGGCGTAGACGAAGAGGTAGAAGCAATAAGCAACAAGTCAGGAAACAGAAGAGCATAAAGTAAGAAGTATCATCTCTACCCATCAATAATATATCTATCTGTATGTCTCTATATTCTGTACCAGATATAACTCTCTCTCTCTCTCTCTCTCTCTCTCTCTCTTCTCTCTCTCTCTCTCCTCTATTATATACCCAAATCATGTTAGGGGTATATATTACACAAATACGCTCCAACCAAGTTGCATTGATTCCAGTTCTGCAGGTCAAAGGAACACGATGTGTGTGCAGAAGGCATCAAAAGAGCAGCTAGCCAGAGACACATGTGGTAGTCACGGAAGTAATTCATCTTATCAAGTACCATGATTGGCGTAGGACTACAGTCTTCTGGGAAAACTACCAGTTTGTCGAATGCGCTCAAAAAAGTAAAATAACTAGAAAAATAATGGTATTAATCGTATAGATTTTAGAATAATTTACACATTTACAAATTCAAAAGCTCCTAAACAACTAACTTTCAGGGTCTGTTGTCATGACAATTACACTGATATTTACACTGATATTTCTTTAATTTTTAAAAGAACATTTCCCAGAATCTGTTGTATATTAAATTGAAATCTTTTATAAGAATTAAACGTAATTTTCACCATCTTGGTTTTGATTTTTTTAATCGTATTTCTTAAACATATTGTCATTATTTATTTCTTATATATATATATATATATATATATATATATATATATATATATATATATATTATTTTCTGGAAAAAGTGACTTACCGGTGAGAATAGTCAGAATGGTTAGTTGATGCAATTTTCAAAATGATAAGACAGCGATATAACAAATATAAATTGCTCAAGACGTGAGTAGAGCAAAATATATATATATATATATATATATATATATATATATATATATATATATATACAACTGTAGGCTAAGAAGTTGTGACGTATGGATTGACGCCAAATTAATATATCGCTGGCAAATTCAAGGCTCTCTCGGTAAAGCGGCATTGGGCACTTATAATATCGTATTAATTCTTTACTTAGCTACGTCAATGAAACACTTGCTTCTGGGCAGCGTTATTTGTAATAGGTTGTTAACTGCATTGGACGGTAAATAATATCTGGCTCTCTATATCGGAATACACTTGGAAGGCATTTACACTATCCTCGTATAAGTAAATAAACTCACCTACCTACACTGACAAAACCCGTGCGTACATGCAATCAGCGACACACATATATAATACTAGCAGAAATACCCGGTCCATGACCGGACTAACATTTTTTTAAGTACACCAGAGAGAGAGAGAGAGAGAGAGAGAGAGAGAGAGAGAGAGAGAGAGAGAGAGAGAGTATAAGAGGAAAATAATTTATAGAATTAAAAACATTACCGAGAATTTGTACATTACAATATTTATTTTTGGAATTATTATTATCATTTTACATTTAAAATATTATTTTAAAATGTAATCCTTAACTTTTGCATTTTTTGAAACTTAAATATATTTTTCTAAAAATTGTTTTGTACATATGACAAAAACTCAAATTCATTGCTTATTGCGTTCAAGTGAAAAAGGTTTTTCTAAAATCATATATTAAAATTATATGCTTAGAATAAGAGCCCCATCAAACGCTTACTGTATAAAAAAGAAAGACGATTTTTTATTTCTAAAATAATTTAGAAATAAAAAAAAATGTCTTTCTTTTTTATACAATAGGGTTGGGTGGAACTGTTTTAACGGCAAGTTCACAACCCGTGGTGTGGGTTGGGCGGAAGTGTCTCAACAGGAGTGCTGTTTATTTCAGAACTCTTTTTTTCCCTTCTTTTTTTTTTAGCGAGGCCTACAGATGGCATCCGTCTCTGTCGGCTGACGCCACTTCAAAGGTGCCGACAGTGGCTGGGGGTGGGTGTAGCTGAAGATTATGTTAACGGTAGTTTTTTTTATTTTTCTGTCTTGAAAGTTGAAAGTGTCGAGGGTAGTGGAGTGGGGTGTCTGTATATGATTTTTTTCTTAATTATTGAATTATATCGATTAATTATTAAAAATAAAAAAAAACAAATTTTTTGTGTTTCTTAGTTATAAGCATATTAAGTGGTATGCAAGATTTCAAATATGATTGACCTCTCGTTTGTGAGTTATAAGTCGACACGTACATACTAAACTTCCTTTTATATAAATAGAATGCTATTATATTTACTCTCTCTGTCGCTCTACGTAGCGACGAGAAGAGTAGGCACGCTTAAATTAGCAGTTATAATCGTGGGATAATGGAATGGAAGCCGAAATTCCAGTCTCTTCAGGAAAATGCGACCGTTTCATTTTTATTTTATTTTATTTGCCAGACGATGGGGTAAGGTTAATCTCAAATACAGTAAAATAAACTTTAGCTTTTTATTTTATTTATCTATGTTTCTCTTGCTTCATTCTCGTCATTTAATTGTAAGTACATTAAATTTGATGAACACTTTCATTAAAGTTAATTTCATCTATAGGCCATAAGATCTTAATCTCTCTGTCTGCCTGTCTGTCTGTCTGTCTGTCTCTCTTTATATATATATATTATATATATATAATATATATATATATATATATATGTGTAAAAATGGAATTGGAATTGAATCCGACGATATGAGGAAGAATGATTAAAGAAAAGAAAGTACATAATGGATAATAAAAGATGAATTTAATCAATATCGCATACACATGTGTTTCGGTCAGTTTATATATGTGTACACGATTCTAACTTTTATTATTATTAAATAAACAAATGAAATGAAATAATAATAATAGAGAAATGTAAAAATATTCCGTACATAGAGAAAACTCGACCTTCGTTTATTTAATAATTTTAATAGTTTGAATCGTGTATAAATCGATAAACTGACCAAAACACATGTGTATATGATATTGATTAAATTCATCTTTTATTATCCATTCTGTACTTTCTTTTCTTTATTCATTCTTCCATATATATATATATATATATATATATATATATATATATATATATATATATATATATATATATATATATATCAAAGAAGACAAAGAAGAAACTTAAATAGCAGTTATATTAATAGTTATACATTTATTTCCACCGATATTAATTGGCTTCATCAGAGTGCGTATTTTCCGCAGATGGTACGGAAAATATGCCAAGATTCGTTTATACTGTTAAAATTACAACGTAAACTTTTAGGTATTATTTTTTATATACTACCTGACAAATCAAGGCGGTTGTTAGGTAGAAGGAAAAACAAATCTCATGAGTTTGTTATTTCAAAGTATATTTACTCCCCCCCCCCACCAACGACACCGTCCTTGCTTTTCTCATCAATAAATTAAAGGATATTTTTGTGTGTGTGTATGGGGGGGGGGGTTACAAAATCATTTTGTATTATTTAATTTTTGCTGTAATTCCGTTTTCAGAGCGAAAGAGATTTCAAAATTTCCAAAGATTTTTATCATTTGCTTGAAGCATTGTGTGTATATTTGTTTGGAAGTTGCTTTCGAGGGTTTATCGCAATTTAAAGAAAACAAGGCCCTGAGTATTTTGTTCATTTACCAGTGTTATTTAATGTTTCCTTGATAATTTGGGATGAAATATCTATAGATCAGAAAAATCCTGAGTCCCACAAAGGGATGTTTACAGCTGTTGGTATTAATCCAGACTTGTATGTTGGTATGAAGACATGGTACAGTACTATTTCAACCACTACACTAGCGACTCTGCAGGACAAGCAGGACGTTACCTTCACCCCCTTACACAGGAACAAATAAGATCGGAGCGACTTCAGCATAGCTTGACAAGTATTGCGCATGTTACACTGGCGCGTCTGCAGACTTTGCATCTTGCACCCATCCAGGGACACAGTGTGACTTCCGAGAAAGCAAATGCAGGAGGGGTGCCAGAAGAGCGGATGCCACTCTGCACCTAACGAAGGCATCCAACCTGGCCACCCGAAGTGTTCGCAGTCACTGTACCAGAGATTCCAGATATTTCCATTCAAAATTGTGCCTCTCAACCACTCACGCAGTTGCAGGGAAAAATGGACTCTACGCCATCGTCTTTAGTAGACGGAAGGATGCCAACACATATTGTGGTAATAACGTGTACATTTCTGTATTTGCTTTTAGCGTTTGAATGTATTAAAAACGGCATTTAATGGGAATACGATGTGATGCTGCACTTAATATAGAGCTTATATGAGAAAACACAATATTAATGGTGCGTGGTAACTGAGAGATAACAAGTGTCGTTGAGTTCATGTCTTCGCTACTCTAAATTTGATATACAGGTTTTATCAATGGTATTGAACATCCTTTACATATAAATATTACAAATATATATATATTATAATATATATATATATATATATATATATATATATATATGTGTGTGTGTGTGTGTGTGTGTGTGTGTATGTAAGTTAACCCGAATGAATGCTAAGTAAGGGATGCTTTTATTTGGGATCATCGAAATCTCATTGTACAACCATACAGTATGCTCTTGTAGGTGCAAATATATATACTCATACAAGATTTTATAAAAAGAGCTCAATGTATAATAATCAATAAATTAAATTATATACAGAGCAATATTCAACTTTCACAGAAAGAAAAACTTAACAAAACGTCAACCCGTTATATTTTTATTCAACCAGAAACTCAGAAAATGAGTCAAGCCTCATCAGACAGGTTTTACAAATAGGTATTTGTAAAACCGGTCTGTTATATATATATATATATATATATATATATATATATATATATATATATATATATATATATATTGTTAAATAATGCAGCCATTTTCTGTCTGCAAGTTTTGAAGATGGCCCACGATAGGGCAGAAAGTACTCGGTCTATGACATATGGCAAATACATCAACCAATTCTCGCCAGATATTACAAAAATAATCCGGCAATACGAAAAAACAAAGGACAAAACTTGCAGACAGAAAATGGCTGCATTATTTAACAATATATGCCTACAAGAAAAAATGCTGCCTAAATACACACACACACACACACACACACACACACACACACACACACACACACATATATATATATATATATATATATATATATATATATATATATATATACAGGAAATAAGTATAAAACACGCGACTAAATTGTTAATAATTTCCTTATTACTGCACAAATTCCTCCGAAAATGTAGGTGTGGTATCTAGATTCGATGGTATTAGTATACATTTTCGAGTTTATAAAATCTATCCACCAAAATAAACTTATTAAGAAAGTTATTAAGAAGAATACATTTTCGAGGCTGGAGATAAGTATGAGACAGTTTTGAAAATTGGTATTTAACAGCAAAATTGTACAAAATTCAATATTTACATTTATTCCCTTTCCATTGTAAAACTTCAACACACATGTTTTGCATTGAATCAATAAGTTTTCTGAGAGCTTCAGGTGGAATTTCATTCCAATACTGTTTAATGCAAGATTTTAAAGTTCTCTATATTCAAATTGACGTTTATTTGTGTGTATACTCTTCTTGACGAAATGCCCCACGATTTTCTATTGGGTTTAAATCTGGAGTCCTGTTGAAAATGGCATTATTGGTTTCTAGACGATTCATAAATGGGACAAAACTTTTTTTCCAACGCATTGATATATCGAGCTGAGTTTTGTTTCTCTTCCAAATCTACTAAATCAGCCTTTCCAGACGCAGAAAAAGCTCCCCAGATCCTCCTAAAAAAATGGTCTTTTTGAATACAGCTGCTTCTCCTTTCTTAAATCATGCTAATTACACTGGGGGTCGTCGGGCCCATCCAAATTAAACTTTTTCTCATCAGAAAACACCACGGTTTCTTTACCCTATGTACGCGCATCGTCTTGTGTTCAGCAGTTAAAGGATGGGCTGTCTTTTGCAATTCATGGAGAAGTTGAGGAACTCTTCTTGGAGTGATGGTTAAATTCTGAGATTTTTTGCAGATCTCTTGAGCTTGATTGTCCTTTAGAAGGTTCTAAAAAAGTCGACGTCTGGCTGCATTTGTAATTTTAGGTGGACGACCTGGATGTTTTCTGGTGCCATACGATTCAGGGTCCTTTAGATAATTTCTCACAACTGTTCGGGACCTCGACAGTTCTCTTGCAATGAAATTTATAGATTTTCCTTCCAGTTTGTTGTCGGAAATTTGCCCTTTTTCATTTTCATTAAAGTGGGGACCTAGGCATTTGCAATAACTGTATTCAATTATGAAATGTTTAAATAGGACTCACGTGGCCTAAAATCATGATAAGAGTCTTTTTATAATCTGCGCATGCACTTATTCTTCCTTTAGCATTCTGAAGTAAACCAGATACGCAAATTTTCAAAACCGTCTTATATTTATTTCCACCCTCGAAAACGGAGTTTTGTTAATAAATTTTTGTTTGTGTACATTTGTTATAAAATCGAATATGTATACTAATACCATCGGATCTAGGTACCACACACAAATTCTCAGAGAAATTTGTGCTGTAATAAGAATTTTCTTTACAATTTAATGGGTTGTCTTATACTTATTTCTCCCACTATATATATATATATAATATATATATATATATATATATATATATGATATTAATTGTATTTAGAATTTTCATTTATGTGAAGGTTTTGCAGCGATTACTCAATGTAATTTTAACATAGAAAACCTGAAGGTTTCGTAATAAGTATTATAGATACTTTATGCAAACACTTATTAATATTTTCCAGAATCCAAATCGTTTAACCTTGAGATAAATAAGCATATCAAATAAATTGATGCCACTTGGAATAAAAGAAAATATGCCAGAAATTTCAAAAGGATATTTAATATGAAAATACAAAATCAGCGTAAGCTTTTTTCACCAGGAATTACTACAAACTTATAATCATTGCGAGCTAATAGATAGAACGATGAGAGTTATATATAGCAACAAGCAAAAGTATCCGGTCCATGACCGGACGAAAACATTTTTAGGAACACGGTGTAAAAAATAATTCAATGGATAAAAACACATGCAAATGACATATTTAGAAAGATTATTCTATATTCTTTCCAACCAAATAAATATTTTAAACATTTGACAAAAAAAAAAAAAAGAATTTGATCTTACGTTAAAATTTAGTCATAGTTGTAGCGGACATTTTGAACGACGGCTAGCCAACAGGGAGCTGATATAGGCAGCAGGGAAGCCCCTGCTGATACACCAGAAGCAGGAGCAGCTATATGATACTTTCCGAAAATCGTTTGATTTTTGTTCAATTAATTAATTATATCCCTTAATCAGTAAACATTAATACCCAAATTTGGTGTGTTTCTTAATTAGAAAGATATTAAGATATATGCAAGATTGTTGCATACCCTTTCTTACTTCTTACTTCTGGTCGTATTTTCTTCTGGCCGGCTTTGCTATTTCTTCATCTATCTTGGTCTGGTCTCTTCTAAGGTCTGGACTTTCTTGGGGTCTTCGGGTCTGGTTTCTGTTAGGGATTTCTCCTTATCAGAAGCCCTGTGTCATTGTTAGTTTTTAGGTAATAAACGCAAGACCTCGATTTACTTTGATGTTACTTTATTTTCAAACTCCAACCCGGACATCTGCGCAGGTGAGACTTACATCCTACGAGCTTGGCTCCTACCTTCTAACTGAAAACTGGGGACTCTGAAAAAGGTCCCACGTGACTTCACGTATTTTGGCGGGCTTCTGTAATTTTCCATTGAAGGACCCGGCCATGGTATGAAAAGGGTCATCCCTCAGAATTATAGGGGACCGACAATAATCTTATGCAACCGCATAGATTATGTAACAAGATTTCGAATCTGAGTGACGTCTCTTTTCGGAGTTTTAGATCGACACGTACATACCAAACTTTCTTTTATATATATAGATAGATAGTAGAGCGATCAGAGAACTCCAGCTGGGAACAATTTTTCTTTTCTAATATTATTTAATGGCTTATATCTTTATGTAAATATTCAAGCTAGAAAGATTTGATATTTTCTTGTCAAATTTACACCATTTTTAATTTCCTTTCATTTTCCGGTTTGATCATCTGAATGTCAGCACTGGTGTTTGCCGTCCGATTGAGGGTTGCATTATTGCATTCGAATAAGTATCTTCATTGAGTAAGTAAAAAGTAAAGTAAAGTCGACGGGGCGGCCTAAAGTCGGTATCAGCCAGTCAGCGAGGGAGTCTATCCCATTTTCAATAGCGCCAGACCAAGGAGATTGTTTTAGCATCTGTGGTGGAGCGCCACACCTGCCATCAGCTCCTTACTTTACCGCACATATCCCTGTGCTACTCATACGCTGAGTTGGCGAGGACCGGAATCGAACTAGGAACCATGTGGTTTCTCGCCGAACGCTCTACCGACTGAGCTAATCCGGCCCTTCATTGAACTAACCTTTATTTATTTATCTGAATTTTTGAGCTGAGACTTGATGTGTATCATTTTGATTTTTCAGTCTGTTGTCCTCGTTAATATGTTGTTGTAATGGAATATTCCACACTCTCACTCACCCATGTGGTCTGACTATATATATATACTGAGAACGGCATTATGCTGGCCTGGATTCGAGGATTAGTAGCGTACCTTGTCTGTCTTATTGTATCCGTCAGCAATAAAAACTTCTATCTTAAATCTACGAACGTGTTGACTGGTTCTTCCACCCGACTACAACATTGGCTGATTGTATCGCTTTTAAGGACACAACAACTGTAAAAACGTTTCGGCCGCCGTAACCTCCCACCTTCTTCAGGTGTTCCCTGCCTATCCGATGAACCAAAGAATCATTTTGAATAGTGTATCAATAAAAGTGTTGAAGAACTTTTGAAGATGTCTTTCTTATCTATATATAATGGAGATAGACTGCATTTTTGTCTGAAGCCGAAACTCCGTCACGGCTGATGTCAGACATTCCAAACATAACTCTAGCGTTTATCAATGAGAACCTAATTTATAATCAATTTGTGTTACACTTAATATTAAAGGAACAAATTGCTTTATATACAAGTATTAAGATGCGTTTGTAATATTTGCTGGTTTGTAATATTTGCATAGCCAATTTTCAACGAATCTTTTAATAAATGCATGTTTAGTTCTAAACAGTTTCTAATTAATATTTTAATTTTTATTTGTATTTATAATTATTTCATGTATAAAGTTTTGCGAGAAATTAATTTAAAAATAAAGATACAGCCACTAATTTCAATCTTACCTTAAATTATTAGTTATGGTCTTTTGTCCGTGACTACTCCCGTTTTCGTTGCGGTAAAAAAAAAATATTTTTAAAGTTTTAATAGAGTTAATTTTTAATGAAAAAATTTATAGATAAAATTTATTTTTAATTTTTGCGGCACCTTCACAAATATAACAAGTATTTTTTATTTCAAATTATTTTATTTCTATTAGGAATTTTTTTAAATTTATAGATAAAATTTATAGATAAAATTTATTTTTAATTTTCGCGGCACCTTCACAAATATAACAATTATTTTTTATTTCAAATTTTATTATTCCTATTAGGAATTTTTAAAAAATGTTTACATTTATTTTTAATTCAAAATTTGTTTACGGTTATTCCATACTAATATTAAAATTAAAATAACAACCAGTTCTGAGCGATGCTTTTCCGCTAAATATGATGACCCTGATTTATTTAGAAATTAAGAAATATCTTTTAATTTTAATTTGTCATAAATTCCCTTACAGAAACAGACGACAAAAAACAACAACAAAAAAAAAAATGATTTTACGTGTTTTTTTTTTTAACACTTAGCGCTTCTTTCTTAAACTAAAAATTAATCTTTATTTTTTATCATAATTGACGCAATACTTTTAAAATTCATTATTCAACAATGTTTAACCGAAGTTTGGTTTGTATAAACAAAAGCGGTGATAAAAAAAAAAGTCCCCTACCTAATCGATTTAGGTAGGGGACTTTTTAAATACAATAACATGATACAAACACCATGAAAAAATTTATAGATAAAATTTATTTTTAATTTTCGCGGCACCTTCACAAATATAACAAGTATTTTTTATTTCAAATTTTATTATTCCTATTAGGAATTAAAAAAAAGATGTTTACTTTTATTTTTAATTCAAAATTTGTTTACGGTTATTTCATATTACTAATGTTATTTTTCATCATTTATTTAAATTAATTGTAGCGAGAAATTAATAGTATTTTGTTCAATGCTTAAACAATGTTTAAACAATACACATTCATCAATAAGAGGATTACTATTCTGTATTAGATGATTGAAAATAGCATTTTACTTCGAGTTTTATATAAATTTTGTTTTGTTTTTAAAAATTAAATAAATAAAATTATTCGTCGGATCTGAAACCCCCCATCTAAAATTTTTTAAATCTTTTTTTTTTCTTCAATGGATTATTATCGATTACACACCAATCTATCAGATTGTAAAAAAAAAATTCAAAAAAGTTATTTATTTTTCGAGTTTTCAGGGGTGCTCAGTTCCCCGTATAAGTTTATTGTAAATCGATCCCCCATATCGGAACCGCTAAAAAATTTTTTTTTTTTTTCCTTCAATGGATTGTTATCGATTACACACCAATCTATCAGATTGTAAAAAAAAAAAAAAAGCGCCTGATTCAAAAATAAAGAACTTTTTTGTTCTTTAATTTTTGAGTTTTCAGGGGTGCTCATTTCCCCGTATAAGTTTATAGTAAATCGCTCCCCCTATATTGGAACCGCTCTACCTTAACAGTTGGGCTGAATTTACACAAAGGTGTCAAAATTAAGGTGACATTGAAAAAAACAGAACCCACAAATTTTGTAATAAAACTGTTAATTGTAACTAGGGGGGTTTAGCGTTAGGATTTGAGGTTAGAGTTGGTGTTGGGGTTTAAGGTGAGTTTAATGGGAAAATAAATAAATAATTTGGGTTCTGTTTTTCTGGGCCACCCTAACTTTGACACGTTTGCACCAGTTTCCTTTCGAGCGGTTCTGATATGGGGCAGCGATTTACTATAAACTTATATGTCGGCATGAGCACCCCTGAAAACTCAAAAAATAAAGAACATTTAAGAATTTTTTTAAAAACCTGATAGATTGGTGTGTAATCGATAATAATCCATTGAAGGAAAACAATAAAATAAATAAATGAATAAATTTTGTAGCGGTTCTGATATGGGGGATCGATTTACAATAAACTTATACGGGGAACTGAGCACCGCGGAAAATAAATAATTTTTTTGAATTTTGTTCTTTTACAATCTGATAGATTGGTGTGCAATTGATAATAATCCATTAAAAGAAGAAAAAAAAAAAATTAAAAACAAAAATTTTAGATTTGGGGTTTCCAGATGCTCAGATCTGCCAATTATTCAATTTAATGCTTACTTTAATGGATATAAAATTTATTAAATCTCTAAGAAAATGAATTAAGAGTGTAACAACATATATTATATTCATTAATTTATTGTACAAACATTTTTACATAAACTAGCAAAAAATGCCATCTGGGCGGTTATAAAAATTAATTTTTGAAAGATAGTCTGAGTTAAAATTTCCATAAGAGGGTTTGTATTATCGGTAAAATCATCAAATTTATTAAAGGAGTAAAGAAAAAATGAAACCATTTGAAATGGAAACTTACTTCTGTCCCCCTCAAATCAAAATGTTGCATGCATCTATTGATTATTAATTAAATAATATTTTATCAATGACAGTGTTTTGATGTAAGCAGTGACGTAGTTTTAGTTACAGACAAATTGATACTGAATCTATTATCAAAAGATTTTATTTATTGAAAAAACTTTTTACAAAATTCATATTTTTACATAAGTGTACCAAACAAAATTTAGTTGAAAATAAATCTATAAATTAGATATTTTTATTTACTCCAATTAAAAAAAAATTAATATTAAATATTATTTAGCATTTAAAAATTGATTTAAGGGTATTTGCCTGCTCATCCCACTTATGAGGAAGTATCATTACTCTATTTTATTTTATGTAATATTTATTTACACTAAAACTAAATGTTTGTTAAATGTAAAATAAATAAAGTGAATGTTTTTTTTTTTTTAATTCAAAATTTTTAGAAATAATCAAAGCAATAAAAAATCATTTTGTATAGTTTATTGTTTTATTCATTGATAAACCAAATTTAATTTTATTATTGAATATTATTTCAGGAAAAACTTTGGTGTAGAAAGTTAACTTTCCTAATTTCTATTTCAAATTGTTTATTTTTTACTCCTTTAATGAATTTGATGATTTTAATTACTAAAATCATTAAATGTTGAATGTCCTTTTAAAGTTTTTGGCATATTTTGGCATTGTTGTTTTTTATTACTTTATTTGATTTATTAATTTTACAGCAACATAGTTTTAGTTACAGACAAATTGATACTGAATCTCTTATCAAAAGATTTTATTTATTGAAGAAAATTTTTAAGAATTTATATTTTACAGAATTTTACCAAATAAAATTTAGTTGAAAATAAATCTACAAATTAGATATTTTTATTTACTCCGATTAAAAAAAAATTAATATTAAATATTATTTAGCATTTAAAAATTGATTTAAGTATCATTACTCTATTTTATTTTATGTAATATTTATTTACACTAAAACTAAATGTTTGTTAAATGTAAAATAAATAAGGTGAATGTTTTTTTTTTTTTATTTCAAATTTTTAGAAATAATCAAAACAATAAAAAATCATTTTGTATAGTTGATTGTTTTATTCATTGATAAATCAAATTTAATTTTATCATTAAATATTATTTCAGGAAAAACTTTGGTGTAGAAAGTTAACTTTCCTAATTTCTATTTCAAATTGTTTATTTTTTACTCCTTTAATGAATTCAATGATTTTAATTACTAAAATCATTAAATGTTGAATGTCCTTTTAAAGTTTTTGGTATATTTTGGCATTGTTGTTTTTTATTACTTTATTTGATTTATTAATTTTACAGCAACATAGTTTTACTTACAGACAAATTGATACTGAATCTCTTATCAAAAGATTTTATTTATTGAGGAACATTTTTAAAGAATTTATCTTTTTACAGAATTTTACCAAATAAAATTTAGTTGAAAATAAATCTATAAATTAGATATTTTTATTTACTCCGATTAAAAAAAAATTAATATTAGGTATTATTTAGCATTTAAATATTGATTTAAGTATCATTACTCTATTTTATTTTTATATAATATTTATTTACACTAAAACTAAATGTTTGTTAAATGTAAAATAAATAAGGTGAATATTTATTGTTTTATTTCAAAGATTTTAGAAATAATCAAAACAATAAAAAATCATTTTGTTTAGTTGATTGTTTTATTCATTGATAAATCAAATTTAATTTTATCATTAAATATTATTTCAGGAAAAACTTTGGTGTAGAAAGTTAACTTTCCTAATTTCTATTTCAAATTGTTTATTTTTTACTCCTTTAATGAATTCAATGATTTTAATTAATAAAATCATTAAATGTTGAATGTCCTTTTAAAGTTTTTGGCATATTTTGGCATTGTTGTTTTTTATTACTTTATTTGATTTATTAATTTTATAGCAACATAGTTTTAGTTACAGACAAATTGATACTGAATCTCTTATCAAAAGATTTTATTTATTGAAGAAAATTTTTAAGAATTTATATTTTACAGAATTTTACCAAATAAAATTTAGTTGAAAATAAATCTACAAATTAGATATTTTTATTTACTCCGATTAAAAAAAAATTAATATTAAATATTATTTAGCATTTAAAAATTGATTTAAGTATCATTACTCTATTTTATTTTATGTAATATTTATTTATACTAAAACTAAATGTTTGTTAAATGTAAAATAAACAAGGTGAATGTTTTTTTTTGTTTTTTTATTTCAAAATTTTTAGAAATAATCAAAACAATAAAAAATCATTTTCAAATTGTTTATTTTTTACTCCTTTAATGAATTTGATGATTTTAATTACTAAAATCATTAAATGTTGAATATCCTTTTAAAGTTTTTGGCATATTTTGGCATTGTTGTTTTTTATTACTTCAATTCATTTATTAATTTTACTTAGATACTACCCCTCTGATATTGAATTTTAAATCCCACTCGGCTCAGGCTATATTTTTCAAAATTTTATTTTTACACCGCCCGAAGGGCGGTTTTGTTATGCTAGTTTTTTTAATGATCGTAGCGCCTCTCGCATTGATAGGCATGGAAAACATTATATATATATCACAAACATCGTCTGTTTGTTTACGTCTCGTAAGTTCGTGTAGAGGTCACTTAAGAGGAATATAAATACTACTACTTAACAAAGCGAAGAAAATCTTGCTAAGTCCGTTTGGTGTGGAGGTAAGACACTTGCCTGCTAATTTGACAGACAGGTTTCGAATCACACACGGGGCGGTCTTCGTATCTATAGCTCTGCTGATGAGGCCTAATAGGCCGAAATGTACATACAGAGATTGATTTTTCTCGATTTGTTTAGCCTTACATTTAAATAGTTTAATCCCGCCTAATTAATTATTAATGAATTAAATTTCAAAAAATAGGTTCGACTTCATTTAAGCACATATTCTCCCATATATATATATATATATATATATATATATATATATAAAGTAAAGTCGACGGGGCGGCATAAAGTCGGTATCAGCCAGTCAGCGAGGGAGTCTACCCTCTTTTCAATAGCGCTAGACCAAGGAGATTGTTTTGGCGTCTGAGGTGGAGCGCAACACCTACCATCAGCTCCTTACTTTACCGCACAGATCCCTGTGTTACTCATACGCTGAGTTGGCGGGACCGGTATCGAACTAGGAACCTTGTGGTTTCTAGCCGAACGCTCAACCGACTGAGCTAACCCGACCCCTATATATATGGTATCAAGTATTCTTATATAATACTAATAATTTTCAACTAGATCTGTTTTATCTCATAGACCGGTCCTAAACAGGCACCACCACCCTAAGCCATAGTGTACATGGAAGTAATGGCTATGAAGAGTTATTACACAATCCCAAGATCCACAGAACCAAGTCCTACATGGCAGACTAAGTAAAACTTTGTACATAACAAAGAGACAAAGAAAGAAAAAAAACAAGGGAAGGGGTTTAAAGGGGATAAACATGAAACGAGGAAACATTTGAGGCATGAGGAGGCAGTTGGATGTGCTTTCCTGAAATTGATGTTTGGCAGCGAAATTTTCATAAGAATACAACGAGCAGATCGATTGTTTCCTGTTCGATCAACAGGTACCCGAAGTTTGCTAATTAGAGGAAATGATAGATATAGAGCCAGGGGAACTTCCTTTGCAGAAATAAAAATGAAAATAAAAGAATGCTATAATTGGACGTTGAACGAATAAAACTAATTGCTTTGTGTGCACTGGAACCGACCTAACGCAGATTACAAAAGAAAGGAAAGGAAGTAGAAAGAATAAAGAGAGAGAGAGGAAGAGAGAGAGAGAGAGAGAGAGAGAGAGAGAGAGAGAGAGAGAGAGAGAGAGTGAAAGAGAAGGAGAAGAGGAGGGTAAAGTAATAAATACATGAGAGAGAAAGAAAAAGAAAAGCAGGAGTTTGTATAGGTCTATTCTTCTCTTCTTACCTTCTAATGATATGTTTCGGCTTCTAAAGTGGATCGTTTGTTGTTTCTTCTCTGACGGTCAGATCCCTCTCTGTTTTTGTGATATTTTTAGACGTCTTTATTCAGCCAAAGTTAACCATCACGCGTGGGTGAAATAGCCATATTCGAGACAGCTAACCCCCCATTTTCTAAGTCTTTTTTTCTGTTTTCACTAATCACTTTGACCAATCAGAGAACAGGTACCAAGTCAACGGAAGGCAAACCCTTTTAAATTTGCTTTTACAATTATTCCATGATTCAGAATTAGCGTTATTTTTAATTTCTATAATCTACCGTGCATAATTTATAGGCAACCTATCAATTATGTAACAAGGAGAGATATGGAAAAATCAAAAGTAAAGGGATAACGAATTAATGTGAGAAGGGAATAGCTAGGAGGTAAGACAAATAAAACCGAATGAGTATAGGGGTCGAGTTAATACTGTTCTAAGTGACAATAATCTAGAGTTTGTTGGTTCAATCCTGACTACAAGCAAACGTAACATAGAATACTTAACACAGCTTAACACCTGTATCGGGTTATGGTTAACGGAATGAAAAAAAAACGATAAACACATGAGGTCACATCGGCCGAACTGTTGTGTATATAACAATAAAGATGAGGACAACTGTCCGAAAAATTTTAATGATACGATGTCAGGGTCTAGCACATTAATAACTAGGCCACGGGTACAGCCTGCCGCATGGGTTGAATAAAAAAATTGTTAGGCTGAATAAGGGCATATTGTTCACACGGTTGATGGATTTACAAGTGTACATTTATAAATCCTTTTATAAGGGGAATAAAAATCACTGGGCCATGTAGACTCGTTGCCAGATGTAATAAAAAACTGTTGTAAATAATCTCAAGACTTGTGTAACTCATTAGGCCTTCGGGTAATTCCATGTCAAATCATCCAGTTCATGTCGCTCACTTATTTCAATATTTTTGAAGTTTTTTTTCCAGGTGTGGGCTATGTTAAAGTTAGACAATCCCCAGAATTTGAGCTTCCAATTCAAAAAATTGACCGAGTATTTCGATTTTTAGGCCTCAAAATTTTAGGGGTTGCGCCAAAAATGACAACGTTTTGTAATTTATTTTCTTCTGTAAATTGAGTTCTAGATTTTCCCTACTTCGAAAAATTGGTTTATATATTATTTTTTTTACTCAAGGAATCCAAACAACGTATCAAAAATCTCTTAAGATTAACCAATTTTAAGTTATTAATGATTTCTGATTTTTTCATAGCAAGATAAATAGGTGGGGAAACCCCAATGTGGCATTGCATCAATGACGAAATAATTTTTAAAAATAATATCATAATTTGAGGGGTGGGTGACAAATTTATTTTTTGTGGATGATTTGACCTGGAGTTACTCCATCGTACTAGCTTTTTCACTTACACATATATTGGAATCTGGGTTAAGTCATGTGCATTATTTACTAAGCAAGCATAAGAGTATTCTGAGCATAGGACGTGGTAATTAACGATTCAAAATCTCAAACCTGCAACTTAATATGCGTGAGCTCCTCAGTGTCCACCCAACCCATTCCTTCCATCGAAAATAATTAAAAATTAAAGGTGCATTAGTTGTTCAGATATTTTTCTCATGTACATTATATTGTACATGGTAGATCAGATACGTTTTGTAATTTAATTTTCAATTAATTTATTTGCTGGTGAATGGAAATCAAATTTGGTTACAAGGCGCATATCAAGAAAAAATTGTGAGAACCCCTAGATAATATCGACGCCAATAATAGCCTCAAAATTAGGTCAGCAAATTTCAACCTGTAGATAAGTACTGAATACTAGGTACGCCTGCATTTATCCCTTTCTCTCTCTCTCTCTCTCTCTCTCTCTCTCTCTCTCTCTCTCTCTCTATATATATATATATATATATATATATATTATATATATATATAAATCAGACCGTCTCTTTCCTTCTTTATTTTATCTATTTATTTCTAACTATCTCAGTCTGTACATTTCCATTTTTCTTTCTTTTGTCTTTCTTTCATTTCGTCTCAGTCTTATATTCCTCGCTTCTTTCTTTCTGCTTTTTTTTCTTTCTATTTATTTATCTCTCTCTGTCTGTCTATCTTTCTGTCTTTTTTCTTTCCTTCTT
This sequence comes from Doryteuthis pealeii, assembly GCA_023376005.1. Lineage (NCBI taxonomy): Eukaryota > Metazoa > Mollusca > Cephalopoda > Myopsida > Loliginidae > Doryteuthis > Doryteuthis pealeii. The sequence goes on along the minus strand of CM042141.1, from coordinate 75,144,251 downwards.
TCTTCTTTTCTTTCTCTGTCTAATAATTCATTCTTTTTTCTCTTTTTTCTTTATTTTTCATTTTGTACGTTTTTTCTATAGCTGTTACCAAAAATGAAATTGCATGAGAGGTGTATTTATTCTTAATTGCTACATATTCATACATTTCGCTACAAAGTTTTAATACTATTGAGTTAATAAATAATACCTAATAATGTTCATTTAGATTATAAATATATAAAGTTCCCATAGAAATGATAATGCAGCTTTTAAAAAAAGTGTAGTGGTAATGTATAATAACTAATAATATCCATTCAGTTTATAATCATATGAAGTTCCATTAGAAATAATAATGTAGATTTAGAAGAAAATGAACTTTTTATTAAAACATGCAAAAGGTGTATTCCTTTATGTGAGATATATATGTAAACTATTATTCATAACTAAATAATCCTTTAACATTTTGTATAAAATGTTAATAGTCTGCTAAATCAAATACACTTGTATTTTATTATTTCTAGGTAACAATATACGATCAACATGGATATTATTAGGGGTTATTTACTATAAAACTTTACAACATTAAAATTCAGTAACGTAATAATATCCACTTTAAATGCATAATGTCCCACTAGAAATCATAAAAGGCTTGCATTATTGCCAAAACTTTTTTTTTTAAATCTTAAAGGTGTAGTTATTGATGGGAGAAAGATTTACAGATAGATAGATAAATAAGATGTACTTAGATAGAAAGATAGATAGATAGATAGATAGAAAAATAAATAAAGAGGGGGTACTTAGATGGATAAATAGTTAGATATATGGCACGATAATTATTGTAGGAAAAATGATTGATACTGTACATTACAGTATATTCATCATAGTACAATCGTTGGCAAGATAGTCTCACAGATCAATTACTGCTGGAAAGTGAGTTATATCCTCGCTGGATGCCTTATACTTATTTTCACATAATCTCGCATAAATTATTGACAGACCCTGTAGCGAGAATTCAAACGGGCCAAGTGGAAAAATACCAGGACCGCTGGTAACCCTGACCCCCAAAAGCGCAAATCCCGCGCGTCACGTGATTAGTTAGTTAGAGAATCACATTCAACCTGAGAATTTAAGCAGAGTAGACGTGCTATTGCTGAGGTTGAAACTCACCCACGCGGCGAATAATGGGTTAAATAAATCTTGATCAAGGAAAAAATGTCATGTGCTCTAATTAATTACATGACTCAACCGTTAGCCCTTAGAAGAAGCAGTTAGAAGACTAGACGACAAGATGACGGCCAAAGAAGAAGAGGAGGAAACATGACGACCAGATGTAGTAAAGAAAAAATGAAGAAACAAGTAATCTGTAATGCCTCTGTCTCTCTGTCTCTCTGTCTCTATCACCCGAGTTTCCTCTCTTGTTTATATACCCGATGTATGATGTACGGTGTCAATGTGGGTATATAACATTGTTACCTTGTGTCACATCCTTACCCATGGCAAAAAGGTTGGATAAATATCTACTCATATTTTTGCCTTACACAAAAATCATTATCGACTAAATGTAAATGTGTTGGCACTTATGGTTTAAAGATTATTCTTTCTTCATTTAAACCCATATCTACCGGCGTCTATCGACTTCAATTTAACTCTACTGTCCAATTCTATTTAAAGAGATTTTCGATTTCTGTTGGTTTTTAAATTCCCTATTTACAACGTCTGCATAAATCACGCAATGTCAATATTTGTATCAGGTTTAACGCTTTTTTCCTTTCATTCGAAAGCATTAATTTACAGTTTTACTGGCCAGGAATTTGAAATAGCACATTTTGTTCTGAAAGTTGGACTTAAAATGTTTAATAACAGAATAATGTCCAAACAAAGGAAATTTGTAATCAAGCTATGTTTGTATAAATTCAATCTGGATATAAAATCGATAGTTGGAAATTGCATCAACATAATAGTATTGAATAAGAAAACTGTGACGAGACTGAAGGGCAGACCTATGAACAAGCGGATTCCCAGCCCCCACAAACAAAGCGCGTCAGGATATGTTTGGCCTGTGCGAAGGGGAAGAGTGTGGCGAGTGGCTACGGATATTCGAACTCGCTACCTCCTCGTAGCTGAAATTCTCTCCCAAACCTGATGAAGTATATCGGAATTTGCATTAGCGCAGCCGAACGAGCAGAAATAAGACGGACTCAGGGAGTGAGGAAGAAATTGTTTGGACGGCTGTTACATAATCTATGCGGTTGCATAAGATTATTTTCAATCCCCTGTAATTCTAAGGGGATGACCCTTTTCATATCATGGCCGGGTCCTTCCATGGAAAATTACAGAAGCCCGCCAAATATGTGAAGTCACGTGGGACCTATTTCAGAGTCCCCAGTTGCAGTTGGACGTCAGGCAGAGCGGTCGGCCATTTTATGCTCTGTCTAAACTGGAACTCACGCACGCTATGTTAGTTAGTAGATGTCTGGGTTGGGGATTGAAAATAAAGTAACATCAAAATCGAAGTCTTGTGTTTATTATCTAAAAACTAACAATGACACAGAGCTTCTGATAAGGAGAAATCCCTAACAGAAAACCAGACCGAAGTCCCCAAGTCAACACCAGACGCAAGATCTTAGAAGATGCCAGACCAAGTTAAGATAGATGATAGAAATACCAAATACGATCAGAAGCAAAGTCGGCCAGAAGAAAATACGACCAGATATAGAAGAAAGAAAGAGATATATAACATTATAATTATTTAGTGCCAGTGAAGAAGGTGCTATGCAACACGGCAAGTGAAATCTGACGACTGCTATTTGAAGTGAGAGTGGCGTGTTCGGTTGGGAAAGGAATTGCATTTCGTTTGCTGGAGAGACTTGCAAAGGATTGATTTTATCTTGAATTTCTGGACCTGCATTCTTTGTTGATAAATAGATAGATATTTATATTGATTGTGCGAAAAAGTAGTTAGATTAGATTGTGCGATAATCCATAACAAATATGTTATCAGTCTTCATGTGAATTCAATCCGGTGACATAATCGATGAAGTGAAGATAGTTATCTAAGTGAAGATAGTTATCGAAGTGAATATATATATATATATATATATATATATATATATATATATATAAGTAAAATAAAGTCGTCGGGGCGGCCTAAAGTCGGCATCAGCCAGTCAGCGAGGGAGTATATCCCCTTTTCAATAGCGCTAGACCAAGGAGATTGTTTTTGCGTCTGAGGTGGAGCGCCACACCTACCATCAGCCCCTTACTTTACCGCACAGATCCATTGTGCTATTCATACGCTGAGTTGGCGAGGACCGGTATCGAACTAGGAACCTTGTGGTTTCTAGCCGAACGCTCTACCGACTGAGCTAACCTGGTCCCTTTTAATTTGTTTCCTTTTTTCATTTAAGGGATAAAGAAATGACTGAAAAAATTATCAAGTCTTTACATTTGAAAATGTCTGCTCATGATTCTCGGTCATATCCTAAAGTTTACTTAGAGGCTATTTTTAGTCAGTGACTCCCTCTATCAAAATCTTTATTGGGTAAGTAGTTTTTAACCCCCCTCTCTCTCTAACTCTCTCTCTCTCTTTCAATCTAATGTTACACAGTTTTTACTTCAGTACAATTCAATGCTGAATACAATGGCTTTTTCTTGTTAAAATCAATATTTTATCCTCTTATATAATGCAACACTTGAATACAGCTATAGTCATATATTTTCAAGAAACCCATGTAATATTATTGCAAATTTTAAAACATCTTATAGAAACACCTCTGCAATTTTACAAGTTAGTTTTTAGAGAAAAGGAAGCAGAATATTTCTTTATTTATGATACAAAAAAGACTTCGAGGTACGGCTGGAAGAGGATACAGTCAATTTTCTTTTGATTTGTTTTGGTTGTTTTGTTTTACGGCGTATCAACCATTTTGGTGTCATTTAGTACTGAATCGTCATTTTTATATCAGGTAACTAACAATTTGTTTCTATCACGATACTTATCTCTCTCTGTGGAGGTTTGGTTTAAAGAAGATTCACCGAAAGACTCCTTGCAAGACATTTTGGACAGAATCCTACAAGAGCAGATAATAATTTCAGGGAGAAACAATGAGACCAGGAAAGTGTAAATGTGTTAATGTTTAGTTCTGGTTGTTTTGTTTTACAGCATATCAACCCTTTTCAGGTCATTTAATGCCAAATCACGTTAATTTTATATCAGGTTTTACACAGTACATGTTATAGCTTAAATGGTCACCCAACTAAGTATTTGATAGACTCATCATTGCTTAAATTCGGTGATCTAGTGGAAACCAGTGTTTTCAACGTGATTTAACCGTAAACCCTAAATTTTGCTTAGACTCATTAGACGTCACTCGAGCAATGTCCACCATCTTCATCAATGTCTAGAAGCAACAGAGATAAAAGAAAGAAAACACGGCCTCAATAATAGTCGTAATAACCGCCTCAGAATAAAGATAATGTTTATGTAAACTGCAGAACTGCCTACTGTGATAATAACAATAATTAGTAACTTCTCGCGTGCGAGACTTTCCAGCGAATAACGGTTCGGACAGGAATTAGGATGTGAGAGACAAAACGGACTAATTGAACTGAGTTCTGTGGACACCAAACTAAATAAAATTGTCAGTACAAGTCTCTATGTAATTACTGTGGTTTCCAATGCGGACCAGCAAACGACGCGTATGACGATTTTCGGCGTTTAGCTAACGGTTTGGTATGGTTGCTTTGTTTAATGGCATATCAAATTTCTCGGGGTATTTAATGCCAAAGCCATACTAGTCGAAGAACGGTAGTGGTATTATTAAATCAATAGCTGGTGAGATGTGGTTTCATATCTTTCCCAAGATATTTAGTCCGAAAGTGAATAACGTTCAGTCATAGAAATTATGATGAAAGAGAGAAAACTCATAATTGAACTGAGCTCTGTGGAAACAAAACAATTAAAAAGAATTGATCAGTATAAGTCATTAGGCAATTACTGTGGTTTGTAATAGCGACGGGCAAGCGACACATATGACGATTTTCAGCGTTTAGCTAACGTTTTTGTTTTTGTTTTGTTTTGTTTCTTTATCTAATGTCTGTAGAGGCCTTGCTGTAGAGGTTCGCAAAGAATATAAAATGACGAATAAAAATTAGACACATTTTGGTAGAAAATACGGAGAAATGATAAAACAAATGCATATGATTATAAAATAACAAATAAATTTATTCAGAGAATAAATTTGCAATAATATGTGAAATGTTCAGTAGGAATAGTGTAGATATGATATGTGTAATGTAAAATATAAAAGTTCGTATGTTAAGTTTGGAAAAGTTCGTTTAGATGTGGACAGAAATGAGAATCAAGTTTGTATATACGACCTACTGAAAAGGATTCTTGATGTAGGTAGAACGAAGTGGTAAGAATATTGGTAGTAGCAGGAGCGTCGTAATTCTGTTGAGTTGGTCGTGTTCTATCTGGCAGCGAGATGGGATTCGTGTGTTTGTTTGTGGTCGTCAGATGTGTCCGGTTTGAACGTGAGATGAAGTCTGTCTGATTGTTGATTTCTTCTCTGTGTTTTATAATCATTTAGTCGGATAAAAAAAGTAATTAACTTTTTGGCGCAAACGCGCGTACGTAGTAGTAAGCAATGCTAACCTAGCCAATCGATTCTGATTTTTGTGTAAACATTTGTTTTAATCACTTTTCCTTAAATTTAGGAAAAGGATTTGTGTTCGTGTGTTTGCTTTAATCTCTTTTCCTTAAGTTTGGGAAAAGGATTGTGTTGTGTGTTTGTTTTAATTTCTTTTCCTTAAGTTTTGGAAAAAATGTGTACGTGTATTTATTTAAAAATATATAGAATTGTATTCTATATGTCATATCAACCTTCGTGGGTTATTTAATGTAAAAGCGGGAGTCCCCGTGTAGGAGTATATAACATGTTGGACAGCGACATTGGGAAAAGTTAGTGCGAATTCCAGTCGATCTACTAGGTTCACTTTCGTACTATTACCTTAGGATATATATGAAGCCTTCATAATTCCGCTATGAGTTAAATACTTGCAGTACTATTCTTCTGCAAGGATGACTAAGGAGTTAAATAATACATGATGATTGATATGCCATTAAACAAAGAAACCAGGTTTAATTTCAAAGACATCCTTTTAGAAAAAAAAACAGTAGTAGTATTATCTAACTCATAGCAAGGACACAAGTGGACATCGAACTCACTTATTATGACGTCTCAGTCCATCACGTTAGGCACTACGCCATGAGGCCTCCCACTTTTAACGAGCAATTTTATCTAGCTTAGCCCTAATTAGATTGGCTTCTAATCATAAAATCCCTGATTACAGTTGTCATCACATAGTAGTGGGAGGTACTGGTGACTTGAGGGATATGGTATCTTGAAATCGAGTTCAAATCCTGGACAAGGATTTTCCATTTCACATAGAGCTTATACCCTTGGGATATGTATGAATCCAACGTCTCCCTCTCGAACTATGAGTAGATATGACAGACTCGGCTTTTAAATTTTTTTATGTAAACCGGTCTAGTAGAAAAATTCAAATCAGTTGTGATCCACATAAAAATTGATCTCGTGCCACGTCCTGCTCGTAGCGGAAGGGTTGGATAAATAAATGCTATGACAGACAATTAACTCTTTGCCTAATAAATTCCCCATGCGGCTCTACCAAATTTTCTTGGTATTTTTTTTACTTGTATGATGGGATATTTCAAAGTTCATTATCTATTCACCTCAAAACTCATTCTATTCAAATAAAACCCTATAATTAATCTAATCTGAGGCGTTCTGCGTAGTTATAATAAAATAATCATCAGTATTTGTATTTTGCTTGGGTGTGGTATACAGAGAAACACGCGATGGAACTCTTCTATGAATTATTTGAGACACCGGCACATATAGAATGATATCAGATTTTTTTAAATAGCCTGTATTTCTAGACACAAAACAAAATACTGACCTGAGTTCAGTAGCTAAATCTATTGTTTAAATTGTGTTTATGAGAACCGCTTATTTTTTTGAGGGTCCCTTAAAATGAATACACAAACAATGTTAAATTGCTGTTTTAAATAAATATGACATTGTTTCTAGTTTTTGCACCTATGTAATTTTTACCAATGCCATTATTAACAAGCTCTGTTCATGAAGTGTTGCTTTGTAAAATTGCTGCCGTGTTTTAATTGAAACATGACATAAATAAACGTGGAGATTAGACATAGCAAGAATTTCCGGCTCGAATTCAAATCTGAAGACTGAATCAAAAGATTGAATATGAACACGACGCAAATCTAGAGCATTAGAATTGCATTCTTTGACTGATTTTGGTCAAAGCAACAACCATTTTGCAAACAGTAAACGTACATGTATACATTTCTGAAGAGGTTTATTTAAAAAAATAGTTATATATATATATATATATATATATATATATATATATATATATATATATATATATATACATATATATATATATATATTTGGTTTGTTTTGGTTTTGTTTTACGGCATATCAGTGGGTCATTTAATGCCGATACAGTTTTGAAATAAATCAATTCTTAATGGATAATACAATTTTTTATCAGCTCATGTTTTTCTATTCAACCCATAGATGGGACCCTAACAGGTACTACCATTCCGGGTCAGAGTGGACCAGGGAGCAATGGTGATGAAGGGGTGCTCTACATTCCCCAAACCTCCCAAACTGGAACCTCACCATCAGATAGAGTTTAACGTCATTCACAGGACATGTAGACCCGCAGCCACGGCCTTCTAGCACCCATATGATAAAAAGGGATTGGGGTTGTCATAAGGGCAATAGGGTTAAGAAAATCATATAGGTGCTAGGGCTTGATATATATATATATATATATATATATATATATAAGATATGTTAAAGAAATATTGGAGCTGAAGCTGATCTTACCAATTAAGGTGAGTTTAGTGTGATGACTGTTGTAGAAAATGGAATCGGCAACACGAGGTCAAATACTGGACAAAGCTTTACTCCGCTTAGATATATTAATATTGTGACACATGCTGCCGGATCGGTCATCGCCCCCGGGATGTCCTCTGTGAAGTATTCAGAATCTGTACAGAGCTGATCAATGTAGGTCCTTGCTGGGTGGCTCACACTGGTGTGCCCATGTTCCCGGTTCTACAAGAGAATGTCGTTTAGAAGTTAGTCCTTACTTCTCCAAGAATCTGCAGCATGTTTTGTTTGTCTTAAATGGTGGACTGTGTGATAAGGGGCAAGTGGCCTTACAACTGCTCTCTTGTGCAAATGTTGTTTCCACGATTTGTTTAAGACCACAGACAGCAACTCCAATTCAGTTTTTTCTCTAGACATTTTGTTTGGGTCTAAGTGGTACAGCCATACAGTAGCATTGATACAACTACGACTTGGAAGAATTGTAGCATTAACTTATCAGTGAGTTCAGATTTCTATATGATTGATGATATGTCAATAGCAGTCCATGCCTTCCCTACGCATGCATTAATATCGCTTTCTGTTGATGAGATATTACTACCTAAGTACGTGAACTGGTCTATGGATTTTAGGGGCTTACCATCGAGTGTGGAGATACCTATAGCCAGTTTAAAACACTCGAGTTCCACATAAAAATCGACATTGAGACGTATCCTGCCCATGCGGAATAGTTGGATAAATATATACATAATCACTATTCTAGTTGAAAACTGAATTGTCTGTACTGTGTAAAATTACACAACGAAAGTAGTTTCAATGAATATTGAATAAATAGCCTGAAATTGTACAACTAACTGTTCAAGTCGTTAATTATCCCAGCATTTACCGTCTGGCTTCCTTGCACCACGGTTTATTCTTGCACGCAATTTAATGTGCTTTCGCTTCACGAGGAACCGTTATGATTTGGGACGTGTCCAAATATGCCGGTTCAATCTACTGTGGGGAAATTTGCTTACTTTGAATTGAATATATGAGATATCATAAAGACATTTATAATTCATATCAATCGATTTTTAACTCTATTTATATGCAACTGTAATAAAACTTCTCGCCGTGAAGTATTAGTTAGTCATCTAGTATAACGGTCTATAATGCTGCCAGGTTAGTTTTCTCTGGGTGCACAGCACTCGTGGCCTTTTGCCAGAGTACACTAGATTTAGTGTCTTGTGCCAGACTAACTTGAATTAAGTAGTTAAATTTTGACCAATACTGTAGTCCTGTTGTATTTTGGTTCGTGATTTCATTACAATTCTTTTCTTTAGAACTGAATACTTCAGAAGAACAAGAAGCTCCTAAAAACCAAGCTATGTAGCAGAAACCTTATCAAGGAATAAACACATGGGCTGTCCCTCTCGTAAGAAACTCGGGAACATTCCTGGAATGGTCAAGAGAGGAGTTCCGGCAAATGAACCAAAGGGCAAGGAACTCATGACCATGTACAAGGCATTACACCCGAGAGACGAATATAGGCATACTATATGTGCCAAGAAAAGAAGGGGGAAGGGATCTTGCCAACATTGAAGATAGTGTATATACAAAAATCCGTGCTCTTGACAAATACGCGAATAAAATTAAGGAAAGTAGCCAGAAAAAAGCAATTGCAACACATTGACAAGCAGAAAACTAAAAAAGAAATCTCAAGTGTCAAACTCAAGAGATATAACATCAGAAGACATAGACAGGGCTAAGTAGAGGAAACCTCAAGAGAGAAACCGAATCACTTATAACCGCGGCACAACGATACGATAAGATAATCTATATAAAGGCAAAACTAGATTAGACGCAGCAAAATAGCAAGTGAAGAATGTGTAGAGACAGAGACGAAACAGTTAATCATATAAAAAGCGAATGCAGCAACCTAGCACAAAGAGAGCACAAGAATAAGCACGACTCAGTGGGAAAGGTAATCCACTTAGAATTGTGCAAAAAATTACATTTTCCCCATAAAACTAAATGGTATATGAAAAGCCTGAACCTAAATGATATATGCACAAGCCTAAGATAGATTCACCCTAGTCAGGTTGGCATACCATGAAATCATTAATCGGTTTATCAATTGTAAAAGACAATGTTGACGTTATTTGTAATTTTATGTCCATTCAGACTATCATATGAAATGAATTATTAACGTTAATACTTAATATATGTATGCGTATATGATTGTTAATTATTCATACTTAATAGGTTCGTGTGCACTCCCTAAAAAAACCTCTTAAGTAATAACTATTAAATATGTAATTATAAATATACAATGAGCGCGATTCCCTAACATCTAGGTATAAAATAACCCCAGTAGGTTGACATACTGTTACAATCAATCAGTCAATTGTAAAACCACTTGTTTGTAATTTTATGTCCATTTGGCCTATCATACTATGCAGTGAAATAGCATTATCTTCAGCCGCTAAGTCAAAATACTTAATATATGCATGTGCATATAATTGGACCAACTGAGTAAGAATACGCAAGCCGCAGCTTGAAGTCATTTATTACCATAATGAAGGACAGATTATGTATATGAAGAGGCAGTCTGATCTTAACGGTTCCTTAGGCAAAGGAGCCATTATCATTCCAGTTAAGGCCGATATTGTTACAGTTTCTTTTTCAGTGGACACTTGGCACGAATCTGTAGTGTAATGGACTCTGTCGTTGCGCTTAAAAGGAAATACTTTTTCAGTCCATTAATTGTTTCTCGCGAATGCTCCAAGAACGGTGATGAATTAAAGGAATCAGTGGACCGACCAAATCTTTTGAGGTATGTCAATATGATTCTATTTCACATCGATAGTGTTCCGATTATTTTTTCTACCCCTTTTTTAAATGGAATTGATTTACACGGGGATCTACTCTAACCTGTTTCCTTCCATTTTTATATTTCCTCTGCTACACACGCAAAAGGAATATGCGTAACTACATTCAGATAAAATCAAGTGTCACACATTTAGAGACGGCCATAATGTATAGTTTATATTTTATCTGAATAAAATCAAGTAGAATGGGGTATATATATTTACCAACCCTCCGCACGAGCCGGATGTGACACAAGGTCACTTTCTTAAGCGGAGTATCCTCAGGGTTTTCATATTCAGAGTTTTCCTTCTAGACTGGTAACCTAGCCATGATTTAAAGAGCTCAGTCTACCCTGCTATTTACCTATAGCTGGATAGAGAATTGGATTCATACCTTTCCCTAGGGTATTAGCTTCGTCCAGGAATTGAACTCTGGTCCACAAGTCTATTTCCCACGACTCTAACCATTACATCACACGCCTCTAAAATGGAGTATATAATATACTGCAGCTGTGATGCCAGTAAATCTATCCAAACACGATTCCAGGGATGCAGTAACAGAGTTATATTTTTGGGAGGTGTGTTAATTTGTTAAAAAGTAGTTAAAAAAATCAACACGTCTATGAATTGTTAAACAAAAGAAAGAAGAAAAGAATATTTACGATATTTGTCTATCTTTAAATTTGATAAAAATCTAGAAATAAGAATAGTTACTTCCCTTGAACCGTTAAGTTTGTGATGATTAATAAAAATAAATAAAAATAAATAGAACAAAAATAAAACAAAATGAAATTGAATGAAAACAATAAATAAAAAGACACGAAAAAAAAAAAAAAGAATCTTCCAGAAAGCCCTCAAAGCATGAGCAGAAAATAACCCGAATTCTTCGCACGAAAAAGAACTGTCACCCTTTTCACACCAAGACTTTGCACCTATTGACTTGCTCGGGAAAATATTTCCCCACAAAGAAATAGTGTGAATCAACGAATGAAATTCCTCTAAGTTAACCTTATCTTTGTTCCTTTCGCTTCTATTCCTATATTCCCTTTCAGCTTACCAGCCCACAAGAAGGAAAAACCAAAATAATTGGGGATTATACACTAATACGAACGAGCCTAAACTACATAGAAAAAACCCAACCAACAACTCCCCATAACTTAACCATTTAGCGATATGGGAGGGAATATTTGATTGACGGCAAATGAGATATTTTTGTGTAGACGAGGAGGTTGAGGGATTTAGAGTAGATGGGAAGATTGTGAAGATGGGGATTACGGAAAAAGAGTTTGAAGAAGAATGGAACAATTTCAGACTGTTGAATCGGAAGAAATGTCAAAGCAGTAAGATTTCTTGAAGCGGGAGTTATTTTGCAGAAGAAATAGGAATTTAATTTTCTCTCCTCGGAAATAAATAAAATTTCTTTGAAGTTTAATTCTTTCTTATTTTTTTTGTGCCTTGTGTGTTAAAAAATATTCTCATATTTCCTCTGCCACACATGAAACAGTAATATGCGCGAATACGCTAATATAAACATAAGAGCTACACATTTAGAGACAGCTATATTGACAGTCCCATTTGAAGAAAATCTTGATTGGGCCCATCAGCGGAAGTTGGAAAAAAATGAAGACCTACGTGAACAATGCGTCAGAAACGGATGGATAACAAATGTATTTCCCATTGAAGTCGGATGCTGGGGATTTATTACCAACTCAACCTCAGCATTTTTGCCAAACTTGGACTTTCTCCACCAGACAAAAGGAAATACTTTAAAAAGATTCAGGAGAAGGCTCTGACCGCATCAGCGTGGATATGGCAGTCCTATATTGGGACATCAAACTGACAAAGTCTGGTGGTATCGTGAGATACTGCTGGGGCGCTCTGGTTAGTGGTAATGATGCTTCGGCCCCAAAACCATGCCTGAACCCAATCCTCATCTGATGAAGGCTTTGTTGGTTGTAATGCTACTGTGTAAATAGCAGTCATTGTATGAAGATTATAGCCCCTGCAGACGCGCGTTATGTAATGATTATCGTCGTAGGATATGGAGACGGTGAACATAGTTCAAATCCTGAACGAGGCTGTTTGCATTTTACATAGTGCTAATACCATTCGGAAATCTATATATCCAGCTATTCCCTCAAGCTATGGTTAAAGGGCACATTGGACTCTTTAACCTTGGTATGGCAACCGGTATAGAGTGAAAACTATAAGACGCTTTAGTTATTGACATTTCTTACATGTTCGTGTTGGTAAATAAATATATAGTCCATGCTTTCACCTGAATAACAAATAAAAATTAAGACCTTTAGAACAGAAGAATTGGAACTTTTACTAAAATAGATATTAAATATTTAGAAGCGGGGACGAACTCATAAATGATGTTCTCTTATGGAAGCCAGAACATGGACCCACCAGTGTGGGCTGCTCAGAAATAGGTCGGCTCTGCGTGGATACTGGATGCTAGGCGGAGAACCACTCAAGAATGATGAATGAAGGGGACAGTAGGCGAAAGATTGTTATGGATATCTGTGCTACTGGCGCAACATGATCATAATGATGACTCTACTGTACTGTAATGACGTTGCTATAAGGAAACCTCACCACTGGAAATAAGACGGATCAAAAAGATATGCAATTTGTCTGTAAGATGATCACTGTATTACATACAGGTGTATCATTATATTCATGTAACGTATCCTTCTTTTACGATCGGTCATCATAGAATTATCAGAATCATGGAAAAACATACATTTATTTAAATGATAAGACAAATGAACTACATTTCATATGTAAACATAAATATTCATAAATAGATAAGCTGTGTAGACAGAAGTACTTGGATAAATCTGTTTTAGAATACAAGTTAACAGGTATAGGTATGTGAAATTATAGGAGAAAAGTATATCCCGGTTACAGAGTGTGAAAAAATGAAAATAAACACAACAGAGGAAGGGAGAAAATAAACTAGAATGAGAGACAGTTATTAATAGATACATAAACAGAGAGAGAGAGAGAAAGAAAGAGAGAGAGAGAGAGGGAGAGAGGGAGAAGGGAGAGAGAGAGGGAGATAGAGGGGAGAGAGAAGGGGTAGAAATAAAAAGGAAGAGGTCGACCAAAAGAGAAAGAAAATGAAAAGAAAAGTGAAAATAACAACGGAAGGCTGATAGACAGACAGATACCATTCAAGATATAAATAGGGAAATAATGAGTGCAAATAGGCTACCATATCAACCCTTGTGGCTTTTTAAATAAGAAATCTTCTGTTTGTGTTTTTACTTATATGCTAATTGTGTTCCGCAACATGGCGAGGCTCAAAAACTTTGTTCTAGTTTAGTTTTTATAATTATTGTTTAGTTTTTGAGACATTGTTGGGAGAGTAGTTTTCTTTGTTTTGCTGCATAATGGGATGTGCCAATCACCTCAATCGTGGTGGTAAGGCTAGTTTAGTTTGAGTAGTTTTTAAGGAAGGGCCTTCTATTCTACTGTTGTATGAATATATATATATATATATGTGTGTGTGTGTGTGTGTATGTGTATGTGTAAGCGAGTATATGTTTGCGAGCGTGTGTGTGCGTATAAATATATATATATATATATATATATATATACAAACACGCATATATATATATATATATATATATATATATATATATATATATATATATATATGCACATAGAGAATGTAGACAGTTTCGTCTAAATTGGATAAAAAGGCTGTTAATATTTGATTAGGAAACAAAAAAGTTGATTGATTTTGTTAACACTCTTGAAAGATACGTGAATAGACATCGAAGCATAAACAACATCCATCAAGTTTTGTGTTTGTATTTCAAATATTGATTAACTCAAAACAATTTTCTCAAAATAGGTTCTCATTTTTTAAACTTTAAAAAGTTTCTTGTTCAGAAGACGAATTTTTCTTCTATTGTGTCATCAAAATGAACAAATGTCTCACCGTAGTGATGCTCAATAACAATCTGTCAAAGTTCTCGTAACTTGTGATGAGGCGATTCCTTTAGATTTAAACTTTATAGAGTGTTGGATTATTTTTTTCATATATACGGCGTGCTACAATCAACCACATAAATCTATTTTTTTGAAAATGATGGTATTTTTATATAACTGTATTCTCGTGTTGTATGTTTACGTGAATGCAGGTTTTTTGTACTTGTGCGTATGTTGTCATGCGCGTGTCCATGAAAATGCGTGTTGATGTGACGTTATGACTGTATCATAGCGCGGGATTGCACGTGTGTATGTGCGTATTAAAGAGCGTATTTGAGTTTGGTGGCCTTGGTGATGTATAATATTTCGTATTCGATGTAATATAAATTAATTTAATCATTTATTATTATTATTATTATTATTATAATATTAATTAATATTATTATTATTATTATGTTTATTTGTTTATTTATTTAATTGTTTATATCTAATTCAATTCATCTTTTTTCCTTTTTATATTTATAATATTTATAATATATATATATATATATATATATATATAATATATATATATTTATTTATTTATTTATTTAATAAATCATAATAATAGCCTTCTAAATCAACCTCCTAACCAATATATACACAATGCTTCAAGCAAATTATAAAAATCTCGTCATATATATATATATATATATATATATATATATATATATATATAATATATACGGCGTGTTACAATCAACCAAATAAATTTATAGACTAAGCGAGGTCACGTGGTTTAACCCGCAGCCAATCAACAGCCCGAATATGTGTTTTTTAAAAACTATTTAATCGCTGATATTGAAATCCGTCCTTTTGCACTCTATTCGACATTGACAAACGGATATTGCCTGCAACACTAAGGAACACTAAGCACTAAGGAACACCAGGGAACAACCAAAGGATTTTTACTAAGGATCGCGCTATGCTTAACACAAAGAATGTCCGCTGGACAGTGCTCTTGCTTAAAGCCTAAGGAGGGAAACAAAAATCGTAACAGAGAGATCTGTCCTAATAACATCGTTTAGGTTTGATTTTGTGAAACATGTTTTAGATTACGATATTATTAGTTATGCGGTATCAAGAATTACTGTTAAATACGAATAATTTTCAAACATCTCTATCTGATCCATATATGCGAGCATAAGGTAATACCACTTCTGATCAGAGAAAATCTAGGAGAAATGGTACTGAAGTGGTACTTCACACATCTCCAGAACCTGAACCTCGCTATCATGTTATACCGAGGACAGCCTGCATGGTATACAGTCGGAGTATTCTACGCCCAGCTAATGTTACAGAATGGGCAATCTGTTATTGAAAAGAGGGGCATGTGTTTCAGTCACGGCAGAGTCTAGGTTTGTATTTAATTACCCTTTGAAGTTTTGTTTTAGGAGTGTGTTTATTTTTGCCATTAGCAAGCAGGAATAATAATTCACAATTTAGCTGATAGCCATCTTTTGAAGTGCACTTTCTTCTGATCTTGGATTAGTCGAAAGACATTTATTACATTACTTTGGAGAATTGAAGATAGTCAATACTTCAATACGATCAACAGTGAAGAGAACAGAGCAAAGCCACCATATATAGGGAGATTTTGGGAGGCGCGTGGTGTAATAGTTAGAGTCGTACGAAATGGACTCGTCGACCAGAGTTCAATTCCTGGACGAAGCTGCTTCATTTCGAATGACACTAATACACTTGGGAAAGGTATGAATCTAATTCTCCCCCCAGCTATGGGCAAATTGGGCTCTTTAACCATGGCTAGGTAACCAGTCTAGTAGAAGGAAAACTTTGAATTAAAACCTGTTAAACACCGCTTAAGAAATTGACCTTGTGTCGCATCCTGCTTGTGCCGAGGGGTTGGTAAATATATATCTTGGGAGATTCTAGATTAATTTTTTTAAACAAAGTTAGATAAATAAGAACACTTTTTAGGAATAAGACAGAAAGGGCTTGACCGTCAGAGGGTAGTCAAGGTTACTACACAGATTGTTTTTTGGCGTCAAGGAGTCAGAACTGATGAGAATTTTTGGACGGTCGGGAATAAGTCAGGAGACAAGATTATAATGAGGGACAATTTAGACAATTTCTTTCTAATTCTTCTTCTAAAACAGCGCACAAAAGAGAGCTAACTGTGACATGAAATTTCTGGTGTTTGTGTTAGTTAAATACCAGCGTACTAAATCGCATCTCCAGAAAAGAACTAGGAACTTACTTTTCAGGAAAATAAAAATTAAAAAAAAAAGTATATATATAACCCTATACATCCATACACACACATGTCCATACACATGCATATAATTTTTCTTTGGCCCTTCCTTTATTATTCCTTTCTTTATTAGCTTTTGATTTCCCAGTTTCAAATTTGCAACAATTTTCACCTGAGTCTCCATTTTTATTTACCATTTTTTATTCCAAACTTTTATTCCAAACTTTTATTCCAAACTTCTCTCCTCCACTTCACGATTCCAACTCCACCATTCTACATTTTGACTTTGACCAATTGAAATCAAAACTAAAAATTCTTCTTTTCCTCTCAGACGCACCTATTATACATATTATATACCTATATTTATATTTTTCTCAGACATCAAACAAAATAACATCAACAAAAAAGCGAACTTGATGCTAACTGCCATTTATGTAAAACTTTCAATGATTTGACAAGAATTCTTTTTTTTTTACTTTTTCCGATTTATAATCGAAAGAAAACCAAAACATTTTATTTTTTACTTTCCTTTCTTTTGGCTTTGACTATACAAGGCCAGGGTTTAGCTGTGCTTTGCGGACCCTCCCTATACACTCTCCAAACACCCCCTCCCACTGATATAGCAAGCTGAAAAAAGATAACAAGACGAATGCGCCCCGGTGTTTATCTCTCTGACTACTGATCGAAAGAAGAGCTAGTTACCTATGACTCTTTAATGTGCCCCGGTCAACGGTGTTATACTACACTAACAAGGCGTCAAAAAGAGAAAATCAAAGATTTAAATGCTGGCCCATTTTTGTTTACGTAAATGTTAATGGAGCTGATTTTTTTAATTTTTCGGATCATTTTCTCTTTATTTGGTATTCAATTCAAAATACCTACACTTAAATGTAGATATAAAAAGAAAATTCAAGACAAATAACCGCACGATCATTTTATAATGCTTCATTCGCACCAGAGTTATCTAATTTTGAACTAAGGTGTATCATCCGTTTGTCCAAAGGTGGAATGAACCAATATCAAATAGTATCGAAATTAGGAATTCTATTTTCACCTGTGGACTGTCAATTAAATTATTGAAGGAAATGGAACCCTGTGTCTTGTGCTGCGTTGCGTTTACAGCTTAATGGACCAGCGATGTCATGCCGTGAAACTTTCCACCCTCTTCTCTGTCCAGGCAAACCGTATTTCCTGTTTTAAATCATCGTTCAAACTAAGTGACTCTTCCATCTTTATTTTTTTTTCAAAGAATAAAGTTTTGCGTCAGCTGAATTTTCCTGTAAAACTTCATCCACGTAATTACTTTTCCATTTCTGACAACTTCAGCAAGATTGTTTCTCCTCGAGGCTAACAAAATATTATTAATCTTTGCAAACCAGTCTCTATATTACATTACATGTAGAAGTATCAGTTTACGTGAGGGGGTTTTATTAACTAAGAAAATGCTGCTATACGCATTATCAGTTATGTATAAATAGAGATTATTGTCAAAGTTATTAAATCAAAATAGCACGTGAAAAAGATAAATAAAATAAAATAAAATGTTAGAAATACAAATTAAAACTTATTATACCAGAAATGGTTCCAAGAAGTTTGTTATGCTATTTACAGGTAAACACTTCAAACGAAATAGCCAACCAATCAAAAGAAAGGAAACTTCGAATATTTATTCTACAAAACAGACAAATGTACAGCAAGAAATTTCAAGTTTGGCTATTGAAAGAAATAAAGTAAATATTAGATATAGACTGTTTGCAATAAATACAAGATGTATAAAAAAAGTATCGAGATTGAAGCTGTAATTAACAAGACAGGAATGAACAATAGATGTAACGTTCATTTTTTTTCAGAATAAAAGGTGTCAACAAGTGTAATGTAGCGGAGTTTGTTTCTTTCACGGTATCAAATCGTATCCTCGTACGGTTGTTTGTTTACAAACACCCAGATCTAGCAGTCAGTCTTCGAGCCCCAAAATTCTTCCACACACTTATTTTTATGGTCAAGAGAAAGGTATCATGTTTCATGGCCGTGTGTCTTTTAGTCACGGTCAATTTGACTTGTTGACAAGTATATACCTCCTTAGCATCAGTCAAGTGTCTGTTCACGTTTGGGTTGAGATTTCATTCATAAAAAGATTTCTTTGGCGTGTAGTAAATAAAGATGAGAACAGTACCTCTTGCTTTTCATCAATTTATTCTCCTAATGCAAGGTATTGAGAGAGAGAGAGAGAGAGAGAGAGAGAGAGAGAGAGAGAGAGAGAGAGAGAGAGAGAGAGAGAGAGAGAGAGAGATAGTCGGCTTCCTTAAATATGTTTTTAGTGATGCTCTTAACTTCGTTCCAATTATCAGGCTTCACACTTCATCGATACCAGCCTCTGACTATTAATTCGGCCAAACTCCACGGCCGCAGACCAAAATTCAACTCGTCTTCCTCTCTCAGTCTCCAGGGCTCAACTACTAACAAAATCTAAGATTTCCTCGTTATATAGAAATCGAAGTCGAGCTTTCTAGAATATTCTGGAACCTTTCGAACGTTCTAATCGTTCTATTAAACTACACGTGTCACTTAAGAGGTCGACGGGTCAACCATCCTTTCTTCTGACAAACCGATTAAATTAAATTTTACTAGCATAATCCCAGACTTAATGGATCCGAATAGACTCAAAGGTGCTAACGACTTTCACATTGCTTGCCCACATCCGTAAGGTCTGAGAATCATGCTACAATCCATTAAGGTTTCTCCGTGTCTGGCACAAGGCCACAAATATAGGTGTTCCAGGGTCCATTATGCTACACAAGTACAGATTTTAAGACTGTATTTACCAAAGTAGAAATAAAGAATAAATGGTACGTTAATGTTTGTGAATATAAGGTGTGTCAAAAAGTACCAAAAATGTTGATACTTTTTTGACACACCATGTATATATATAAATAAACAAAAACAAAAATCAGGTTTTATGGAATTATTTCAAATGACTAATAATATATATATATATATATATATATATATATATATATATATGCAAGAATATATATACATATATATATGTATATATAATAAATACACATATATATTATTTTTTGTATATACATATAATTACGTGGATGCTTATCTGCAACCATTTGTTTCCATGCACATCTTCACACGGCAATCGTAAGGCAGAAACAGAAAGATTTTGAGAAATCAAAAAATGTCGAAAAGATAATTTTACAAAATATATTTTATTTCCCAAAATCATTCTTTTCCTGCCTGGGGATTGTCATGTAAAAATGTGCATGAAACCAAATGGTCACGTATAAGTATCCCTGCAATCAAATATATATATATACAAAAAATGATATACACAAATACACACACTCTCTCACACACACACACACACACACACACACACACACACACACACTATATATGTATATATCATTAGTCATTAGAAATAATAATATGTACAAGAACGAATGTATATTTAATCATCATTACTATAAATATAAATATATTGTGCACTCTCCTTATAATACTGCATACTTTGGCACACTACTAACACACCAATGGTGTTAACCATACACTGTTGTAATATATATATATATATATATATATATATATATATATATATACATTACAACAAGAATCAACAAATATCAACCCCCAGCAGAAAGCCCTGAAGAAAAGTCAGCCTGAAGCACATGGCGACAGGCCGAGTTAGAATCAATAGCAGTGGTTAACAAGCAAGACGCTCATCGTCATCTTATCTCATCTCATCATATCTTTTATTATAAAAATGCATTGGAAATTATTTTTACTATAAAAATGCATTGACAATGATTTTTACTATAAAAATGCATTGGAAATGATTTTTACTATAAAAATGCATTAGAAATGATTTCTACTATAAAAATGCATTGGAAATGATTTTTATGGCCATCCGTACATACAACCGAGATATTGAGTGGGTATAACAATTTTTATCAAAAGGCTCAAGTCATTCTACAAACTCTACAACCATCAAATTGGCTCAATGGACAAAGAATTAAGAACAAGCCTCTAACTAGATTTATTTAGCATCACCACAGCTTGTATAAAATCACAGGATGTAGTGTTGCATAGGGCTCGACTCAGGCCACAACATCGCACATGTTATATACTGGCATCTTCAAACTCACGCTACTCTGACTCATATACGTTGCTGGTATACAGCGGAGATCGTTTCTGACCCCTAGACGATGTATCTAGTGGTCGCTTAAAATGAACTCACAAGGCATGCTCTATGTAGTAGGATATTTGACTTTATTTCTCTCCTCTCGGTTGTACGTGGTGGATGTGAGCGTGACATGGGAACTACCACTACTACTACTACTGTTGCTGGGATGGTGAGGTAAGGGGGTGTAGAACCCCACTGCCCGCTAGCAGCGCTCGACCGTGTCGACGGTCAGACTCCTTCTGTCGTCTCTCTGGGGTCTGCCTCTGGGCTGCCCTGATGACCGCTTAAGTATTGACGACCGCCCACACATCCTTTTGTTCCTTGACCGGAAGTCCTTTCTCTTTGTTCAAATTCGCGTTTGTCCAGATGAAGTCTTTTGTTACACCAGACCCTCTGTCTACCTTAGCCATTGTCTTCTCAGTTCAATTTTCCTTTGTCTTTTCGAACTTCCCGCGCAAAACAAACTGAACAATAGTCAATCTGCAACAGTAGAATGATCAAAAGAATTACAACAAAGATATATATATATATATATATATATATATATATATATATATATATATATATATATATCGCTCCTGGTGTTGCATACCTCTTTCCTTTCTTTCTTACTTCTATTCTTCTAGCCTCTCTTTTAGCGTCTGGACTTTGTCTTGGGTACTTCGTGTC
>CM042141.1:75089914-75119914 GCA_023376005.1 Doryteuthis pealeii | reverse complement strand
ATATATATATATATATATATATATATATATATATATATATATATATATATTGGTTTGTTGGTTGGTTTTGAAGGCTGTCTCAATGCAAGTGTAAAGAAAAAAGAAGGTAACTATGATGTTGTTTACATCATAGTTACCTTCTTTTTTCTTTACACTTGCATTGTGATGGCCTTCAAAACCAACAACAAACCAATATATACACAATGCTTCAAGCAAATTACAAAACCCTTATATATATATATATATATATATATATATATATATATATATATATATATGCGTGTATATATATATATATATATAATATATATATATATATATATATATATGCGCGTGTGTGTAGTGGAAATAATTTTTCAAGTCCTATCCTTATACTTATTTTATAAAATCTTCATGAAATATCATCTAAGTGATTAAAAGGCAGACTTCATTATAAACATATATTTCTGAGTAATACTTATGGGATTTGTTTGGTTGGTTTTACAGTATATCAACCCTTTTCAAGTCATTTAATGTTGAATCAAGTTATAGGTATGTCTTTGCTAAAGCCTCTATAAAAATGTTAGATTGAATTACAGTGCATGGCTCGACAACCAGAGAACGCTGACTGTAACTGCAAGGCGCATGATCACGGCTGGATGTGGACAGTCAGTTTGTTTACAGCACGTGCTGTTGCTTCAGTGGTCACCAAATTAGGTATCGAACAGTCTCATAGATGCTTACCTTCAGTGATCTAGCAGGAAACGGTGCTTTCAGTCTAACTTGAGCATAATGATATGTGAAAGTAGTAGGTCCCCACACTGTGACAGTAATTAGCCTATATCGCGGAACTATCCATGGTGTAGCGGCTAGCGTGTTGGACTGTAAGATCGTATTAAGCAAATTCGAGCTAATCACATCTCATCGCTTCATGATCACCACCAGGTCACGTTGTCAACACGGATTCCCATGACACTTTCTCGCCAACCATTCCTATCGGTCATCACCTCTTGCAGGTCTTCGGCGCGGCATCAAGAATCCGTACGGGCTGATTGATATAGGTGTTTGATGGTTGGCCTACATTAGTGTATCCATAAGTAGGTTTCCATGTCACTTTGCACATACTTCTTCAACAGTGTCCAGAATGTCTTGTTCGTCACAACTGGAAGGTTTGGGTGATAGGAGGTAAGTGACCAAACAGCTGTTTTCTTGTTGGATGCAGACTCCTGGATTTGTTCAAGATAGCATGGAGCATCCCAGTGTACGTCCCATTTAACTTTTCTCTAATTGCCACATTAGGGTTCGTATGGTGCAGCTGCACAGTGCTACAACTTTTATTTTTAAGGAGAAAAGCAACGATCATTAAACAGAGATTTGGAGGTCTAATTAACTGTGTATTAATTTGAAAATAAGAAAGCATGCGAGTTGGTAGGAATTTTAAAAAAAATTCCGGAACAAAGATGACAATATTATATTATATATATATATATATATATATATATATATATATAATCAATGGTGATATTATGGTTTCACACTCATAACTTAAAGTTTCTTGGTAATCCAATAATCAGATGAGAATAGTGGTTGAGATGTCAAAAACCAGTCGTGAAATGGTTGAGATGTTAAAAATCAAATTTTTAGCGTTTATATGAAGCGTTTTTCACGCAATGGGAAATGTAAAGCTAAAAATTGTTTTTTTTTTTAACTGTAGCTTGTTTTTAAAAATTTTTTTTTAATTCATCTGAACACCGCGTGCATTAACACCAATGCAAGTTTGTTTGATTATAATGTTTTTAAAATACAAATTTAACGTCATGACATTACATCACGTGAACACAATCCACGTCACATAAACGTTAAACAAGCCACAGTTAAAAAAAAAAACAATTTTTAGCTTTACATTTCCCATCGCGTGAAAAACGCTTTATATTAACGCTAAAAATATGATATTTAACATCTCAATCATTTCACGACTGGTTTTTGACATCTCAACCACTGATCTCATCTGATGATTGGATTACCAAGAAACTTTAAATTATGAGTGTGAAACCATAATATCACCATTGATTATAAATCTGCTCTGCTTTATTAGCATTGAGCACCTTTCCATGCAAATACTTTTCTCATTTTTTCATTCACTATTCATATATATATATATATATATATATATATATATAAATGTAAGGTATCCAAAAACTGGTTGTAAGGATGATTCTACATGGGATTTTTAAATTCACACTATATGGTTATTGCATGTTTAGTAGGTGCAAATACATGTATTTTAATAATCCCTAATGAGAGCTCAATGTATAATAATCTTTTTAGATTAAATACAGAGCAATATTTACCATTGAAAGAATGATGTTTTTTGAGTCTTTCCTTCCTTTCAATGGTATATATATATATATATAATATATATATATATATATATATATATATATATATATAGTATATGTGTTTGTGATATGGGCCAACAATTTTTGGGAAATATGTGCTTAATTGAAGTCATACCTAATTTTGAAAGTTAATTAATTAATGATTAATCAATTAGGCGGGCATACCTATCTAAATTTAAGGCTAAAAAATCGAGAAAAATCAATCTCTGTATGTACGTTTCGGCCTATTATAGCTCTGCTGATGAGGCCTAATAGGCCGAAATGTACATACAGAGATTGTTTTTTCTCGATTTGTTTAGCCTTAAATTTAAATAGGTATGCCCGCCTAATTGATTACTTATTAATTGATTAACTTTCAAAATTAGGTACGACTTCAATTAAGCACATATTCTCCCCATATATATATATATATATATATATATATATATATATATATATATAATTGGCATGAGATTTATTTTGACACCTTTCTGTACTTCCTCTGTGTGCGTTTGCATTGGACATAAGAAAGTGATTTACAGTGGTTAGGAATTAACGCAAGCATCACTGAGAGAATAGGGCTTTTCTATGAATAATTCAATATGTTTGAAAAATATTAGAAAACATGTAAGGCAAAGCTAATTTTTCTTGCTGACAATGAAATAAGGGAAGAAGCGGTCTGTTGTGTATTTAATTTATTTTTTGTTCTTTCTTTCTTTGAATTGTGTGCAAAAGTAAAGAAATATTATGAGGGAATGACAGAAAAATAAGTAAAGAATAAAACATTGAAATGGTAAGTTTAAGTAGGAAAGAATTTCTCAGAGGAACAGCATATCATTTTAAGAATTGGCAAGGTACGATCTGATTTCCCGAAGGTAATCGAAAATATCTATTTGCATTTGGCACAAAAGACATTTGTCAAATTCTCAAGACTCGTAATAATAAAATTTCGAGCTTGCAGTTGTATACATTGACGCAATATATTGCAATGTTCATTCTCAAGAGAAAGAAGTTTGGTTTGAACTAGTTGTTAAAAATTAGGATGAAATTCTTGATTTTAAAATTTTGAAGACAAAGAAGGTTTTTTAGCTTTACTGGAATCAATACGTTCGAAGAATTGCTGTTTTCATCTGGGAAATGATAGGGTATTTTATGAGAAATGTGTAAATACAGTTAATCCCCACCCTGTCAACAACTCGCCCCAATAAAAAGTCACGAAAAGGTCTTTTTTACGTTTACCCTTGTTCAAAATTAATTGAAACATCTGCTTTAGTTTCATTTCTTTCACCATAGTCAGTTTTAGACACATTGGAATGACAACGTGTAATCGATTTCTATTTTTTTCCTCAGATAAGTTCATCTGGGAAAGTAGTAGGTCTCCACACTGTAACAGTAATTAGCCTATATCGCGGAAGTATCCGTGGTGTAGTGGCTAGCGTGTTGTACTGTAACATCGTATTAAGCAAGTTCGAGCTAATCACATGTTATCGCTTCATGATCACCACCAGTAATATGAATCTATTTTCGGTGTATATGAGGATATTTATTGAAAAATATAGCATCATGAATGCTTGCATAATATTCCTATCGCGCCCAGACATTTTTGTCTTGTTTATCGATTAGTTGTTAGGGTCATTGTCTGTGATGGACGTATGTGATGGACAAAGGGACCGTATGAAAATTGTAACGCTGCTCAAAACTACTCGCAAGCGAGATAACAGATATTATATAATAACTAGCAAATATATTCCTTGCAAGTATTTGTTAATTTAATAATTTAATGATTTTATTTTAATTTAAAAATTTGAAATCTTTTAAATTAAACTTTAACATCCAACTAATAATGCAATTTATTTAATTTAAAATAGGGTTAAAATGAGAAAAACATATTGATCTTTAAAAATTTGATTTTAATAAATTATTTTCAATCTTAAAAATATTTCAAATCTTATTATTTAAAAAATAAATTTCTTCTTTCTTCCTTTTAACTAATAGTTAAATTAAAATTTAAAAAAAAGTAGAAAAAAAAGTATTTAAGTTGTTCTATTTATATACTCGTTAAATATTTTATAAATTCAAGTCATTTTTCAATCTAATAAATATTTATACATTAAAACTTAAACACCCAATAATTGCTATTAAAAATATAATAATTATTCGTTTTGTTTCAATTTACTCATGGACATTTTTTTCGACTTAAAAAACCCAATCTTTCTTATAGGCTCATAAATCGTCTAATGTAGTGGTTCTCAACCGGGTCCATATTGTTCCCGGGGAATCTAAAATTTTATTTTAATGCTCAATATATTTATGAGCGATTTTTTTTACTAGTAAACGTCTATTTCCTATAGAATTTAGTCAATTTTAAAAGACTATTTGCAATAAATAAGTTATATAATATACATAATTACACCACTTTTCCAATTGGACACATGGCGCAACTGATATAAGGGTTGAGTTTATACATTTCTAAGTGATAATCATCTCTGGGTTACAGGTTCAATCCTGGCCAAGGCCGATAATAAGATAGAATACTTAATATAAATAAAACTTGTACCCAGACATGGTTAACGGAATTAGAACAGTCTACCTGCGTGGATTGAATAAAGGGTTTGGTTCGGAGTTCCATGAAGGCTCCCGATTACGACGTGAAGACTTCAGAGTTCGAAAAGAAAGTTCTAAATTTCGAGAAGTGTAACGATTTGAACAATAAACACCTGAAAAAGACTGGAGGTCACATCGACCAAAACGTTGTATATATAACAATAAAGTTGAGGACAATAGTCCAAATGAGCAAAATAATTCAGACAAATTATAAAGTAGTTTACTTCTACAATATGAAAACTATTTTATCAATTGATACGATTCCTGGTAATATTTAATCATGAAAATACAATAGGATTTTTAAAATATAAAATCCCTATGGGAGTCCAGCAGGGTAAAAAGGTTCGTTGGTTTGATTTTAACGGAATGTCAAATCATTTAGGGCTACTTTAAACACTGGAAAGCCTTACAGAGAGATCAAGGATATTATAATAACTAGCAAATTTATGCGCAACCTAGGTGCAAGTATTTAAGTTTTAATCTAATAGAATATATATTAAATTAGAAAGACTAACAAAACTAAATAAGATGAATATAAAAATAAAATACTTATTTTAATTTTATTTCTATATAAAATTATATATAGGATTGGTTTTAATACATTTTAGAATAACATATTAAAAATCAGTAACAGCAAATTATTATTTTAACCCAGTTTTGTTAAAATCATTAGGCAAATTATTCCCGCAATATACTATGTAAATCTTTATTTCTTGGAGATATATAACACATATTTCAGGATTTTAAATGTATTGATAATACAAGGTTGTTCTTTATTCTATGTATTAACGAATTTGGGTGATGTGACGTAAGCAGTGACATAATTTCGGTTACAGATGAATTGAGACCAAATCTCCATTATTAATAGTTAGCAACATAATTATTTGTCTTGTTTAAATTAATTTGCACAACGGTGTAAACTGGACATAATACGAGAAAATGTCTCTATTTTGGAATCATCAGATCTCACTATACAACCATACCGTCTGCTCTTGTAGGTATGAACATATATACTCATACAAGGATTTTTATAAATCCCTCAAAAGTGCTCAATGCATAATAATCAATAAATTTAATTATATACAGACCAATATTTAACTTTCAAAGAAAGAAAAACTTAACCCCCGTCATCCCGTTATTAAAAAATATATATTTTTGGAGTCTCTTGTCGAATTAAAAATATAACGGGATGAGCGTTTGTTAAGTTTTTCTTTCTTTAAAGTATATATATATATATATATATATATATATATATATATATATATATATATATATAGTATATATATATATATAAAGAAAATAGATAGATGAATAATATGGGTGCTATATCTATAAGTAAACTGTGCTCAATATCATCGATTGAGCATTTATGTATAAGTTAAGGTGTCGTGGACATGAAATCAACGGCGCCTGATTACTGACAGTTTCTCGTCTATGCAATCTTCAGACAAATCTTGTGAGAAACTCTCAGTAAGCTGACTCCATGTTCACGCCTTCGTAACTTATATATATATATATATATATATATATATATATATATATATATATATATGTTTTTTTTAATTTGGAGTTATTACGAAACATCTAAAAATAAATGAATGAACTCGATGTTATGGAGTATTGGATTCACTTATTTGTTTATTATTATTTTTTATCATACATTTTCGGGTTTGTTAGATACCCTTTATTAAATGACTGTTGTTCCTGTTCAACGGATCTTTCGTCTCTGTGTTATTGACAGCGGCAGCATCTGTAAAAAATTATAATAACGGAGTATTCCGATGTCAGCGTTCAGTCCCCTCACGTGAGTTTGTAATTTTAGAATCCATTAATTTCTGCTTGTTTATATATATATATATATATATATATATATATATATATATGTGTGTGTGTGTGTGTGTGTGTGTGTGTGTGTGTGCATGAAAGTACACTTAATAGTCTACGTGTAGACGTGTGTTTTGGAGTTGAGAGTTCTTCTACGTAGGAATTTATAGATTGAAAATTCAAATTACTTCAGCTTTGCCAATATTGTCGTCACGACAAAATCACTGACCTTAGTGTGAATAATGCATGTGTCGACAGTACAATACACATTATTGACCTGTGGTAAGAATGTCTGCAATTCAATGCGAGAAAACCTGGGGGAAATAGGCATGTATTTGCTAAATCCTCTGTAGAAATACCAGATTCAATTACAGTGCGTCGCTCGTCCACTAGAGGACGCTGTCTGTGACTGCGAGGCGCATGATCACGGCTGGATGTGGCCCGTGGCGTCCAAGCGAAATCATTTAGCGGCTTATATTTATTGCTCTTTTCCTCGCTTTTGTTTTACCATTTTTCTCTAATGAAGACGGTTAAACCGATCTCATTTATTGTGAAAGTCGGACAAACTCTGGTCGGATCTTTGCTTTATGCGAGAAGATTTTCCGTTTTGTCAAACCATGTGGATTAAAAGTTCTGTTCTGCGAGGCTAGGAGAGGAGACGCATATTAATGTGGATGAAATAAATAATCGTTTTTGTGCGAATGTTATCTGAATAAATATCTATTCTATCGCGGACACTTTCCCCTAGGTCTCAGCAAAATGAAATATGGAATTTATTTGTAAAGGAGAGGCTTCCTGGTTAGATTGACTGTTTTGCTGCGTTTAGTGCGAGCATATAACCAATAAAAGCTGATATGGATTTTATTTAACAAAACTTTACTTATAAAGTTTCCTCGTATATACAAGGTGTGTCAACCAAGTGTCGAGATTTTAGTACTTTTTGACACACCTTGTATTCTGAAAAAATAAAGTTCCATTCATTAATCTTTTTCAGATACAAGATGGGTAAAAAAGTACCAAGTTTAAAGCTGTATTTACCAAGATAAAATGAAGAATGAATGGAAAGTTCGTTTTTTTTTTCAGAATAAAAGGTGTGTCAAAAAGTACAAAAATCATGATACTTTTTTGACACACCTTGTATAATCAGTTTTCCCCATTAAAACAAACGGAAATGCCATTAAGCCGTTCCAGTCCTCCCCAACACACCTAATTTTTTGTTACATTTTTTTTAACTGAGAAAAATAGAACTGTATTTCATAAAACACAATAAAATAAAATGTAATGATTTATGTGTCGTAATGGAATTTAATGTTTATTTTTTGTAAATAATATTTTTCTTTGGGGAATAAATTTGGAAACTGAAATGTTTTAAGTGATTTTTTTTAAGATAAGCGTATCTGAAGCTCACTTGTTCCTCAAATTTTAACTTTCAACACTAAACAAAAAATCGACCGCCTGACTGCTCGTAACTCGGAAAACTCGCAATTTGGGGCACTCGTAAATCAAGGAAAAAGTGTATTCTTAAATTATTTAGATGAGAACAATTTTTGTTTTTTGTATAAGCTGAAACATCGGTTGGAATGATTCCCAACAAACACTTATGTCACAAAAAAACGATGTTCTTAAAGGGTACTCACAATTAAATTTATAACAAGGATGATATCAAATGGTTTGCAGTAAGTTAGTGTCGTTATTTACTGCTAACTCTAGAAAATGTATGGAACTAGCACACTAGGATTTTTATTTAGCAGTAAATAGACTAATAACAGATAGGATACAAGGCATTTTCTTAAAAAAGCTGAATATTCTTGCTTCCAAAATAATTCCTTAAACAAACTAGAATTAAATATTTAAATTGATAGTATACTTTTTATCAACTCAAAACAAAATACTATGAAATAACACACTATTAAGGGTAACATGATGGAATTCTTGAAATATAATCCAGGATTTTATTGTACTCATGTGCATTGATTGTTGTCCATTAGATGACATAAAACTCCATATCTTGAATGACTTGGAAAATTTACTTGTTTTTCTCAGTCCCACCGAAAGGGTAGTTCTTTTTATTGTTACGGTTACATTAAGTATATTACAAGAACAAAATAGAAAAAAAAACTATCATCATATTTCAGTTCTGGTCAATGGCTTTAAGTAAACGTGTTCTATAATTAACTTTGTAAAATTATACACACACTCACGCACACACACACACACACACACACACACACACACACACACACACACACACACACATATATATATGTATATATATATATATAACTGATGTATCTATTATTTTAATGTTGGAATTCTTAGCTTTGGTTATAAAGTTTCAATTTTTGTTTAAACAATCATATCGACGAGAAACTATCAGTAAACGAGTGATATTGACCCATATCCCGCTATCCTTATACACACACACACACACACACACACACACACACACACACATATATATATATATATATGTGTGTGTGTGTGTGTGTGTTAATGTATGAGTAGTAGCTTACCGGTGGGTACGAGTACGATCGTTGGAAGCGCACAGTATCCAGGGGTTAAGACTGAGAAAAAAATACAAATACAATGTAGAGCAAAATTTATTTATAAAATGGATAAAAGTAACCTACTCGAGTTTCATCGTCTGAATCGTCAGGGTTACATCTGTTGAATTAATCGAGTTTTCGATTAATATCGGTACAATGCATGCCCGTTGAAATGGGTCTTATCTTATATAGACGAACGCTTGTTTATATTTTCAAAACGGTTCACGATGATTTTTGAAAATATAAACAAGCGTTCGTCTATATAAGATAAGACCTATTTCAACGGGCATGCATTGTACCAACTGATATTAATCGAAAACTCGATTAATTCAACGGATGTAACTCTGACGATTCAGACGATGAAACTCGAGTAGGTTACTTTTATCCATTTTATATATATATATATATATATATATATATATATATATCAGTGGATTTTTCTCCTTTGCAAGAAAAAACGTTCGCTGTAAACGGAGAGAGAGGAATCAGAGATACGAGTTGAGACTGCCCATAGAATAACTAAAAAGTTAACCACATGGTGTCCATTGTCCATTTTTTCCTGCTTCCACGGCCTCCACCAGCATGAACGCACAAAAAATAAAGAATAAAACAACGAAACGGTAAAACAAGTTGTGTTTTTGTGCTTTTCCTCCCCAGCATGACGAATAGCCGTCACCGACTTTCGCAGTCACCGACTTTCGCAGTCACCTCTTGCTACGGTAGAATGTGCTGTCGGTAATACTTAATGTTTATTAATGTGATCAATTCATTAACATTATTCAACGTTTTGGACATTTAATTAAGACCATGAAAAAAATGAATAATCCCGGATGATACTCCAATTAAATTTCTTCGTTTTGAAAGTTCAAAAGTAAATTTGGAATCACGGCGCAAATACACAACAGAATCGTGATAATTAAAATTAATTTTGTCAGAACTTTAGATTAATCTAGATAAGCACGATGGATATTTTTCGAATTTGAAGTCAGGATCGATTTTAGTATTGTCTGCGTTATTCGGACTATTGTCCCCATCTTCATTGTTATTTGTACAACGTTTCGGCCGATATGCCCTCCGGCCTTCTTCAGGTATTTCTTGTCGGACTCGGGAACCTTCTCGGACTCGGAACCTTCTTTTCGAACTCGGGAAATTTCTTGTCGTAATCGGGAGCCATCACGGAACTTTGAAATTTAACCAGGCTATCCAAGAAAGACGATGAATTCTCAAAGAAAAAGGATTGATTTTGTTTTAATCTGTCATAAAGTTTGTTGCATCTCTGCGTGAAATGCATTAGACACATTTGTTATCAACTGTGGTCACCTGTTGGCCTAATGACCAACAGGTGGTGACCCGTAATTCTTAAGGACGTAATTCCAGTTGCTGAGTAGTCCATGACATGCAACACTCCTCGTTGGTACTTACTTCCAGGCACACTTCCATCAATCAGCTGATAATATCAAGCCCTTAAACCTATATGATTGTCCACCAAACGAAACCCCTTTTTAGTAGATGTGTGCTAGAAGCAGTGGTTGAGGGTATTAGTGTCCTCTGTATGACGTTAAACTACATCTGGTGCTGAGGTGCCAATTATGAGCTCTGGGGAGGTGGAATATCCCTTCATTGCCATTACTCCAAGCTCCATTCTGACTGGCAACTAAGCCTCACCATCCTCTCACTGGCCACCCATCTAATAGTACCTGTTAGTGTCCCATATATGAGTTAAATAGAAGAATGAATTTAACGAAGATGCTTAAAAAATTGAATTTGAAAAGTCATGGATTTCTCAGTCATTAGGTTACCATCTTTAAACATCCCGGGTCGCTACCTATGGCCAACAAGTGGTCCTCAAGTGGGTATCTTACCCCTCTGCAGAGGTGCAGTCGATGTATTCCACCACCCCAACCGGCAAAGCTGTGCTTTTTAGAGAGTTACTAGGCAAGTGAAACACAATTACAAAGACTTGATATATTGAAATGTCCTACTATCAACAACACTTAATACCACAGACTTATCTATAATGACAAATACGTGTTTCAGATTTACGCCGTGTATCAAAGGCAAAACTAACGTAATTGAGTTTTATGGCACCAAATTCTTTATAAATTGTCTATAAAAGTGTTCTCCTTGCTTTTCCTTCACCACTTTATATACACGTTATGCCCTTCGGTATTACAGACCGATAAAATAAATATTTATGGTTTTATTTTCTATTGGGCCCAAAGACCAGGATCACATGAACTGAAATATGAATAATGATTAGTCGATTGAACTGTCACCATTTATGAATTCACTGTATTTTTTTTATTATTCAGAATTATATAGCATTTTTAGTTGACAGTAATACATAAAGTATCTTAGATGCGCATACAAATGCCTTTTTAGTACATAGTCCTACCAAAATGAAAGTGTCACTTACAATGTACTAATACTTGATATCATAAAGTTTTGTTATAAAGTTTCATGCTTTGATTGAATGGTCATTGCTTTTAACTATTTGCCTACTTTAACTCATAGAGGGCAAAGTACAAAACTAATGGTTAGTTCATTAAAATTGATTTGGTTTGGTTTGTTTGTTTTTACGGCATATCAACCTCGGTGAGTCATTTAATGCCGAAAAAGTTTTGAAATAAATTCATTCTTAATGGATGCTCATTTTTTATGAACACATTTTACTAATGAATCCATAGATGAAACCCTAACAGGTACTACCACTACGGGTCAGAGTGGGACTGGGACTAATGGTGATGAAGTGGTGCTCTACATTCCCCAGACCTCCAGAACTGGAACCTTACCATCAGATAGCGTTTAACGTCATTCCCAGGACAAGAAGTCCCCCAGATACCATCTTCTAGCACATATATGATAAAAAGGGTTTGGGCTTGCCATAAGGGCAATAGGGTTGGGGTTTGACATGGCAAACCGATTGGTTGGAAAGGGCCTCACCGACCACCCGTCCAGCCTAAGAAAGAGCTAAAGTTGGGTGTTGCATGTCATGAACTGCTCATCCACCAGGATTCCATCCGTATGCATAACGGGTCGCTACCCACGGCTAACAAGTGAACCCATTGGGGAAGTATTACCCCTTTGCAGACTGAGATTTCGGGAAAAAATGTTGATACGGGCATTCCTCTGTTAACTTATATCTAAATTATAATTTAAAATTTATCAAATGCTTTAGAAATTTTCATTCACCGTGATGATTATGTGTGTATGTGTGTGTGTGTGTCTGTGTGTGTGTGTGTGTGAGAGCGAGAGAGAGAGAGAGAGATATAGACAGAGACAGAGACAGAGTGATCAAATTATTTTATCAGTGATAAAATTTCGAAATTTTGATATCTGATCTCTCTGATACGATAAAACGAAGATTTTACCAAGCTTTAGTTGTTTCAGTACTACTGTATGGTTGCACCTCTTGGACTATAACGAAACGAGTGGATAAAAAAAACTAGACGGAAACCGTACACTAATGTTGCGAGCTGTTTTGAACAAATCCATACAAGTAGTTACCTCCTAAAAATGTGCAAACACTTGATATCAGAAATTTCGGTGGAAAATGTTGATACAGCCATTCGTCCACTAAAGCATATCTCTATTATGCTACATATGTTACACACTGGACCCGTCAAAGAACACAAACACTTGTATTTAGGAAAATGTAAGATGAGATGTTTATTTTCCCCGGTTGTGTTCAGCTGAGAGTCGTTGGCAGGGTTACGCAATGTGGAGCCTTCGGGAGTTCTTTTCAAGTGATTTCGAACCTGATCGTCGTCTGTCTAGTCAATCTCTACGGGGTTCTTTTATTGTAGTCTGACCCCCGGTGTCACGCCTCTTTGTTCGTGACACCTAGGCAGTTTTTTCTGTAGACACGCCTCTTCGCCCACGCAGGCTGTTTCATTGGCTATGGGCTACGCCTACAGATTTCTGCACCGAAATCATGTCAAATATTCACCTGCATTTCCAGGTGCAAAAGGTCAGGTCAAGGCCACATCCTGTTTTCATTTCCAGGCTGCACCTGACCCCCATGCACTTCCTATTCAGCCTGGTCCTTGGGTGTACTGATCAGACAATATATTACACATAAAGTTTAATTCGCTGTAATGATCATCAGAGAGTTAAGATTCACTTTCATCAAAGAGATAAGATTTCTAATTTGAATATCTGATCTCTCTGATAAAACGGGAATTTTTCCAAGCTGTAACCGTGGAAGTACTACAGCATATCTGTACCCTTTAGACTGTAACGAAATGCCCGGATAATAAAACACAAGAACGTAACTAAACAATAATGATACGTGCTATTTTGAAATAATCCTAGAAACACCACTCCTTCAAATACTGCCTTATATATATATAATATATATATATATATATATATATATATATATATATATATATATATGAGTAAGAAAGGTGGAATGAAAACATCACACAATGCTGTTAAAGAAGAAAACAATTTATAATATAATCATAGCTGATATTGATCAATATTTCGATTTTACAAAAATCATCATCAGAGCTCATTCACTCCCGTAGTTGTTTGGGTCGGAGAGGAAAGTTAAAATGAGTTTACAAAACAAAAACCTTAATACTGCAAAAAACGAAAGACGTTACAATATTCACCAACGTGGGCATTTCGCGCCATATATATGTCGTCATGTTCCATGTATATCTTTTGACAATAAATGTAGCGAATTTTTGAGATGTTGGCAACAAAAGCGAAAACAATTTAAACGGAAGGGATGGGTGTTAAGAAATGTGACGGTTGGAATTCAAAAGACTTTTATAAAGGAATTTTTTTACGATTAAATGTTTTATTATTTAAATTTATTTTAAGTTCTGTGATTCATAAATGATTAGATATTTACTGTAATTAGTTTTTATATATAAAGTGAAAAAGTTATGAGCGGAATATGTTAATATTTTAGAAAAGGAGTTTTTATATATTTTATTTAACGATTAATTATTTTTAAATTTCTAATTATTATTATTATTAAGTTCTGTATTTAATAAATGATTAAATATTTTTTGTGTTTTGTTTTTATATATAAAGTAAAAAAGGTTATGGGCGGAATTGGTTATTATTTTAGATAATGTTAAGCGATTTGGATCTAATGTAAGGTATTATTTTAAACCGAAAACAAAAACAAAAACGGAAAAGATCTTATTCATAAAACATTCATTTAACAGCATTGTGTGATGTTTTCATTCCACCTTTTCTTACTCATATTGTCGGATTAATTTCCTTTCTTTTTACTTATATATATATATATATATATATATATATATATATATATATATATATGAGTATATATAAAAAGATATGAAAACACAACAAAATGCTGTTAAAGTGAAAACATTTTATAACTTAGCTGATATTGAACAATATTTCGATTTTATGAAAATCTTCATCAGAGCTTGTTTATACTCCATGTTGTTAAGAGATCCTTATCTAAACGTCTATCGGAACACAAATACCATATTAAACGTGTTTTTCTAAACAACACCCTAGCTAAACACATTTTTGATCATAACCATTCCTTTGACTTTAAAGGTGCCAAAGTATTAACCCACATACACGATAGAACACTACGTAGAATTAATGAATCTTGCGTTATTCTTACCCCTAAAACCATACCCCAAAGACAAGGATATTTTAATATATCCCCTTATTTAGCGACAATCGTAGTCAGAAACCATAAAATCCCCTTCACATGACATTTTCCGTTATATACTTCCGAACAAATTTAAAATTTTTCACATTTTGCAAAAAAATAAAAATAAAACCTACAATCGTTCATACGTTCATACCGTCGGATTCATTTCCTATCTTTTAACTTAATATATATATATATAATATATATATATAATATTATATATATATATATATCACTCCCCCCCCCGCACGAGCAGGATGCGACACAAAGTCAATTTATTAAGCGGTGTTTTACAGGTTTTGAATTCAGTGTTTTCCTATATATATTATATATATATATATATATATATATATATATATATATAATATATATATATATATATAATATATGTATATGTATATATATATATATGAGTCTGTTGTGGTTTCGCTTCTAAAGGTTGGAAAAGAAAAATAGAAGTTTCTGCTAATAGTTAAAAGGTCTCACCTAATTAAGTGAACATTTTTAAGAGTATTAATAAAGATTAGCTACTTTGATTTTCCAAATAATGTAACACATTAGAACTCGCTGTAAAAAATAATTCAATGGATAAAAACACATTCAAATTACATATTTAAAAAAGATTCTTTTTTTCTCTTTCTAACTATATAGATATTTTTAAGATTAGATCAGAAATAATCGGGAAATTGCGAATTAAACAGACTATGGTCGGAAATTTAACGCGTGCTGGGGGTTTGTTTACGTATTAAAACCAACTAAATTTTAAGTTTTTTTTTCCAAAATTCAATCTTTGACATGAAAGCCTCATGGATAAACTTCATTCCAATGCCACATATTATGTATCAAAATAACTCCGAGATTATCTTTTTTTAAGGATATAGTGCTTTTTTTGGGGTTATCTTATACTTTTTGAAGAAATCCCCGTCAAATTTTGTCTGTTGTGATTTCGCTTCCAAAGGCCGGAAAAGAAAAACACAAGTTTCTGGTGGTAGTTAAACGTGTCCCATAATTAAGTGTAAAATTTCAAGAATATTGATAAAGATTAGCTACTTGGACTTTTAAAAAACAAAATAGCGTATAAAATTTAGTCTAAAAAAAGTCATATTTTATGTTTTCGGCTGTTTGAAGCAAAATATCATTTTAACTCGATGTAAAACATAATTCAATGGATGAAAACTTATACATATTTAGAAGGGTTATTTTCTTTTCTTTCCAACCATATAAATATTTTAAAAATTGAACGAGAAATACACGAGAAATTGCGATTTGAACTGCTGAAGGTAAAAATTTGTCAATATCCA
The DNA here is from genome assembly GCA_023376005.1 of Doryteuthis pealeii. Classification (NCBI taxonomy): domain Eukaryota; kingdom Metazoa; phylum Mollusca; class Cephalopoda; order Myopsida; family Loliginidae; genus Doryteuthis; species Doryteuthis pealeii. The sequence continues at coordinate 75,103,629 of CM042141.1, read as the reverse complement.
CCGGTTTTACCAAACAAACTTTTAATGCTATATATTATTATATATATATATATATATATATATATATATATATATATATACTTTGGTGCGGTACCAAGTTTCTTGGTACAAAGGTGATTCTAGGCGGGTCCTAATTTTTCTACCAGTAGTTTGTTATAGAGTTCAGGTTCCGTATGAGAGCTCAATGTTTAATTATTGTAAAGAGAGCAAAGTTATTTGGGAATAAAAGGCCTTAAATACCATGGGTATCGTGGTTATGGACCATTTCCATTCGCGAGTATGCCCACGAGCTTTTTCAGACCACTCATTGGTCTGAAGAAGCTCGTGAGCATACTCGCGAGTGAAAATGATCCAAAACCACGATACCCATGGTATTTAAGGCCTTTTATTCCCAAATATATATATATATATATATATATATTATATATATATATATATATATATATATATATATAAAGCCTCTGTAATTGACACACCTTGTATATATTTGGGGGTTTAGGGAATACCTCAATCATACTACCGCCTCAGGAGTGGGATATCATCCTGTCCGGGGTATTAGATAAAGCATATCTTATTACTACTAACCCAATGAATTAAATATGTAACTATCAATTCGTATTTTTTAGGTCTTGGGTTTATCGATAACTTATCTATGCTTCCAATTCTACAGCAGTTTAGGATGTGTATAGATACAGTCTTGAATAATAAATCTCATGATTCCTTTTGTGTCATACATTGTGAAAGTCTTTAGAAAATATATTGGGTTAACCAACTAAGGGTACTTAAAAACTGGGATGAAGTTCAAACTGCCATCTTATTACATATCACCCACGAAATTTAGGACGTAAATTAATATAATTTCCCGTTGTTTTTGGGAATTGCATTTTAACTACCGCACCATTATGCTATAACACATTGTTATGGTCCCTAAATCACGTATGTCATCAAATCTAAAAATAAATAACGACCCACGTGTGTTGCGGTTTCCGGTAAATAACTTTCTCTTATTTTACAACCAAAAAACCAGTTCACAAGATGTAAACGAACCAAAAGTAATTAGCCCCCCCCCCTCCAAGAAAAAATCACCACATCACAGTAAATAAGTTTTATTCTCTAAGGAATTTTAGGATTGACAAGCAAGTAATCATTTAAAAAGAATATGATATATCCGGGTTAAGGGATATATTCAGAAGTTGGTATTTGGTATATTATCGCAGTAGTAATTCGTACATCGGTTAGTAATCCGTCTCTGAGGTGTCGTGGTGTCGTCTAGCGAGTAAAGTAGCGGGTGGGCATTAGGTACTTGGACCAACACAGTGTCGACTATTTATACATGACACTGTCCAATCATATTATAGTAAGGGGTACCAAGGTATTTACATATTCATTATATCAGAACGCTAAAACATTTATGTTCACTGCACAAATACAATGATTAATACTCACGCAAAATATATTTTGAGCGCTTTTCCTCATTACCGAACATCTTTTATTTATAGAAACTATGAGATGTATGTGTGTTTGTGTGTTTGTGTGTTTGTTTGTATGTGCATCAATGACTTTCTCAGCTAAATTTCTATACAGAGTTGATATTTGGTTTACAGATACACCTTGATAAAACGCACATACTGATGGAGTTGGGGACAACAACAGTGATAAGTGTGCAGTTCGAGAAGAGCATGCAGTTTACTCTGTCCAGTTCTGTCCAAGTCACTAGGACCAGCTTCAGTAAATTCAAATTTCTTACAGGAATCAAGCTATTTCTCTGAATTTTTTAGATGAGGCTTGATAACTAGTATTACTTGGATTGTTCGGTTCCGGAGTTCAAAAAGAAAGGTTCCCGAGATTGGGAACGCTCCCGAGTCCGACAAGAAATACCTGAAGAAGGCTGGAAAGCACATTGGCCGATACATTGTACAGATAACAATAAAGATGAGGACAATAGTCCGAATAATCCAAGTAATACTAGGAATCAAGCTGTTTAGTGCTTGGCGTTTTTGACTTTGATATACTCTATTAGTGTTATCTCTGTCTATCTGTCTGACCGGGGATGCAATTGAAAACTTAGTCCTCGACAGAGAGACGTAGAAATATTGTTACATATTAATTGGATCCCTATTACTTTTTAAGGTAGTATAGAAATCCTTATGGCAATCAGTGCAGCTGATGGCCTTGAGAGTGAGTGACAATGCTTGACCTCACTCTCACCTTGCCTTCTGGGAAATCGTGGAACGGAAGTGATAGAAGCCCTTCCGGTTTAAGGTGTAAGCAACTCAGTAGTGAGTTGCAGTTAGTCAGTTGCAGAGTTAGAAGCTAGCAAGATGTGACTCACAGCGCGCATTGTCTGGTTCTGGGGTTCATGAATAAACTAACATCCAAAGTAAATCGAAGTCTTGTTGTTATTACTAAAAGCTAACAATGACACAAGGCTTCTGATAAGAAATGGTCCCCAGCAGAACCAGACACGGAATCCCCAGATAAGAAAGACCAGACGAGACCTGTAGAAGATATACCAGACCATTAGAAGACAGAAGACTAGACGATCAGAAGACGGCCGGAAGAATAGAAGACCAGAGTAAGAAGCAGTAAGAAAGTACGTAACAAATATATCTATTGGGTACTGTGACGAACGGCTACGTTACATATATCGATTTGGTGCCTTGAGACCAGTCACGCCATCAAGACGTGATCAGATTCGAACCTGGACAACGTGCCACTAGACAGAGAAGAAAAGAAAGGCAGAAAAATGAAGCAAAGGAAAAAAAAAAGAAGAAGAAAAAAAAACGTGATAGAACTTAAAAAGAAAAACGTAAGTAACGAACGCACACACACACACACACATTGTTTTTAGAAACAGACTATAGAAAAAGACAATAGAAAAAAAAGAGTGAACTAATATTCAAAGATCTATCTAGATTTGTCACAAAAAAAAAAAAAAAAAAAATTGAAGTTAAGATAGAATGTTGAAAAGAAAGAAAAAAAGAAGACAAAAGGGACATTGTTTTAAGTACTTTCAGAAAGAAAAAAAGAAATCCGACTAAAAGTCTTGACTGAAGGAAAGAAGGAGAGACATTGTTTTAAGAAAAAAGAAGAAAGAGACAATTAATTTTTGTTGTATAAGTTTGAATTTATCATAAATCTTTAGATTTGTTTTTAAAAAAAAAAAATGTTATCAAAAGTGCTAATAGATTGTTTAAATTGTTTAAAATATAGAGAAAAGGGGAGACAGTTTGTATGCTATGAAAAAAAAAAGGAGAGACAGAGTGTATATGCCAAAGAAAGAGAAAAAGAGAAAGGGATATTTTGTTTTGATATGTATAAGTTGAAATTTTGTGAGGAAAGACAGAAAGAAAGAAAAATTTTTGGCTGTATGATTGAAATTGTCATAGTTTTGAATTGTTTTGAAGATAGAAAAAAAAAGAGTGTGTATGCTATAAAGGAAAAGAGAGAGAGTGGGAGATACTGAAGTATATGCCACGGAGAAAAAAAGAGAGAGAAAGACTAAAGAATATGTGCTCCCACCCTGAAGGCAAGTGATTTAGCAGTAATTGTTGCAGAATTCATGTGCACCAACGACGACAACCCCCCCCCCCCCAGGGAAGATTTTTTTTTTGACCGGTGGAACACGTGGTGAATTTGAAAAAAAATTTTTTTTCAGTCGCCATTTTGGAATTTTTCCTTTTTGATTTTTTCCAATTGAAGCTGGATTTTTTTTTTTGTGATTATTCATTGTGATGTGATGATGATATTTATGTCAATTGTACTCATAATGTTTTGATGGATTTAAATAATTTTATAATTCTAGTGAGTTTTTACCCGTGCAAGGAAAAAGTTAATTTTTAAAGAAGTAATTTTGAAACTTTTAGTTGAGAATGTAATTTTTTTTATGTTAAATCACAATGCTGTTTTTCATTCGGATTGAAGGTCTGATTTTGGGTCAATTATTGGAGATTTGCCTAAGTTGTATGTTTTTGGATCTTTTTGGACTCACGGTAATAAAGTGGTTTTTACAGAAGGACTCACCAATTCCAGAGATCCTGTTTTTGGAAAATGTCCTAATTAGGCAATTCGATGGTTTTTCGAAAGGCGTGGAAGCCTACATTTTCCTGTGTTTTTTGGAGTTTTGAATATGTCAGAATAAGAGATAAATGGTGGTGCCCTGCTCCAAGAGGTTTTTCGTGTTTACTCTGCTCAGCACGATGTATATATGTATATATATTTTATTTTTTTCTGGGAATACGATTGTGGTCGATTCTTCAAATTTTTGATCTTTGATTGATGTCTTTGATTAACGCAGGTTGTGGGGTGAAGACATAAATTGTGATTTGAGAGATTAAGAATTTTTCGTAGATAAACGGATAAATGAATAAACTCCAGAAAGAGCAAGTGCCTATTTTTTTAGTTTGAATTTTAGAAGTACTAAGGTTTGTTACCCTGATTAATTGGATAATTTTAAGAAGCTGGTGAATTATTTGAATTTTGGAGGAAAAATAAAAATGGCGTATAATTGTAAAATCCTTTGGGGTTGATTTTGAGAGAAGAACCAACTTACCCCCCCCCTCCTTGTCTCTCATTGGCTGAAGGATGAATGGAAATTTTTTTTTTGAATAACCAGTCACGTAGACATGGCCGCCATCTTTGAAATGAATGTTTTTTTGAGTCAAGCGGGTAATTTTCCCCACATGTCGGCCATTTTGAATGTTAAAATTTTTAGAAAAAAAAAAGTCAGATTTAAATTTAATCAGAGTTTGTTGAAAATAAGTAACTTAGTAATTTTAATATTGATGAATTGTGGATTTTGACACTGGTGATTTTTGAAAAAAAAAAAAAAACTTTGGTTTGATTTCGTGAGAAAAGCCTTGGAGGCTGATTGACAATATTTTAAAAGAAAGAAATTAATAATTGACTTTGTACTTTGCATTTTTTTTGTCGGTGACCAGTGGTATAATTCGGTTTTTGAATTTTTTCCGAAAGTTTGACATAGTTAAAAAGTTGATTTTAGTGAGATTTATGAGTGCCAAATTTTTATTGATAGTTTTGAAAATTTTTATTAGTGAATTTTGTGACCTTGCTGTAGTATGGATCGAGTTCTGAACTCATGCCTGACTATTTGGAGAAATTTTTTCCGGTGTTTTGGGAATCGGTGGAGATATGGTAATGAAAGTGGTCTATCGAGGGCCCACCATTTCACGTATTGAGATTCCCTGATGAGCGTCCCATGTGGTTACCGTAGTTACGGAAGGTTAATCCGCGCTTTTTGGGTTTTATTATTCCGACGGATTCGGAATGTTAGGGGTTCTGGAGGCAGAATAAGAAGAAAGGCGAAGAGGCCGCCCCTGTTTTATGTGGATTGAATTTTTGGGGGGAATTATGATTTTGGAATGGTCTCCAGAACGTTTTGGCTGAGAGGGATGTCTCGAGTCTGGATACGGATAGCATGGTCAATGAATAATTATATGTTAAGAACAGACAAGTACCTACTTTTTGTGTTGGAGGGTTCCTGGAGAATTTGTAAGCCACTGGCAGTGACCGAGTGTGGAATCAGGATAAAACAGTTTTCCCTCAAAGTGAAACTATTTGGCACAGTAATATATTTTTTGTGAAGAAAATTTAAAATACTTAATGGTATTGGTGTGTTGTGTCGTGTATCCTATATTAAGAACTTATGAGTAACGCATAGCCGTTGTAGATTTTTTTATTGTTGCGCGATAAAATTGTTGTTGTTTTCTCCATGCATGTGATGTTTAATGTATTGTAGGGACCATGTGTGCAATGTTTTTGAATCTTTTTTCGGTATCATTGTATTTTTGATGTAAATTGCCTTCCCAGTCTCCAGGTAAGTGACCTGTGGAGCGGAAAGCTGGTGAATTGGTCATTGGAATCCAGGCGAATGTATTGCTGGAGTGACCAGGGTCACGTTGGTTTGTGACCAGGATTTTGGGACCAAGACGTTGGTCCAGTTGTGTTTTGATTTTTGTCAGGATATTGTAAATGGCCCTGCAGTGTTGTTTTTGTTGAAAACTTGTTATCATGTAAAATTGATGTATGCATGGGGGGAACCAGACAACCGCGCAGAAAGAGAGAATAGAATTCGAAGTAATCTAGAGAGTACCAGAATACGGTAGAGCCTCAAAATGGAGAGGCAAGTAAAAAGTAAATTCATAATTAATTATGAATTTAAAATGTATGATTATGAGGGATGTTACATATTAATTGATCCCTATTACTTTTTAAGGTAGTATAGAAATCCTTATGGCAATCAGTACAGCTGATGGCCTTGAGAGTGAGTGACAATGCTTGACCTCACTCTCACCTTGCCTTCGGAAAGGGATCGTGGAATCGGAAGTGATAGAAGCCCTTCCGGTTTAAGGTGTAAGGAACTCAGTTAGTGAGTTGCAGTTAGTCAGTTGCAGAGTTAGAAGCTAGCAAGATGTGACTCACAGCGCGCATTGTCTGGTTCTGGGGGTTCATGAATAAACTAACATCCAAAGTAAATCGAAGTCTTGTTGTTATTACTAAAAGCTAACAATGACACAAGGCTTCTGATAAGAAATGGTCCCCAGCAGAACCAGACACGGAATCCCCATATAAGAAAGACCAGACGAGACCTGTAGAAGATATACCAGACCATTAGAAGATAGAAGACAGAAGACTAGACGATCAGAAGACGGCCGGAAGAATAGAAGACCAGAGTAAGAAGCAGTAAGAAAGTACGTAACAAATATATCTATTGGGTACTGTGACGAACGGCTACGTTACAATATGTATGAGGAGGAGTTGGTGGGGAGACATAGATGGAGAGACGTAGAGGGAAATACAATATAGATGAAGAGAAGTCGGTGGAAAGATGTAGGTCGCGAGACGTTGATGGTGAGGCGTAGATGGGCTGACGTAGGTGAATAGATGTAGATGGAAAGAGACGTCGATTGAAATACATAGATGGAGATTCATACATTATGAGGAAGTAAGTGGAGACGTAGATGGAGAGACGTAGATGGAAATATACAGATGAATAGAAGTAGGTGGAAAGACTTAAGTGGCGAGACGTTGATGCTGAAGCGTAGATGGGCTGACGTAGATGGCGAAACCTAAGAGAGAGGTATTATCTGTGTTATTCGGACTATTTAACTCATCTTCATTGTTATCAAACAAATATTTTCTAAGGTAACGTTTTACTAATAATCCAGTGGAGGTATTTATATTCATCGTTGATTTTATTTGGGAACACAAGGGAGCATATTACTGTCTGTGGTATAATATAATTGGAATAAATAAATATTCTAAGTGGTTTAATATCCAATAGGGAGCTATATGATCTTAAAATTTTATACTTGAATTTAGTCATATATTTACAATAAGTACACTATATGTCTCTACTGATACAGCGTCGTCTCCGATAGCTGGGTCATGTCCGCCGGATTGATGATGGACAAATCCCGAAAGAAAATCCACCAAGCAGAGTCTTCGTCTGTTAAAAGACAAATGGGTCGCCTCCAGTTTCATTTCAAATATGTCTGCAAGAATGATCTCAGGTGCTTTGGCATTACCTCTTCCAGCATGGAAAATTTGGCTCAGGACCGCCCTCGGTATCGGCAGGCTCTCCGTAGTGGACTGATCATAGTGCAACACCATAGAGCCAAGAAGTCCAGAAGAAAGCAGCGGCAACAAGGCACCGGCACATCCACATCTTCAGGGACAGCCTTCACATGCGACATCTGTGGTCGAGAGTGTATTTCGAACATTGGACTTCACAGTCACAGGAGGCGCTGTAACTTCATTGGCACAAGAACTATATAGTCCTCCGAGACTGCAATGCTAATGTCAATGATTATATTTGTAGCATCTCTGTCAATCTAATTGTCTTTCCGGGAATACAATAAAAAACAAAACCCTGAAACCAAAATCAAGCATAAATTTTCTTGGATAAATTATTAAGTGGAACCTTATAGGTGATATTTATATTTACCGAATTATGAATTAATTTGGGATCACAATGAAACAAATTATCGGCTGTGGTATGAGAAAATAGAAGAACATAAATAGACTAACGGGAATAAGTCGGATAAATTTGCAAATTTAATGAATTTCCATATCGAGGATTCAGTTCATTAGGATAACTTGCATTAAAGATAACACTTTTAATATTGCGTCTCACTCCCTTAAAAAAAAAAAGTATTATTGCTTTATTGGTAAATGGGGGTTAACGGGCATGAATTTCCGTAGTAACAGTTCCACATAAAGCACATCGCTACTGCTTTCCAATGATGAGCAATATGAGAAGATGCACTTGAAAAACAATGACCCATACCAAAATCAAAACAAAATTTTCTAGGGCTGAATTTTACAAAGAACCCAGTAGTGGTACTTAGCCGGATACTGAGAGCCCGAGAACATAGAGCTAGTAATAGATGAAAATAAAACGTTTATTTCCTCTTAAACTGAGCGACCTGGCGCCCCCTTGTCAGACAAGGGGAAAAAAGAAGTGAAAAAGAAAGGAAAGAAGCCTCCACAGAAAAGAGAGCCAGAAGGAAGGAGAGACAACAGCAACTCCAACAAGCGTCACTTTTTGTTTGCAGTCACCGCAACGAAGATTGCCATTCAAAAATTGGCCAGTTTAGCCACACGCAGAGATGCAGATAAAAACGGACATTACGCCATAATCTTTAACAGAAGGAAGGGTGCCAACAATTTCAACTCAAATACAACATTCCATTCATTGTTCATTTCTATCTTGGTAAATACAGCTTGAATCTCGATATTTTATGACACACTTTGTATACTGAAAAAGTAACATTTCATTCATTGTTCATTTCTATCTTGGTAAATACAGCTTGAATCTCGATATCTTATGACACACTTGTATACTGAAAAAATTAACATTTCATTCATGTTCATTTCTATCTTGGTAAATACAGCTTGAATCTCGATATTTTATGACACACCTTGTATTCTGAAAAATTAACATTCAATTCATGTTCGTTTTGCTGCTTGCTTGTTTTATTCATAATTCATTTTTAGCATTAAACATTTTTTATCAAGGCCCCAGAAAACTCCCTTGCTACAATATTTATCTACATTCTGTTACGAACTCGGTATATATATATATATATATATATATATATATATATATATATATATATATATATTAATTCACTATAGCATTCACGCTAACCTCCTAAGAACATTGTCAATTACGTGACAGTTGGAACAGTGTCGCCATTATAGTCCGGGGAAAGAGTTTGCTTCAGAACGTTAATGTTCAAGCCAGTACCAGCCACTTATTGATATGATTGGTGCAATACAACCTTTTTACCTCAGTTTCGACTCAGTTAACCTTGTGCCGGACAAAGTTAAGCTCGGCAAATAGCCGAAGCAGTCGGCTATCAAGGGGAGACAAATATGATTTATACTAATAATGTCTCGAAATAGAATCAGATGGATGGGAACTGAAGGAGAAGCAACTGAGTTCAGTTGAACAGATCCAAGAGCCGAGAAAAACTAATTCGAAGACGGTCCAGAAAGGGGAAAAGTTTTTTCTGGACGACATGACAGATCACGATAGAAAACAGTAACATAGTTTTTGCTAGTTTGATGGAAAAATCAATGACCATTTAAGACGACCAGGAAACTAATCATTAGACGTTCGTATGACCATTCACCTTGCTTTTTTGTCTGCGACCAAAAACCACAAATCACTTCTTTCTCGTGTCAGAAGCATGATCCAGTGCAAAGAAAATGTCTAAATTGGTAAAACCAGTTAGATGACCTAATATTTGACATCTCTGATTAAGTGCTGCCGTTTTCAATAGCAACCTGCAATAGGTTAACGTGAAGCACATAATTTAATAAAGAAATAATGAGAAAAAGAAACTGGTTGTCTGTCGCTGAATGAATAACTATGGTTAAATCCTATAAAGTGTGTTGTGTTCGGTGTAAGGAAAAAATGTGTGAAATGAAGAGGAACTAATAGACGGTAATGAAAGAACAAAAAGAAAGCAAGTAGGAAAAATAAAGAAAGATACGAAATAAAAATGGAAAATAAAGATAAAAGGAATGGAGATGAAATACAAAGAAGAAAGAGTGTAAGAAAGAGAGAATGAAAGAAAGAAATAGAAATTGAAAGTAAAGAAGTAGAAAGAAAAAGATGAAAGACGAATGAAAGAAATAATGAAAAAAAGAAAGATAGAAAGGAATTGAAAATTAAAATTAAATTAAGAAAAAAGAAAAAAAAAAAGAAAGAAAGAAAAAAAAAAAGAGTGTTGGTTTCTGTCTTTAGTTAATGTCATATCAATCTTTGTGGATTATTTAATGCCAAAGCCGAGGGGATTCCCCGTGACGTAATGGCTAACATGCTGAACTGTGACATCGTAGTAAGAGAGTTCGAACACCAGGTGCGCTATTACGTTAACTTTCCGGCTAATACCTATGGGAAGGTATTAAACCCCTCAAACCCCACCTATGAGTTAAACAGTAACACTACTGTACTTCTACAAGGATATCCAAAACCTAATAAAAAAAGAAGCATTTTACGGTTTAAACTCTTTTAAATACTCAATGTACAACTTTAAATATAATGAACCCCCTTGGCTCCTTGGCGTCAAGTGATGTTTAATAAACTGATTTCGTTCTCTATTGGCCTTTGACATAAGTTCAATCCTTGTAAATTAAAATCCTGCCTGTTCAGCTTCTTTATGGCTGTGTCCGTCTAATCAAAGCGTAGTAACCATCTTTGATTGGAGGATCAGTCCATCGTTCCCAGTATTCTCTCTCGATATAAGAACATATATTAATATACAGATTAATACAGAAAACTGTATCTCACTTTAAAACTTGTATTTGCAAGGTGATACAAAATGTAGGCTAAAAAGAAAACCAGAATGACTAAAGCATGAGACATATAGAAGATAAGTTTAGTGGAAATTGTAAAGTTTAGAGAATCAGAAGCTAGAGTAAAGGTGTATTGGCAAAAGGGATAAACTAATGTACCAGGGCAAGAGGATTTATTTTTGAGAAGACAAAGAGGTAGAGAATAAAGATCGATTATAATCTCTCTGAAAGAAAGCGTATATTAGAAACGGTTACATACAGATCAATGCAAGAACTCCCTAATGTTGGCGATTATCATTTTTTAAGAATATTTATTATTACCTTTCACCTGGTCCAACTTAGTAAATATATCATATACTGTGTTGAAGATATGGAAGGAAGTAACATATAATGAGACAGCTGGTAGTTTTATGAGGAAGAATTAACCATTAAAGAATAAAAGAGAAAAGACGGATAAGGAATGGTTGGAGGTGTCTCGGTAGCGTAGTGGATAATGAGCTGGAATTTCGATATCATAGTACGCTAGTTCGATCTCCGGCTATGCAATACGTTTCACTTTCGGACTATGCCCTTGGGAAAATTAAGAACACTCTAACACCCAACATGAGTTAGTTGTACCAATACTGTTCTTGCGATATCATAGTAAGCTAGTTCGATCTACGGGCTATTGCAAATACGTTTACTTTCGGACTAATGCCCTTTGGAAAGTTAAGGAACCACCCAACCCCCAACTATGAGATAGATAATACCAATACTGTTTATCTACATATACATATAATGCATTGGTATTAAACACAGAAAGGTGGATATGCCATCACCGAAGAAAGAAACCAAGAGACATGTTATTAAAACGAAAGGTTTGAATAAATGGGATGAGGTTATGTTGAGAGAAAGAAAGTGTCACAAAGAGAGATTTAAAAAAAATGAAGAAGTTATAAAAGTAAGATAGATAAGATTGAAAAGAGAAAGATAGAGACCATTAAAGCCGGGGAAAGTAGGCGAGCTGTAAAAAAGCATTTTAAGCAAATAAAGAATAGTTATACTACCAAGAGATGAAATCTTGTGTCGAGAGAAAGATGAAGGTTAGCTTTTAAAAGGGCGTTGTTGAGAGATATAATAGAAAATAGTCAACACGAGAGAGGAGAGAGAAGAGAGAGAGAGAGATGATGAGAGAGAGAGAGAGGAGAGAGGGGGGAGGAGGAAGAGAGAAGGAGAAAGAGCGCATGAGAGAAAGGGGAAATCGAAACGTGAGTGTAACGTGTGGATGATGGGGTTAAAAAAAAGAAAGAAAGATAAGAAAGACTAAAGAAAGAAAGAAAGATTGGGATAAAGAGAAAGAATAGGTTGAAGTTAAGAGAACAGTTCAAATTTTGAAGAAAAGAAATTATAAAGGGTGAAAAAAAAGCTGAAAGAAGAAAGATAGAAAAAGAAGAAAAAGGAATCAGTTAGAGAGAGGGAAAGAAAAAAAGAAATATATTCTCAAAGTGTTGGAAATTAGGGGAGGGGAAGGGGAAACCTTTAAACTTGGGAGGACTGGGGAGAAGTTCGGAAAAATGAAAGAGGTGATATAGGGTAGAGTGAAAAGAGAAGTACGTGAAAGAAATGGAATAGGAAATGAAGATAATATTTTATGGAGGCAGACAGAAGAAAGACGCGTAGTCTTAATTGCTTAGAGCCGTAGGAAATGGATTCGTCGACCCGAGTTCAAATCCTGGCTGAAGCTTAAGTTCACCTAGCGCTAATACACTTGGGAAAGGTATGATATCCAACTACTCTCCCTACCAGCTATGGGGTAAATAGTAGGGGAGACGAGCTCTTTAACTTTGGTGGTAGGGCACCAGTCTAAGGAGAAGGAACACTCTGAATTCAAACCTGATTGAAACCCACTTGGGTTGGTCACTACTCTCAATTAGTGCATTCTTATTTGACTAATTTTCTTTTTTCTAAATATGTCGCTGATTGGCAAAAGCCGATTATGAGAGCAGAAATATGTTAGAAAGTCAGTTTTGATTGATGACCGGAAGGTAAACAGATGAAACGAACAGAGATGTTTGTAGACCAAATAAAGACGTCCGAAACTAAAACCAAGTCTCGTTTCTCTTTACTAAGAACAACGCAGGACACAGAGATGAACAAAACCAAAGGAAATCCCAAGAAACCGGACTAGGAAGAACGGAGAGAGATCAGCCAATCAGATAGCCAGGTAGAGAATAGACAACCCTATCGAGCTTAGAACAGATGTGTATTATAAGGTGGTAAGAAGAGAAGGACACGGCTATACAAAAAAATATATTGATACAAAGTGTTTGCGAGTATGCCAATAAGAGCTATTGAGGAATACAATCAGGACAATCATATATATATTACCAACCCCTCCGCAACGAGAGGATGTGACACAGGGTCAATTTCTTAAGCGGAGACACAGTTTGAATTCATGTTTTCCTTCTCCCAGACCGGTTGCCTAACCAAGGTTAAAGAGCCCAGTCTGCCCTACTATTTTACCCATAGCTGGAGGGGAGAGTAGGATCATACTTCCCAAGAGTATTTAGCGCTAGTTGAAATGCAATTACCACGTCCAGATTTTAAACTCGAGGCGACGAGTCCATTTCCCATGACTTAACCATTACACCCGCGTCTTCAGACATCATTATAGAGCTAGGGATTTATGCGACAAGCCGATGATAGGATGTAGACTCCTTAAAACCAGCCGTCTAGCCAAAAAAGTGGAGTCTTTACAAATTCATGGAATTCCTCAGCAACCACAATTCTGTCTTTTAAGGAATCAAAGGTCGCACCATAGACAAAAGATGTCCAATTGAGGGAGGGGTCTTACTCTCAACAGAGAGCACGAGTCGATTACTCTATAGCTTCAGCCAACATCTCTCTCC
>CM042141.1:75053859-75089814 GCA_023376005.1 Doryteuthis pealeii | reverse complement strand
ACGAAAATCTACCAAATTACTGTCCCTTCTCGCTAATCAGACCAAGCAGTCCTCTGTAACAACCACAAAGTTGAGTAATTGAGAAATAGGATATTTTGGAAGCGTTGGAAGCAAAATCACCAGAAAGCCAACACGCCATTTGAAATAATTACAAATGTCTTCACTGCATTATTTGCTGACTTTAGCATTTTTATATTTTGATATTCAATCAGGTTTTTTTTCTTTGAATTAATTATTATTATTAACATCTTTATTTGAATTTTAATTCGTTTATGTTCAATGTATATTTGAGATACATGAGTGCTCTAGGGTGTAAGACGTTTGCAGACAGGCATGAAGAAAGATTAAAAAGAAATTCCGAATACGATTTTTTCAAGACAGATCTTTTTATATACATAATCACACTTTTTTTATTTGAAATTCAAAGTTTATGTTTTATTTGAATTCAGAGGTTCATTCTTTGATTATCTACCATACCAAGTTGAAGAGGGGGAATAGTGTCATACCTTGCCCAAAGAGAATGAGCATGTTAAATCAAATAGCCTCTTATTCTATGAACTTTGAGATTGGAGGCTTGATAATTTGTTGGGTCAAAAGTTTCGTGATGGCTGACAAGTTTGAAAAAGAAGGTGCCTGAGTCGAAGAAGGCTCCTGAATCCAGCAAGAAATAACCAGAAAAAGGCTGAGGGCACAGCAGCCAAAAAACGCTTGTAAGAGTAACAATTGAAGATGAGACAAAGCCAAATAATCCAGATGATGGCAAATAAGCCTCATTCCAGGATTTTGAACATGTGCCTCGAAACGATGATGTTATGCCAGACGTCAGATAAGATAATACTATGGTTAAGTAATAGAACAGAATGAGCTCTTTTACTTGGATGGCAACTGGATATTTCCTTGACCTCTCACGATGCAAGGTCACTTTTATGTGGGGCAGCCACAAACATACTGAAGGCCCATGGGGTAGATATAAATCTTATGGCAATCAGTGCAGCTGATGGCCTTGAGAGTGAGTGACAATGCTTGACCTCACTCTGACCTTGCCTTGCGGAAAGGGACCGTGAGAATCGGAAGTGATAGAAAGCCCTTCCGGTTTAAGGTGTAAGGAACTCAGTTAGTGAGTTGCAGTTAGTCAGTTGCAGAGTTAAAGCTAGCAAGATGTGACTCACAGCGCGCATTGTCTGGTTTCTGGGGGTTCATGAATAAACTAACATCCAAAGTAAATCGAAGTCTTTGTTATTACTAAAAGCTAACAATGACACAAGCTTCTGATAAGAAATGGTCCCCAGCGAAACCAGACACGGAATCCCCATATAAGAAAGACCAGACGAGACCTGTAGAAGATATACCAGACCATTAGAAGATAGAAGACAGAAGACTAGACGATCAGAAGACGGCCGGAAGAATAGAAGACCAGAGTAAGAAGCAGTAAGAAAGTACGTAACAAATATATCTATTGGTACTGTGACGAACGGCTACGTTACAATATGTATGAGGAGGAGTTGGTGGGGAGACATAGATGGAGAGACGTAGAGGGAAATACAATATAGATGAAGAGAAGTCGGTGGAAAGATGTAGGTCGCGAGACGTTGATGGTGAGGCGTAGATGGGCTGACGTAGGTGAATAGATGTAGATGGAAAGAGACGTCGATTTTGAAATACATAGATGGAGATTCAACATATGAGGAAGTAAGTGGAGACGTAGATGGAGAGTAGATGGAATAACAGATGAATAGAAGTAGGTGGAAAGACTTAAGTGGCGAGACGTTGATGCTGAAGCGTAGATGGGCTGACGTAGATGGCGAAACCTAAGGAGAGAGGTATTATCTGTGTTATTCGGACTATTTAACTCATCTTCATTGTTATCAAACAAATATTTTCTAAGGTAATGTTTTACGAATAACCCAGTGGGGATATTTATATTCATCGTTGATTTTATCTGGGAACACAAGGGGGCATATTACTGTCTGTGGTATAATATAATTGGAATAAATAAATATTCTAACTGGTTTAATATCCAATAGGGAGCTATATGATCTTAAAATTTTATACTTAAATTTAGTCATATATTTACAATAAGTATACTATATGTCTCTACTAAGACAGCGTCGTCTCCGATAGCTGGGTCATGTCTGCCGGATGGATGATGGAAAAATCCAGAAGGACATCCTCCAAGCAGAGTCTTCGTCTGTTAAATGACAAATGGGTCGCCCCCCCCCCAGTTTTGTTTCAAATATGTCTGCAAGAATGATCTCTGGTGCTTTGGCATTACCCCTTCCAGCAGGGAAAATTTGGCCCAGGACCGCCCTCGGTGGCGACAGGCTCTCCGTAGTGGACTGATCATCGACGCAACACCATAGAGCCAAGAAGTCCAGAAGAAAGTGGCGGCAACAAGGCACCGGCACATCAACATCTTCAGGGACAGCCTTCACATGCGATATCTGTGGTCGAGAGTGTTTTTCGAACATTGGACTTCACAGTCACAGGAGGCGCTGTAACTTCAGTGGCACAAGAACTATATAGTCTTCCGAGACTGAAATGCCAATGTCAATGGTTATATTTGTAGCCTCTCTGTCAATCTAATTGTCTTTCCGGGAATACAATAAAAAACAAACCCTGAAACCAAAATCAAGCATAAATTTCATAAATTTTCTTAGGCCGAGAATTAATTTGGGATCACAATGAAAAATTATCGGCCATAAATAGACTAAAATAAGTCATAAAACCATATCGAGCAGTTCGGATACTTGCATTAAAGATAACACTTTTAATATTGCGTCGTAGCCGGGCATGAGTAGTAACAGTTCCACATAAAGCACATCGCTACTGCTTTCCAATGATGAGCAATATGAGAAGATGCACTTGAAATGAGGGCTGAATTTTACATAACTTAAACTGAGAGCTAGAGCTAGTAATAGATGAAAATAAAACGTTTATTTCCTCTTAAACTGAGCGACCCCCCCCTTGTCAGACAAGGGACAAAAAGAAGTGAAAAAGAAAGGAAAGAAGCCTCCACAGAAAAGAGAGCCAGAAGGAAGGAGAGACAACAGCAACTACAACAAGCGTCACATTTTGTTTGTAGTCACTGCAACAGAGATTGCCATTCAAAAATTGGCCAGTTTAGCCACACGCGGTGATGCAGATAAAAACGGACACTACACCATAATCTTTAACAGAAGGAAGGGTGCCAACAATTTCAACTCAAATACAACATTCCATTCATTGTTCATTTCTATCTTGGTAAATACAGCTTGAATCTCGATACTTTTATGACACACCTTGTATTCTGACAAAATTAACATTCCATTCATTGTTCATTTCTATCTTGGTAAATACAGCTTGAATCTCGATACTTTTATGACACACCTTGTATTCCGACAAAATTAACATTCCATTCATGTTCGTTTTGCTGCTTGCTTGTTTTATTCATAATTCATTTTTAGCATTAAACATTTTTATCAAGGCCCCCAGAAATATCCCTTGCTACAATATTTATCTACATTCTGTTACGAACTCGGTATATATATATATATAATTCACTATAACATTCACGCTAACCTCCTAAGAACATTGTCAATTACGTGACAGTTGGAAACAGTGTCGCCATTATAGTCCTGGGAAAGAGTTTGCTTCAGAACGTTAATGTTCAAGCCAGTACCAGCCACTTATTGATATGATTGGTGCAATACAACCTTTTTACCTCAGTTTCGACTCAGTTAACCTTGTGCCGGACAAAGTTAAGCTCGGCAAATAGCCGAAGCAGTCGGCTATCAAGGGGAGACAAATATGATTTATACTAATAATGTCTCGAAATAGAATCAGATGGATGGGAACTGAAGGAGAAGCAACTGAGTTCAGTTGAACAGATCCAAGAGCCGAGAAAAACTAATTCGAAGACGGTCCAGAAGGGGGAAAAGTTTTTTTCTGGACGACATGACAGATCACGATAGAAAACAGTAACATAGTTTTGCTAGTTTGATGGAAAAAATCAATGACCATTTAAGACGACCAGGAAACTAATCATTAGACGTTCGTATGACCATTCACCTTGCTTTGTTTGTCTGCGACCAAAACCACAAATCACTTCTGTTCTCGTGTCAGAAGCATGATCCAGTGCAAAGAAAATGTCTAAATTGGTAAAACCAGTTAGATGACCTAATATTTGACATCTCTGATTAAGTGCTGCCGTTTTCAATGGCAACCTGCAATAGGTTAACGTGAAGCACATAATTTAATAAAGGAAATAATGAGAAAAAGAAACTGGTTGTCTGTCGCTGAATGAAATAACTATGGTTAAATCCTATAAAGTGTGTTGTGTTCGGTGTAAGGAAAAAATGTGTGAAATGAAGAGGAACTAAATAGACGGTAATGAAAGAACAAAAAGAAAGCAAGTAGGAAAAATAAAGAAAGATACGAAATAAAAATGGAAAATAAAGATAAAAGGAATGGAATGAAATACAAAGAAGAAAGAGTGTAAGAAAGAGAGAATGAAAGAAAGAAAATAGAAAATTGAAAGTAAAGAAGTAGAAAGAAAAAGATGAAAGACGAATGAAAGAAATAATGAAAAAAAGAAAGATAGAAAGGAATTGAAAATTAAAATTAAAATTAAGAAAAAAGAAAAAAAAAAGAAAAGAAAGAAAAGAAAAAAGAGTGTTGGTTTCTGTCTTTAGTTAATGTCATATCAATCTTTGTGGATTATTTAATGACAAAGCCGAGGGTATTCCCCGTGACGTAATGGCCAACATGCTGAACTGTGACATCGTAGTAAGCGAGTTTGAATACCAGGTGCGCTGTTACGTTAACTTTCCGGCTAATACCTTTGGGAAGGTATTAAACCCCTCAAACCCCACCTATGACTTAAACAGTACACTACTGTACTTCTACAAGGATATCCAAAACCTAATAAAAAAAGAAGCATTTTACGGTTTAAATTCTTTTAAATACTCAATGTACAACTTTAAATATAATGAACCCCCTTGGCTCCCTGACGTCAAGTGATGTTTAATAAACTGATTTCGTTCTCTATTGGCCTTTGACATAAGTTCAATCCTTGTAAATTAAAATCCTGCCTGTTCAGCTTCTTTATGGCTGTGTCCGTCTAATCAAAGCGTAGTAACCATCTTTGATTGGAGGATCAGTCCATCGTTCCCAATATTCTCTCTCGATATAAGAACATATATTAATATACAGATTAATACAGAAAACTGTATCTCACTTTAAAACTTGTATTTGCAAGGTGATACAAAATGTAGGCTAAAAAGAAACCAGATGACTAAAGCATGAGAATATAAAAGATAAGTTTAGTGGAAATTGTAAAGTTTAGAGAATCAGAAGCTAGAGTAAAGGTGTATTGGCAAAAGGATAACTAATGTACCAGGGCAAGAGGATTATTTTTGAGAAGACAAAGAGGGTAGAGAATAAAGATCGATTATAATCTCTCTGAAAGAAAGCGTATATTAGAAACGGTTACATACAGATCAATGCAAGAACTCCCTAATGTTGGCGATTATCATTTTTTAAGAATATTTATTATTACCTTTCACCTGGTCCAACTTAGTAAATATATCATATACTGTGGTTGAAGATATGGAAGGAAGTAACATATAATGAAGACAGCTGGTAGTTTTATGAGGAAGAATTAACCATTAAAGAATAAAAGGAAAGAGACGGATAAGAAGGGTTGGAGGTGTCTCGGTAGCGTAGTGGATAATGAGCTGGACTTCGATATCATAGTACGTTAGTTCGATCTCCGGCTATGCAAATACGTTCACTTTCGGACTAATGCCCTTGGGAAAGTTAAGAACACTCTAACACCCAACTATGAGTTAGTTGTACCAATACTGTTCTTGCGATATCATAGTAAGCTAGTTCGATCTACGGCTATGCAAATACGTTTACTTTCGGACTAATCCCTTTGGAAAGTTAAGGAACCACCCAACCCCCAACTATGAGTTAGATAATACCAATACTGTTTATCTACATATACATATAATGCATTGGTATTAAACCCAGAAAGGTGAATATGCTATAAACAAAGAAAAAACCAAGAGACATGTTATTAAAAAGAAAGGTTTGAAGAAATGGGATGAGGTTATGTTAAGAGAAAGAAAATGTCACAAAGAGAGATTTAAAAAAATAAGAAAGTTATAAAAGTAAGATAGATAAGATTGCAAATAGAGAAATATAGAGACCATTAAAGCGGGGAAAGTAGGCGAGCTTAAAAAAGCATTTTAAGCAAATAGGAATATGTTATACTACCAAGGATAAATCTTTGTGTCGAGAGAAAGATGAAGGTAGCTTTAAAAGGGGTTGTTGAGAGATAATTAGAACATAGCTCAACGAGAGAGAGAGAGAGAGAGAGAGAGAGAGAGAGAGAGAGAGAGAGAGAGAGAGAGAGAGAGAGAGAGAAGAGAAAGCGAGAGAAAGGGGAAATCGAAGTGAGTGTGTCGTGTGGACTGATGGGGTAAAAAAGAAAGAAAGAAAGAAAGAAGATTGGGATAAAGAGAAGAATAGGTTGAAGTTAACAAGAACAGTTCAAATTTTGAAGAAAATAAATTTTAAAGGGTGAAAAAAGTGAAAGAAGAAAATAGAAAAAAGAAGAAAAAGAATAAGTTAAGAGAGAGGGAAAGAAAAAAGAAAATATTCTCAAGTGAGAAATAGGGAGAAACTTAACATGGAGACTGGGGAGAAGTTTCGGAAAAATGAAAGAGGTGATATAGGGTAGAGTGAAAGAGAAGTATGTGAAAGAGATGGGAATATTGAAATGAAGATATGTTTTATGGAGGAAGACAAGATGAAAGACGCGTGGTCTAATGGTTAGAGTCGTAGGAAATGGAATCGTCGACCCGAGTTCAAATCCTGGCTGAGGCTACAGTTCACCTAGCGCTAATACCTTGGGAAAGGTATGAATCAAACTACTCTCCATCCAGCTATGGGTAAATAGTAGGGAAGACTGAGCTCTTTAACTTTGGTTAGGCAACCAGTCTAGGAGAAGGAAAACTCTGAATTCAAACCTGTTAAACCCCAGTTGATCACTACTTTAATTAGTGATCTATTTGACTAATTTTCTTTCTTTCAAATTTTCTTTATTTCTAAATATAAGTGGTCGCTGATTGGCAAAAGCCGATTATGAGAGCAGAAATATAGTTAGAAAGTCAGTTTTGGCTGGATGACCGAAGTAACAGATGAAACGGAACAGATGATGTTTGTAGACCAAATAAAGACGTCGAAAACAAAAAACAAGTCTTGTTTCTCGTTACTAAGAACAACGCAGGGACACAAGATGAACAAAACCAAAGAAATCTCAAGAAAGAGGACTAGAAGAACGGAGAGAGATCAGCCAATCAGATAGCCAGGTAGAGAATAGACAATCCTATCGAGCTTAGAAGCAGATGTGTATTATAGGATGGTAAGAAGAGAAGGACACGGCTATACAAAAATATATGATACAAAGTGTTGCGAGTATGCATAAGAGCTATTGAGGAATACGATCAGACAATCATATATATATTTTTACCAACCACTCCGCACGAGTAGGATGTGACACAGGGTCAATTTCTTAAGCGGAGTACAACAGGTTTGAATTCAGTTTTCCTTCTCCTAGAAAAGTTGCCTAACCAAGGTTAAAGTGCCCAGTCTGCGCTACTATTTACCCATAGTTGGAGGAGAGTAGGATCATACCTTTCCCAAGAGTATTAGCGCTAAGTGAAATGCAATTACCACGTCCAGGATTTAAATTCGAGGTGACGAGTCCATTTCCCATGACTTTAACCATTACACCACGCGCTTCAGGACAATCATATAGGAGCTAGGGATTTATGTGACAAGCCGAGTGATAGGATGTAGACTCCTTAACCAGCTGTCTAGCCAAAAAGTGGAGTGTTACAAATCATGGATTCCTCAGCAACCACAATTCTGTCTTTAAGAATCAAAAGTCGACACCCATAGACAAAAGATGTCCAAATTGAGGGAGGGGTCTTACCTCTCAGCAGAGGCACAGTCGATGTACTCTACAGCTTCAGCCAACAGGGTTAGGTTGAAAAGAACCGAAAATGTTAAACTGAAGGTGTTAATGAGAGACAGAAACAATTGTATTAAAGAAGTTATAGTGGTAGTTAAAAGTGTATAATCTTGAAATAAATAGATACGAGGGTGAGACAAAAGGTAATGCTATTTTCTTTATTTCATGTGGAGTTTTTTAAAAAATAAAACTAACGCCTATATTGAGACCCTAACAAGGCTCAGAGCAAGAAGCGTGGAGTAAAACCCAACTTGCCAATCGACAATGTCCTCCTTCTGCATGAAAATTCTCGACCACACACAAACATCAGGACAAGGGAGAAAATCGCTTCATTCGGGTGGACAACTTTATCACACCCTCCATACTCACCAGATTTGTCACTTTCAGACTATCATCTTTTCGGACCCAAAGAACAGTCAACAGAAATTTACGGGGCAGGGATACAGGCTCTAATTCGAAGGTGCAACATTGCGGTTGAGAGAAACGGTGGCTATGTGGAGAAGTAGGGATGTGATCCACAGAGACCAGCTTTATTTTGATGTATTATACATGTACCAGTGTTGGTCATTATACCTGTTCTAAACAAATAGCATTACTTTTTGACTTTCCCTCGTAGATAGATAGATAGTGAATGTGTGGTGTGTGTGTGTGTGTGTGTGTGTGTGTGTATGTGTGTGTGTGTGTGTGTGAACAAAAAAGTAGAAAAATCCCAAATAAAAAAGTATTAATCTGTAAAGTGCTATGTGCAGTCTATTTCTTGCCTTCTCATCCTTCAGAGCGATTGGGGCCCGTAATCAAATATTCTATTTTATCAAAACGGAATATCTTACTATCGCGTACAACTTTTGAACGCTGTAATAGACAGCAGAGCCGAGTTTCACATTGTCCGAACAACCAAAGAAACATTATTTCATTTTACCTTTATTTGTCACCAATCGACCGAAACGACATTTATTTTGTCACGAGCTAAGGTCCCTGGCGTTGCCTGGGACAAATGACCACAGAGGTAACATTAACTGCGACAGAATGAGCGTATGCAAAAAAGACTCGCATTATTTTCCTCATAGCCAATGAATTTCTCTATCGGTTCTGAGTGAGAATGTCTGATAGGTTTTGTATAGAAGGTGGGTTCTCCTAAGTGTCTTTTTTTCTTTTTCTTTTTTCCAATAGTCGGCAAAGAAAAGGTTAATATTGGATTCGAGATGAGAAACATAAAACATTACTGTATTAGAGATTGTTGATTGGTTGGTTGGTGGTTGTTTTGTTTTACGGCATACAAACACTTTTCGGGTCATTTAATACCGAATCATACTCTTTTATTAAAGAAAGATCCAGGTTGCTTATGTTACAGTAAGGCAGAGTTGAAATTTAAAATAAAGGTATTTTTTATTAACAGGGTTTGGAAAATTATTAGATATAAATTAAATGAATTGGGTTGGGTTCTTTGTTTAATAGCATATCAATAATCTTGGGTTATTTAATGCCAAATACATACTTGTAGAAGATCAGAAGTAACACTATTTATCTCGTAGCAGTAGGGATTCATATTTTACTCAAGGGTATGAGCCTGAAGTGAACGTCATCGTTGCGACTGGGGTTACTACGATGTTACAGTCCAGCACGGTTCATATTACGCCACGAGGACACCCACCATAAATTAAATGGATCAATGAATCAATGAACCAATTTATTTTTCTTTTAATAAAATTATAAAAAAATAAATTAAAATTTTATCACTTTATCCTTCAATCCAAGTATTGTTTTTGTTTTTATAATTAAAGGGAAAATTTAGGTTTTACTCTCATAGAAACAGGAAGCCAGAATGAACATTTCAAAAAACTTAAGAAATACATCAATCTATTTGTGGATAAGAAACACATTCGCAATATTGCTCTATAATCCTGTGAGGCATCATCTCGAAGATAAATAGAACGAAGTGGAGAACCCCGTAAGGCGGCACCTACTTATGATTAATTAGTCGAGGGCGAATCTTTTAGGACAAAGAAACAAGGTTCACATAAAAAGGCGGGATCTTTTGGCCGAAGACACATTCGGACAACCAGTCAAAACGTAAAGACTAACCAGGGTCCCTGCTGAGACAATTCGCTGCCCCCCCTCTACCCCAAATCTGTGTTAACTTGGAGCTCGGCTGTGACAGAAAATAAAGTATATAGTTGTCAGAGACCTTTTTTCCACGTGTGTTTTCTAGACGATTTCGGCCATTTCATCTGATTTCGTGTCCAGAACAATGATCAAAGAAGCTAAATCTGCAAACCAACCAGGTGTTTTTCTTAAAGTCACAACGATCCAATAGCCTTTTTCATGTTGTTTCATTCATTACCTTTTTCAAAATCATAACATATGGACAAATCTTAACCATTTTCAAAGATATGCACCGATAAGTAAAATGGATTATATTTTCATGTGACACTAAAGTGTTCTAAGTTTAGTATTGTAAATTTGTGAGAAGATAAAGCGAAAAAAAAGCAATGAGCTGTAAGAAAACTTGTGCAGAATATTCACCCCAGCAACACGCTAAGAAGATACTAAAAAGAAAATATTCTTGTCTGCACGAAAATAATATTTTAGAATAACTTTTCGTGAAACAAGTTGAATTTTGTTTAACAAAGTTATGATTAAAGAGAATTACTCAAGTGAGATAAGTGCATAAAATTGGTATTCGATTATCTAAATTTCGAATTTATATAAATTTTTGAGTTTTTTAAGTTTCAAAATTTAGTCTGTGTTTTGCATCGAAAATCATGAGGTAATTGATTTCCATTAATGCACATAGTATAATATATATATATATATATATATATATATATATACAAATATATTAATATGTGTGTTTGTGTGTGCGTATATATGTATATGCTTATGTGCATGTGTGTTTGTGTCTGTATGTATATATATAGATATATGAATTTATATATATGTGTTCATGTATGTATGCGTGTGTATAGATGTTGTGTATCTATATATATTATGTCTTTATAATATGTGTTTTTGTATGCATATATGTGTGTTATTATATATATATATATATATATATATGTGTGTGTGTGTGTGTGTGTATTTATATGTGGGTATGTGTATAGACACACAGACTATATATACATTTATATACAGACACACACATGTATGCACACATATAACTATATATATATATGTACATATATATATGTATGTGTGTATGTAATTCTTCGTACATACAAACACACGCATATATATATATATATATATATATATATATATATATATGCCCACACACACCCACAACATACACGCACACACACACACACACACACACACATATATATATATATATATATATATACACATATACATATATATATACTTCTTTTCAAATTTCTTAATAATGTCGGATTTATTTCCATATTTACTCCCATATATATATACGTATACGCATACACTGAAAAACATACACACGTACACTTACACACACACACACATACACACACACACAGACGCATATATATATGTATGTGTATGGTCATAAATAATACTGAAGAGAAATGAAAATCTCGTTGTTCAAATTAATTCATTCGTAAAACTTATAATTGCGTATTCAGCTTCATCCTATACGGCGAAATTTTTCTTAAAATGATTAGCGAATTTGTTCACGTCACAGTCGCTGAACACCGTTTGCTTGGGATGTTTTAGATTCTGAATTTGAAAATAATTTCAAAATCTAATTTGGGATTGTTATCATTAATAAAAGTCCTATATATAAGTTTTGTGGTTCATCAATAAAAAAAGGGTTGCAAGTTTTCATTGGGAAATGTATGAAGCCAACTAATGTTTCTATAGCTATGAGTAAATAGTAGGAAAGCTTAGTCTCTTTAATCTTTATTAGGCAACCAGTCTAGGATAAGGAAAACTCTAAATATAAACCCGTTAAACCCATCTTGGTTAATTGACCATGTACTGCTCGTACAAAAAAAAAAATTAATTAGAATAAAAAAAAAATTAGTGAAATAGATCACTAATTAGGACTGTTTCTCTGAATGTTTGAGATGAGGCTTGAAGATTAGTATTATCTGCGTTATTCGGACTATTGTCCCCATCTTCATTGTTATTTGTACAACGTTTCGGCCGATATGCCCTCCGGCCTTCTTCAGGTATTTCTTGTCGGACTCGGGAACCTTCTCGGACTTGGGAACCTTCTTTTCGAACTCGGAAACTTTCTTGATGGCTCCCGATTCCGACAAGAAAGTTCCCGAGTTTGAAAAGAAGGTTCCGAGTCCGAGAAGGTTCCCGAGTCTGAGAACATTCCCGAGTCCGACAAGAAATACCTGAAGAAGGCCGGAGGGCATATCAGCCGAAACGTTGTACAAATAACAATGAAATGGGGACAATAGTCCGAATAACGCAGATAATACTAATTAGGACTGAGCCAATTCTAGTAGTCACCAGGCCAAACGGAGTTTGACAGGTTTGAATCATCCTTCCAATAGACTGGTTACCTAACCAAAGTTAAAGAGCCCATTCTGTCCTACTATTTACCCATAGCTGGAAGGAGAGTAGTTGGATTATACCTTTCCCAAGGGTATTAGCACTTTATGAACTGTGGCTTAGTTCAGGATTTGAACTCGGGTCGACGAGTTCATTTCCTACGATTCTAACCATTAGTCCAGGCGCCTCCACCGTAAGGAGGGTTTAGTAAGATTCCTTTGAGGTACAACCGATTTTCCGAGCATTTTAATATGCTTTCCACAGAATAGACCATTCTGGTCCATTTAAAAAAAAATATTGACTGCTACTAGCACAGAAAAAAATATATGTGTCTTTTTAAGTGGTTGACATTGTATCGATATCGTCAGCTGCTGTTCTCCCTGGCGACTGAACTGTTGAGACAGTCTGTACGATGAGACATTTTGATTGGAAACTGTTAGCGTCTGGTTTGACTGATGGGAAAAATGATAAAATGACCAAGCACTGTGTGGACTGCATGATTAAAAAAGGATAAGGATTATGTATTGTTTGAAATGAAAAGGCTTTTATGGTTAAAAAGAAAAGAAGCACTTGCAAATCGACCAGTCTGAAAATCAGATGAATGAAAACTTCAATACCAGATGCTTAACCGAAATAAAGGAAGAGAATTATAGATAAGCGTCTATCTATCTATCTATCTATCTATCTATCTATATGTCTATTTATTAATATATTCTTCCTGCCAAGATTCCTGGTCTTATTTGGTTATGTTCCATTCAGAACTTTAGATAGGGAAAAATGTGTCAATTCAAACCTATCTATCTATCTATCTATCAATCTATCTGTTTTCATATCTATCTATCTATGTTTGTTGATATCCATCTTTATATCAAAATTCTTCAAATAGTTGCTCATGCCCAGTCACAACTCAAGAGAGAAAACCTGTCGATTCAAACCTGTTCTATCAAATCTATGGAGGTTCGAGCGTAACGGTTATCGTCGAACTAAACAAATACGGACGAAGCTGTTTGCATTTCACTTTATGTTAATTACCTTGGGAAAAGTATTATTCTCTCCTTCCCCCAGATATGGGTAAACTGTGGGACAGACTGGATTCTTTAGCCTTGATTTAGCAATCGATCTAGGAGAAATATCATTAAAAGGCATGCTGAGATTATGGATCTATTTCTCTCTCTCTCTCTTTCTTTCTCTCTCTCTCGCCCTCTCCCCCCTCCTCTCTGTATGTGGCCATCCGTTCACATCGGCCATTGCTCCTGATAATTCCTCTAGACGCCATCCAGTGTCCGCACAGAGCTGATGAATGTATATTTTTCTGGTCAGCCAACACTGTTGTGTTCATGAGTTACGGTCCATAGGATAACGTCACTTATGAGTTCGTTCTTACTTCTCAAGCAATGCACAGCATGAATTGTTCGTGAAATAGAGGGTAAGTGGTCATAAATCTGCTATTTTGTAGGTTGCTGCTTTCAGTATTTGTTCAGAATAGGATGCAGCATCATTTCGTACTTCCCATCATGCTTTCTCCAGACGTTTATATATATATATATATATATATATATATATATATATATATATATATATATCTTCGTATATTTATATATAAAGGCTTCGTATCCCTTTTATTATTATAATTCATAATAAATATTACCTATTTACATATGATTCCTCTACTTTTAGTAGTTTACAATTATGTACCAAACATATATATATAATATATATATATATATTATATATATATATATATATATATATATATAATATATATAGTTCAGAATTATGTAAATGAATCAATGAATAATAAAAAATGAATGAAATGAATGAAAATGAAAGATCTTTTCCAAAGTCCTCTCCACATCCATAGGTTTATCTATTGAAGCATTGAACTAATATAATTATTATATAAAATATTGGAGAAGATAAAATGTGTCTTACCTTAGCAAACTTATGTTGAGGAATAATTCAACATTTTTTTTTCTGTCTAATGTTGTCTGTCATACATCCGGTGAAAATTGCAACAATGTATACTTTTGAATTTAAGATAAAAACGTTTAACTAGAAATATTTTTGAATGACTTTCACAGTTGTAAAAATAAATAAATAAATGAATGAATAAAATAGAAAAAATTACAAAATTACAAAAGTATTCATTAGAGAAATGTATGGATTATTTACTCAGACTTAAATTGATGAATGATTTAAGAAAGATATTTTAAAAAGTAAATACATGAAATATAATAAAATAAAATATTTAAACTATAAATGGCTAAATGTTATTTTTCTTTATCAATAATTTTGACTGACTTCAATTTTAAATGGGTATGACATTTAAAAAAATAATTATACATAAAGATAAATATTATCATTATTATAGATACTAGCAATTATGCACCTCCGGGTGCAAGTATTGATTTTAATGTAATAAAATATTGTATTAAATTAGAAGAGAACTAATGAATCTAATAATAAATATTTGAAACAGAGGGAGTATAATAAAAAATGGAACAACTGAATTACTCTTCATCACTCTCGTCTTTCATTATTATTTTTTCTAATTTAAGTATTGTTAAAAGGGAAGTAAAGAAAAATGACAGTTATTTTATCTTGTTAATGGATTTCATTGGAAGAGATTTTTACTTATTTCTTAAAATAAACAAACAGTTAGAAATCAATAATACTAAGCACATATTTATTAAATTCGATTTTTAATATCAATATGCAAATTAGCCTTCCGTTACACTGTAAACCGCTATTTTGTTGTATATTAAATAAATTGCATGTTGTCAATATGTAGACCTAGTTAACAGTATTAATAAAGTAGACAATTTTATTAATAATTGAGGTTTAGATAAAAATAAAATCATGGAGAATGTGATATCAATAATAAGAGAATTGTGACTTGAGAAGGGATATAGTTTCGGTTACAGACAGAAAAACACACATCTCCATTATAATATATCATATAATTTAAAATTGTCGCCATGAAGTGTTCCACTTGAACTTATTGCTTCAGAAAACAAAGTCAAAATATGTAAATAGTTATACTTGAAGACTCCTATTATATATATATATATATATATATATATATATATATATTGGAGGATATGTGCTTAATTGAAGTCATACCTAATTTTGAAAATTAATTAGTTAATAATTAATGAATTCAGGCGGGCATATATGTTCAAATGTAAGGCTAAACAAATCGCGAAAATGTCAATCCCTGAATGTACATTTCGACCTATTAGGTCTCATCAGCAAGGTTATAGACATATAATATGATGAGATCTAATAGGTCGAAATGTACATTCAGGGATTGACATTTTCTCGATTTGTTTAGCCTTACATTTGAACATATATGCCCGCCTAAAATTCATTAATTATTAACTAATTAATTTTCAAAATTAGGTATGACTTCAATTAAGCACATATCCTCGAAAATTTTCGGCTTAAAGCCATATAAAAATGGAACATTTGTTTGTTTACTTAACCTATATATATATATATATATATATATATATATATATATTATATATATTATATAATATATATATATACATGTATATGTGAAGAGGAAGTGAATCTGACGGTATGTTATTCAAGGAAAATGAAAAACAGGTTTAAATGGGTTAAGTGGTGAGTTTTTGGCCGATGCTGCAGTGTTTGATCTATTAATTAGATCAATAAACTCACCACTTAACCCATTTAAACTCTGTTTTTTTTCATTTTCCTTGATACATTACACACACATATAATATATATATATATAATATATATATATATATGTTGTACGGCCGTTCCTACAGTGGAGAACATGCACCGGTTCTCACTATAAATAGTGAGGACTGGAAAGGTACTACTGTTCCCGTTAACGACAAGCTAGTCGTACATGTACCATTATTGTAAATACACTTGTCTTATTTTACCCTATCTCGACTTGACTTCTTTTTACTGTTGGGACTAACATCACAACAATATACATATATATAATACACAACACACAACACACACACCACACACATATATAATATATATATATATATAATATATATAGAGAGAGAGAGAGAGAGAGAGAGAGAGAGAGAGAGAGAGAGAGAGATATGGTCTGTAGGAGCATTTTCAAAACCATAACACTCTAGCATATGTAGTTGTTTTTTTTTGTTGTTTTGTTTTTTTCAGTACTTAAATTGGTCTTCAAAGGGTGAAATTACGTACGTACCAGAAAGGCAACGTTTGTGTCGCTCGCCTAACCGTGTATAATCAATGCAGACATTCACTTTTAACTTATATTTCATCTCACAAACCTACTTCTTTTGCCTCTCTCTGATTCTGTCTCAGCAGCTTGTGATTTTTATCGAATATAAGATTAATAAAAAAAACCCAAAAAAAGCAAAAACAAACAACAAAAACTACCACCCAAAATCAATAAGAGAAGATCAACAGTACCGCAGGTATGTTTAGCAACTAAGGCTAAATCAATCAGGAATTAAGGTCGGCGTCCACACCGGTACCCATTTTATCATTTCATTCTGTTTTATTTTATTTCAGTAGGAAAAAGAAAACAATCTCAGTTGTGTCGCTGTTGACTTGTGACTTATTTTGTGTCTTTTATTTTATGTTGTTTTATGTTATGTTATTTATTCATTCATCCCATCTTCTGGGCTGGGGCTTATTGAAGAAATCACTCAACCGTTAGAGCGTATGTAACACACGAAAACAGTAAATTCGCATATCTTTTATCCAGTCGCCTGTGTGATTTGATGTGCGGTCATCTCTGAAACTTCCGATCTGACACTTACGTTGCAGCGTTGGCATTTATGGTCACTTATCGACTTATTCTCTCAGCGCACCAGCCGGCATAGCTCGGTGATGAGGCGCTGAAATGTGAAACCACTAGTCTAGAGATAACAGTTATTTGTAGTTTAATACAAGGTTACGTTAAAGAAAGGATTATCTACAATTATAAAAGGGGGGATATATGGGGGGAATAGATGTTCGTATCAACAAGCTCCCACCGAAAGGGGGGGGCAAAAAACAGCGAGTCCACAGTCTTCCAGCAAGCCAAACCTTCCCCTGGTCAACACGTTCTTCGTTTTCGTTTAGCAGCTGCAAAATCCGTCACCGTAGTCGAAATAATCTTTAGCAGTTCAAAATCACATTTCTTTACTCGGCCGTTCGCGTCAGTCAACCTGCTACTGCTGACTCCTGACTGCCCAGCGCTTGACTCATATGTTATCTATGTACGTATTTACTGAAACATCCTGGCACTTCGCGTCCGTCCAGTGCCTAAATCGCATCTGTTTTTGCATGCGGGAGGACGCGGGTTCGATCCCGGCAGGCAAGACAATGTCTTGCTCTTTTTCGTTCTCCGTCATAACAATCCATCACCTGTTGTCAACTAACTTGTATATTGTCAACTTTCAAAGAATGACAAAGGTGAATGACTTATTTAAGACTATGTATTATGGAAGCGTGTGGTGTAATGGTTAGAGTCATGGGGAGTGGACTCGTCGCCCCGAGTTCAAGTCACAACTCTGCTTAATGTTTTTGTAGATTAATTTTCAAGTCACAACTATGCTTGTTGTTTTTTAGACATACGGTCAATTAACAGCTCTGCTTATTTTTTAGAATTACAGTCAAATTAAAATGATGTTTGTTTTTAGACATACGGTCAAGTCACAGATATGATTATTATCCTTTTAGACATACAGTCATTTTAAATTATGGTTATTGTTTTAGATTAAATCTAGACATATCTATACTTTTTGAAAAACTTACCGACAAGTCACATGTGTATGTAATAAGGGCTGCCGGAGAATTTGCTAAACTATAAACCCCCCACGTATATGTCATTTTGCTATATTTAAATTGATCTTAACATGAGCCTGATCAGCGCTTGGATGAGTAAATTTATTTGTAACAGCAGGTACTATAAGAAACTTAAGGCATATTTGACAGCCAAAGCAACATTTAGTAAACAACAATATTTTGATTTTGATTATGTTTTCAGCCAAAATAAAAATAAAATGAAACTTTTACTTGGATCATCAATAAAGTCTCTACTTCAGGTGAGAGAAAGTATAAAGCCCCATGCCACGCACCTAGTCATCCGTTTTCTCAGAAGCACCTTCTCATTGCATTAACAAAGAAATGACCAGAGGCAACAGGGCTATTTCTACCACTATCCACATTGATATGAGATCCATAATAAATAAAAATTATGCGCTATCGAGCGGAGGTAAATAAATTCAGTCGAGCAAACAATTATTCATTTTGTTTATTTAAAGGTTTCTCCAACATTCAAACATGCTAGATGGTTGGTTAAGTTAGGTTTTATGGCATGACAACCCTTGTTGGATTATGTTATGCCGAAAACATTTTGTTTTATTCATTCTTGTTTGTTTTTGTTTTTTTTCAAACTCAACTTTTAAGCACATTTTAATACTCATTTTTTATTCATTAACCCATAGATGGGACATTAACATGTACTACTACTACTACTACTACTACTACTACTAGATATTATATACTGATATAGAAGCCATAGTACCAATATGATTGTCCCAGCCCTAGTGTCCTAATCCATTTTATCATATATGTGATAGAAGGCGGTGGTTGAGGGTCTTTGTGTTCTGAGTTTGAAGTTAAACTGCATCTTATGGTGAAGTACCAAATTTGAGGCTCTAGGGATTGCGGATTACCCATTCATTGCCATTACTCCCAGGTTCACTGACCCGGAGTGATTGTACCAGTTAGGCTCCAATCTTTGGGCAAAATAGGAAAATAGTTTTAAAATATTGTTTAAAAATTTGAGTTTGAATTAAAAAAAAAACAAGTTGAATACACATAAAGAATGAATTAATTGACTTTTTCAACATCTTATAGCCCAAGGGTTAATATGCTGTACAATCCAACCAACTAACATGTGTGACATGTATTGTTTATATTTGTGCGATTGGTTGTGTCACCATTATAGCAGTTTTGTTTGTGATTGAAACTTGTGATTGAAGTTTGTTTTTGTTGAGCGAGAGAGAGAAAATTGGAAACGAAAATACGAGACCAACCTGATATATCATTTTGTGTCTTCGGGCAGCGACTTCTCCCCATTGTGTCTATGTTGGGGGAAAATTTGTGCTCCTACTGTCGACTTAGGAGCATCAGCTCCAACTCTGTCGAGTCGGGAAGAGCGTAAGCACCCACTGTCTGTTGTTTTTCAGCTCTATGGGCCTTTTTATAATTTTCTTTTTGTCATTGTCTACGTGATCATTAAGCTAAAATATTCATCAAATATCAGGTGATTTGCAATGATGCAATATCGAATAATTTTGGTATCTTTCAATGGCGTACAT
This sequence comes from Doryteuthis pealeii, assembly GCA_023376005.1. Lineage (NCBI taxonomy): Eukaryota > Metazoa > Mollusca > Cephalopoda > Myopsida > Loliginidae > Doryteuthis > Doryteuthis pealeii. The sequence goes on along the minus strand of CM042141.1, from coordinate 75,069,972 downwards.
ATTTTCCCATTGAATTTAAACCATTGTTTCTATTGTTTCTAAAATATTTCCAAACTAATATTATTTCGATTATCATTTGTTTACCTAATTCTAAACTCATGACATACAATTGTAAAAGTAGTTATTTAAGAAAACTTAATTATTTTAATTTGGTCAATTCCACATGCCGCAAAAATATAGGGGCCAATCCCTATACCCCTCTTTTACATAAACATAGCTGTTAGGGGTGTGGATTCAAGTCTCAACGTGATTACCGCAAATAGAACCAACTTATTCTAACCGGATTTTGAAATCTGTTTGCCGATTTTATTGTCAAAGATTTCAGCAATGAGGACAAATTCATCTCCCAAACTTAGTATTAACCTTACGTAAAAAAGAACATTTGAGTTCTACGAACAATGTAACACAAGGCAAGGGACTTAAAAACCTCTTTTTCATAAACATAGTAAGATGAGGCAATTTAAGCAACTTAATATCTACGTGCCAAACTAAGCTCAAATGACATTAAAATTGCAAGGTAAACCTAATGATTTCCTTACTTATGGGTCCTGACTTTAGAGAATGTATTTCAGTGTCTGTCTAATGAAAGGGTCTGAAGGATCTATACCTATACTCGAAGAAAAATGAGTGAATTTGCCAACCCCTCCACCCGGAGCAATATGTGGCACACTTTTTAGTGGATTAAAGTTGATTTAAATTCAGCGGTGTCCTTCTCTTAGGCTGGTTGCCTATTAAACACTAAAGACCCAAGTTTATATATTATTTACCTTATATTGGGAAGAGGTGGATTAAGTACAAGGGAAAGTGTTACGTGGTGAGTCTTGTCACCGTGCCTCGAAATGCACGGCACTAAAAATGTATTTGTAGTATAACAAAGTACCAAGGTGTATTAGTGGAAAACTCCGGAACGATATATGTAGCCAACTCAAGCCCCAGCAGCAGTCGTCATTAGTAGATAAAGAAGACACAACAGACACGTAAGATGGATAGTAACAAGGGGCTTAGCATTTATTTTCAGGCTCGTGTCGTGAGCTCTGTTTCGGAGAGAAGGAAAGACAGAGAGAAAGAGAGAGAGGGGACACTGTTAAATTACTCTACCTTCTAACATGGTACCAACTATATCGCTGTCCCCGAACACTAGGGACCAGAAGCCCTGAGTGAACCCAGCTACGTCCGAATCCGTAAAGGGGACGGTCTCCTTCTTGCTCGTTCCTCGTCATCACGCCACTTCCGGTTTTAGCTTTCAATTCCTCTTCCGTGGGTCATACCTCGGCAAGTTACCGACAACCCGTTGTGTGTCCACTTCTCCTTTTCCTCTCTTTCCCTAGCAGTCCGCACACAGCTTTATTTTTATTCCGATTTCTGCTAAACCCTAATAATTACGCTACAGAAGCCATAGGTATCGAATTCAATGGAAATGGTCTAACAAGGCTATTACTTAGATTTTCTCGCTAATCTCTGATAATAAATGCGAATGTCAGTGTGTGTCAATTTGCCATATTCTTCCAATTTTACACCTAGAAGCCGTAGCCAACATATATAATTTCTGAATCAGGACAACTCCATGAGCAAACTTTTTTTTTAAATCCGGGCTGAAACCGGATCTGCAATCATGAAATTTTGGATTTCCAAGTTTGAATTTCTACAATTGTTTTCGGTGATTTTTTACGCGATGTTTTTTGCGACAAATTTCTTTGTGCGAAAAGAAATTTATAAGTGGAAATAAATTTGATAATAATCGATATATCTCGCAAAATCAAGCGCCAATCAGCCATGAATAGAAATAACAATCTTACTTGCCGCTCGATTGGGTGGCTTTTAAGCTAGTATAGAAATATATTTTTGAAACAAATTGCATAATCAGATAAATAACAGCAATAGCATAAAAATGAATTAAATTGGATGATTTCAGAAGTAATGTCAAGGGAAAAAGTTTAAGAGGGTATTTCTGTGAACTATCAAATGGATTATTTAAGAAAATTTAATCTGTATATAGACATTGTATTCAACGTGTATATGTTCTGTGCAATTATTCTCTCTCTTTTTTAGGGTTAATGTGAGAAGATAGTAAAAAAGAGGAGATGCCTAAGGATGCATAACAAACAAATAATTACACCATGAAACACACATACTAAATTGTTTTAATAATAGCCTGGAAGACGAAACTGGTAATCTGTAATCAACATCGATATACTGAGATATCTTTATGGTCTACCTCCTGGCTCGAAATATTGTCAGTTTTAAACATGGCCGTATGCTAATTAGACATATTATAAATTTGTCTACGAGCATTGTTTAATCTGGGAATTCCTATTTCCTAAACATTTCTGCCACTCTGTATTTCAGCTACGAGACTGTGTAATTGTATTAAAAGATAAACTTATCTATAAGGCATTTAAGATTTCCAATGGCTTCCTTCACATAAATACCGAAGCATTAGAAAAATGATTTGTAAACCATACAGGAACAAATAATCGATCTTCATCAACGATATTATATAATCTTTTTTATCGAGGTAGCTGAAAATAGATGGAACTATGCGTATTTTATCAGTTTTTAAGTATATATATATATATATATATATATATATATTATATATATTATATATATATATATATATATATATATGAGGTTAAGTAAACAAACAAATGTGTTTATTTTTTATATGGCTTTAAGCCGACAATTTTGGAGGATATGTGTTTAATTGAAGTCATACCTAATTTTGAAAATTAATTAGTTAATAATTAATGAATTTAGGCGGGAATATATGTTCAAATGTAAGGCTAAACAAATCGAGAAAATGTCAATCCCTGAATGTACATTTCGACCTATTAGGTCTCATCAGCAAGGTTATAGACATGATGATGAGACCTAATAGATCGAAATGTACATTCAGGGATTGACATTTTTCGATTTGTTTAGCCTTACATTTGAACATATATTCGAGCCTAAATTCATTAATTATTAACTAATTAATTTTCAAAATTAGGTATGACTTCAATTAAGCACATATCCTCCAAATATATTATATATATATATATTATATATATATAATATATATATATATATATTATATATATATATATATATATATATATATATTGCAGAAATGAAATGTTTGTTACTTTTGCTGATCATTTGACCGTTTCCGAAAACAAAAACAAAAACAAAAAAAACAAAAAAAACAAAAACATCCAACAACACACGTAGAGTACCACCCAGAAATATCTACACGCTAAAATCTTTTAAATAAAAAAAGTTAATTTACATCCAAACCCAACAAAATCTATAATTCTTCCTTCTTGAACATTTTGAAATAAAAAAGTATATTATTTGGTATTTATCTATAATCGCTGAAATTTCCATAACTAAAATATAAACACTAAACTGCATCTGATGTTGAGGTTCCCGTTCTAGAGTTCTGGGAAGCGTTGAGTACCTCTACATTACCATTACACACAGGCCATCTCTGACCTCAAGTAGAAATTATTAGGGACCCATTTGTGGTTCATATAGATATGTTTAAAATGTTCGTATTTGATAGGACCGTATTTAAAAAAAAATTATACAGAAAATGTAAATATAAACGTACAATGAACATTATTCCCTAACTTCTAGGAATAGATTGGCTTTAAAATTAGTAGATCAATCAATCATATACTTTGCTAGTTGTGGTACAAGGGAAGGAATATAGGGCGTCCAGTTAGACACGTACTCCGACTAATGCTTTGGTAGTCTTTCTTGCCAGCCATTACACCACGCGAACTGCCTAAAATATGAATAGGTCATCGTCATCATCATCTGTTACATAATTATTAGATTCCTTATAATCATTTACAGTAGTGTAGAAATCGAAATGGCTGCTATAAGTTGCAGCCCACGTCCTTGAAGGATGAGTGACAAGGCTTGGCCTGATCCTGATCCTTTCCGGTGGATACCGTGAGAATCTGTGGAGGAGACCCTCTTCCGGTTTAGATTAGAAATAGATTTCAGTCAGTCGGTAGGAAAACACGACGGTGGTGAGTCGTGTTATACACGCTCCGACTCGATCTGCGCAGGTAGTCTGGTGGGGGATTTCGAAAATAAAATATGATCAAAGTAAATCGAAGTCTTGTGTTATTATCTAAAAACTACCAATGACACAGGGCTTCTGATAAAGAGAAATCCCCAATGGAAGACTAGACACTAAGTCACCAAGAGAAGTCCAGACGAAGAAGAGATGTTAGAAGAGACCTGGATGAACTTAAGATATCCAAGACGCTAGAAAAAGAAACAAAGATGTCAGAAGAAGAGAAGAAGAATAGAAGAATTAAGAAGTAAGTAAGGAGGTATGCAACACATCATAATCAAGTCATACTGACGGCAAGGATTCCTATGACTCTCTCTCTCTCTTCTCTCTCTCTCTCTCTCTCTCTCTCGCTGTTCGTCCATATCGGTCATTGCTCTTGATAAGTCCTCAGCACGTCATACAGTGTCCATACATAACTGCTGTATGTATGCTGGTCAACCATCACTGGTGTGTTGATGTGCAGGTGTCTATGGTAGAATTAATTATACTCTGGAAATTAATCACGACGAAAAGTGCTCAACTTCAAGTGAGAAAAAAACGACAAAAAATGCGCCATTTTCACGATGCAGATTTTAATTTATAAAATTCTTCCGTTTCCAAGACTGTGAAACAAATTATTTTTAGGTTTTATTAATAAAATGAATAAATAAATAAATAAAATAAATAAATCTCTTCATAATTTAGCAAAAATTACGTTGATTTTTTCCGTGTTTTATCGATTTTCAATTCATGGGGAAGGGATAAAACCACGTAAAACTTGAGCCATACTTAACAAAGTTTGGATCATTGTAAGCGTCCTGTTTTTGTCATAAAAATAAAACTAGTCCCCTTAATCCAGGTTATAGGAGAATTAAGTAGTAATAATTTCCGAGATGTAACTACTGCTCCACAGCAAGAAAATATACAAACATAACCGAGTGATTTGTACTGCGCATATAAAGTTTACTTGTGGCTAAATGTCACATTCAGAAAACTTCAGTTGCACACAATAAAATGATTTACCTAATTCAATAGGTCGTATCCACTGAGCTAGTCTTTTTTTCTCTCTCTCCTCGTTCTACACAGACGAAATCTTAATTTTCTCCGTTCCTGAGGCTTTCCATTAGCATTTCATCTGCTTGGTATTTGACTTGCCTATCCCCAGCGGCGGAAAAGGTCTTAACATTAGCAAGCTCCGCTAACCAGCCGATGAGAGAGTGCTTGGCGTGAAGTATTGACTACAGGCCACTGCAAATATTCTAATAGAAGTCACAAGTGTCAGTTGTGCAAGGTGAATGTAAAAGAATGGTAGGAGAACTCTTGGCAGGTTGTGGGCTCGCTTTGTATTCAAACAAACTCCAAAACGTCTGTAAGTTCACAGTTCACTAAACAATGGCCTTGGGCAGTGGATTTGCAATCTTTGAATTTCCCATGTAATCTTCTGGCTCACATCAAATCAGAAGTTTTAAATCGAACGAACCAAATACAACGCTCACCGGTACCATCAAGTTGCCAGAAGATACTTTCGTACGGATATCAGTAACTTAAAATTAGATGTAACCGAACGTCGTCCCTAGTTTATTGGCAGTACGTTTGGGATTCGTCGGTGAAGAACAAAATATTTGCTGGTAGTTTCCGTGGTGGAGAGATTGATAGTTTAAAAAATTGTTTTTTCTTTCTTTTCTTTTTTTCGGTCACTCCAAACGGTTTTAGAACACAGATATTCCTTCACTGCAAATCAGAGACGAGGCTGTTTGCGTCTCCCATAGCACTAATACTCTTGAGAGAATTTGTTATATTTTACAGACCATCAACCCACTTTCGAATCATTTAATAGTTATTTTGATGAACAAAGGACTCGGGTTACTTACAGAACCGACTGTTGCTTAAGTGGTCACACATACAGTCAGAGGTTCTATTCTCGGTGAAGAAGACAAGTTGGTTGGTGGGTTGGTATGTGTTTTATTGCATATTAACATACTACAGAATCAAATCATTTTTGATAAACAAAGACCGAAGGTTGCTTGCAGTATCTGCAGTCGCTTAAGTGTTCAGGCAATTAAATATTGAAGAAGCATATTGCTTAACTTTAGTGATCCAGTGTGAACACGTCTTTTTAGCAGGATTTGATCGTAATCCTTGGATTGAATTATCCTCTCTTCAGCTATGGATAAGGCAAACTGAATACCAACCTGGTAAATCCTGCTTAAAATGACCTTACGTCGCCTCCTGCTGGCTTGAATGGGTTAGGTAAATACACACATATCCTGGTGCATTCATCTCTGTGGTTATAGTACCTGTTAGGGCCACATCTATGGGCTAAATAGATAAAAATGAGTTCTACAAAAATACGCATGTAAGGCAAAATAGATTACAAACTTTTATGTCTAACTAACAATGAAGGGCACATCAGCCGAAACGTACATGTATTCCCAACATTTCTATCTGCTTTTACATTCTGTCAATGGAGAAATATTCTGGTTTACTTTTGATCCAATTGTGCACAGCAAATTAAAATTTCTCATAAGATGAAAAATGTTAACCTTAAAAATCCCTCTTTTAATTTTAAGTACAATCAGATATCTGACAGTGCTAAATTCTGGCAAGCCTTCAGGTGTTTCTTGTCAAACTTGGGAACCTTCTCATCATAATCAGGAGCCTTCACAGAACTTCGAACTGAACCCATTATTTAATCCATTGGGGTAGATTGTTCTCATTCTGTTAACCATGACGAAATACAAGTGTTAAGCTATATTAAGTATTCTATGATATTATCGTCGTAGTCAGGATTGAACCTGCAAATTACAGATGAAAACGATTTACCTACAAACTATTCCCACGCAAATAACATGCAACACTCCACTTTAGCTAGACGGGCTGTCGGAGAGGCCCTCTCCAATCAATGGCTGGTTATGTCAAGTCCTAGCATCTATAGGATTGTCGCGATCTTTGCTTTATGACAAATCCACAAGCCTTTTTATCATATATGTGCTAGAAGGTTGTGGCTGAGGATCTTAGTGTCTGGGTTTAAACTGCTTTCCAGCAGCCCGTCTAACACGAGTAAGGGCCGAAGTAAAGAATTTCATGTCACGAGATCACTAATACCCAGTCACAGAGCTGTCAGCTACAATTATCCTGTCCTCATGCATTATGTGTCACCACCCACGGCCAACCGATAAACCAAGTGGGTGGGGGTCTTAACCCTCTGCAGAAGTGCTGTCGGTGTATTATACAGTCCCAGCCGACATGCTGAGCAGTGCTTGGTGCCTAAAGCACTTAAATGTCTTTGATTAGTGATTATTTTTCGTAATTTTTCGGATATCCTTGATATATTGATGCAAGAAACCTGCTTATTTCCACGGCAGTGTCTCTTTAAACTTCACGATATTCGTTAATTATGAATTTCTCTTGGGAACAGAAATTTCCCGTTGAGGTTACATCTGCCTAATGGGGTCTCTTTAAATTTCTAATTTCACATTGTTTCCCAATTAGCGACCAAGAAACCAATTTAAGTCTCCATCTTTTACCGATTAATTCAAAAGTAACGCCTCTCGTTTTACTTACTTTCCCCACCAATTCATACCACAGTGGCTTTACAATTATATTCAGCCTCATCGTTGACACCTTGTGCGTCCGGCTATATCAATGCAATATTCGCAAAGACGATGATTGGCGTACAAGAGGTTGCTGGGGGAGAGCTACTAATGACATCGAGTTAACTGCCAATGGGCTACCATTCAAATCCATGCAGCTGTTGACTCAGCGCTTGTTATCGCCAATTTAACAAAGTCTGACGTGATAAACGGTATTCGCTTCGGCTAATTACTTGCTCACCTGATCACAGTTTGTCATTAAACGTTGCCGGAATCTTAGCGCTCGGATCTACCTCAGCTTTCCTGCACTTCACGCGCCTCTGTGGTTATCAGGAAATGCGGTCCGAAACGAACTAGAGTGTAGAGGCACAGGAAAAGAAAACAGCTTTTTTTTTATTCATTGTGTTTTTTTCGATTCTATTATTGCATATGATCTTAGCAAAGTTTCGGTTTTTGGCAATCATTAAATGAACCATTTTAAACAGGCTCTTTTATTTTACTACCTAAATTATTTCTGTTGTTTCAGAGAAAACTATGTTTCTTGAAATGGTTGGTATCTGCATGGAGATTGAAGGTGCATTTACTAAAACATATATGACTAATCAATGGAATTTTTATGTTGACAATTAAAGTACTTATTCCTGTGAGTTTTCCAATGGTCGAAGAACTTTTGAATATCTATCCGACTTATAATTATATTATAATAAGAATTGAAGTGTGTGATTCTTTTAATACGTTAGATGGCTCTGAGTAGCCTTCCAACATAGGTGAATTTTATACATAAATAAACCCGAACAAAGAAGTATAACACAACAACGATACAGACTTTATTGTCTGAGCACGTGGACATGACATTATTCATGGCAAGATACATAACAGATAGGACTAAAGTCCTTTGGAAGTACGAAAGAGTTCACAAAGAATATGAGAGTCACGTACTGATAATTGCAGGGCAAAGCCCCTCCCCGACTTAATGGACAGAAACACCAAGCGTCTAATCCATCTTTTGTGGATGCTAGACCAAGCGAGAGAGAGAGAGGGTGAGAGAAAAAGCAAGAGCAATAGAGAGAGAGAGAGAGAGAGAAGAAGAGAGAGAGAAAGAAAAGAAGAGAGAGAGAGAGAGAAGAGAGAGAAGAAAGAAAGAAGAAAGAGGAGAGAGAGAGAGAGAGAGAGAGAGAGAGAGAGAGAGAGAGAGAGAGAGAGAGGGGGCAGAGGGCTTCACGGGTGGTTTAAATACACAGATAGTAGTGCAAGAGAAAGAGATAAATTCCCAGGCTGCTGTTTAGATATCGAGGTAGTAGTGTCCCCTAGTGGTGAAAGTAAGATAACCCTTTTAGAGCAGGGGCAGACAATCGCTACAGACTCATAGACGACACCCAAATAGGTACTAACTCCTGGTCAAAGTGGAATAATGACAATGAACGATATTCCACACTTCACATATCTCCAGAACTGGAGCGGAAAATTGTGTCAGAACCTAGATACCTCTTTTTCGGGTGGGTATTAACCCTCTGCAGATGATACGGTCAGCGTTTCCTAAACCCTATTGATAGGACACTTGATTTTTTGTGTTAGGTTTAGAATAACACGGTATTTTTTTTCTAAATTTCCAATATTAGAAGTTAATAAAAAGTGTCTTATATTATTTAGATGAGTTTTACTAATCTACTTCAATAGAAGCTGATGTGGAAAGGTCAATTAGAAAGTTAAAATTGATTTGATTAACAATCAATGACTAGTATTTGGGTAACTGCTGAGAGAAACAGGAAAGGGAAAGAGAGAAGAAAGATAAAAGCAATAGCAATAAGAAATATGAATGAAGGTATAAGTGTAACGTGGCGGTATATTCACGGTACCAAAACGGATATACGTAACGTTCTAATAGCGATATATGTTGTATAGCTGGTCTTGTCAACGTGCCTCCAAATTCACGATACTAAAAATGTGTTCGGCACGTGGCGGCCATCTTGTCGACACAAAAGTACAACGCGAGAAATATATCGTCACAAGCTGCTTATCTTTTATTTCCAGGCTCGACTCGTGGGTTGTTTTGGAGAGGAGGAAAAGCAGAGAGAAAGGAGGAGAGGACACTGTTAAATTACGGTGATCCCACACTAGGGACCAAAGGCCCGTCCGTTTCCCTAAGCCTCGGAAAGCATAAAGAGGCTGGTATTTTTCTTCGTCGTTCCCGTCACCATGTGACTTCCAGTTCCAGTCAACACCGAAACTTCCGGTTAGCTTTTAATTCCCATTCGGGGGTCATGCCCAGGTCAAACTCACGACAACCTGTTTTATGTTCATCACTTTTTTAAGCCTTTACTCACTCTTATTTCTTCTTCCTCCTTTTCTAATAGTAATCCTCGCAAAACTCAGGACCTTCCATCTCGCTACATAAGGATTTGATATGAGGTTCTTATGATATGTTTGAAGGCTTAGAGTAACCTTCCAACGTAGGTGAATATAGACATGAAAAAATCCGAGTACAACACAACAACAATACAGATTTGTTTGTCTGAGCAAGTGGAATATGATATACATGACAAGATACAAACAGATAGGGCTAAAGTCCTTTGGCAGTAAGAAAGAGTTCATGAAGAATATGAGAGTCACTTATTGATAGTTGGTGGTGGGGGAGCAAAGCTCCCGACTTAATGGACAGAGACACCACGCGTCTAATCCATCTTTTGTGGATGCTAGACCAAGCGAGAGAGAGAGAGAGAGAGAGAGAGAGAGAGAGAGAGAGAGAGAGAGAGAGAGAGAGCAAGAGCAAGAGAGTGTGTGTGTATGAGAGATAGATAGAGAGAGAGAGAGAGAGAGGGAGAGAGAGAGAGAGAGAGAGAGAGAGGGGACAGAGGGCTTCACAGGCTGAGTTTAAATACCCAGATAGTAGTGCTACCAATTGGCGAAACCCCGGCGGCAAGGGAAGGTAACCGTTTTCTACCCAAGTCCATCCTAGCAGGGGCAGACAATCGCTAACAAATTTAAAAAAAAAACATGCCGACAAATCTATTTTTATTTGGAAGAGAAAGCATAGAACAGAAAATATTTTGCCTTGGCTTCAAAACAGTGATATCCATAAAAATCTGTACTTGAAAATGTAGCTAGAGGAGACCTTACCTCACGAGGCGAATTAGGCACGCAGGGGTCTTGCTTTCAATGTATCCACGCGAGGAAAACATGGACGCTTCCGGAGTCACAAATAATAAAGAACTGGCCTCATGTTAAGAAGTGAATCTCAAAAGGATAATGTGGCGTATGTAGATTTCGCCTCGTTCTTCTCGACCTTAAAAGAGCCGATTACCGAGAGAAGAGGGTGCTTATTTCGTATGTTCTGACCGTGACTTCACCACACAAATAGCAACCGATTTATTAAGTCAGAAAACGAACGATACGAAGGTGTAGGCTTTTTGTTTGACTCAGGATTTCTCAGAAGGTGACTTTTATTCTTTTTTAGCATTCAGGATCTTACACGTTATTTAGTAAACCTCGCTCACAATCCAAGAGAAGACAATTATTTTTATCTCCCTACAGTCGATTTATTTTTCTATCATTTTTTTTCTATTTGGCTTACTAAGGTAAACTTAATAAATATCAATGACGTTAGGGGCCCAATCCATCAGACGTTTGAAGATAATTAAAAAAAAATGATTTATTGATAAAGAATTAAACATAAGAAAGAATTTATAAGGAACAAAATAAAAAATGGCGGTAATTATTCTGAGACAATTCAGTCTAAGATTTGTCAAGTCAGGAATCTTGTTGTTCACAGAGATAAAAAGAAAGAAAGAAAGAAAGAAGATTCCGGGCCATTTATTATCAAACGATTAATTCTTTCCAGGATGAAACAAATTTAGCACGGATTTAGGTAACTTGGTGAAAGTGATCAGAACAAGATACCCCCCCCCCAAAAAAAAACAACAAAAAACAAACAACATCTGTTCTTACAACAATTGTTGTATCTTATTATAATTCAGATTGTGGGTTGTCTGTCTGTGACCGAACTATATTACTATCAAGTAATTCCCTTAGTTATTTACTCACACTCTCTTGTGATTTTATTTTTATTCAAAACTCAATATTAATAAAATTGTTTTACATCATTAAGACTGTTGACCTTATACAAATCAATAACATGTAATTGTATTTATATATACAAAAAATAGCGATTACAGTGTGAACGGAAGCTAATTTGCATATTGATATTTAAAATTTTTATTTTAAAATAATATGCTAAGTATTATTGATTTCTAATTGTTTGGTTTTTATCTTATTGAATATGAGCAAAAATTCGGGTATAATCTTAAAAGAATCCATTAACAAGTAGAAATAACTGTAATTTTATTCTTTATTTCCTATTTTAACTAAATAGTTAGATTAGGAAAATTTAGCAATGAAAGACGGGAGTAATGGAAAATGATGGAAGAGTTAGTTTCAAAGTTGTTCTATTTTTCGATTATAACCCCTCTGTTACAAATCTTTTTATCTACATTCTTATTCAGTTTCATTAGCCTTTCTAATTTAACATGATATTTTATTATATTAAAACTTAAATACTTGTACCGGGGGGTGCATATATTTGCTAGTTATATTAATTTTTTACAATGCATTAGTTACTTGTGAATTCAGAAGAAAGACAAGAACAATTCTTTTTAAATATTGGGTGGTTATTTTATTCAATGGCATATAAACCATTGTAAACTAATTAATGCCAAATTCATTTTTTGTATAAATGATTTGCTCTAATGTATGTATATTAATAAATTGGTAGAAATAATTATTATATTAGATTTTTCACAAACGTCGTGCACATTACTTAATAGAATTAATTATGTTGGTTATTTTCACCTAAATTATAAAGAGGATTATTTATTATTTAAACAAATTAATTATTTCCCTGGACAAAACCACATTTACTCTGAGTTCATTGTTTGTTTGTTTATTGGTTTTAACGGCATATCAACCCATCTGGGGTTATGTCATGCCTAACAGTTAGGAAGTGATACATATCGTGTATTTATATTTATCCTTTTTAGTAATTGGTTTAAAAAAATGTGTTAGCGTTATTGGTGATTATGTTGTATGGTATTGATTTGTTTCATGTCTATATTCTATGGTATAATTTTATTTCTCTCAAAAAAGAGAGAATATTCTCCATGCTGACGTTTTCAAACAGATCTTTCATATTGTTACGGTTTCTGATGTGAGCAAAAAACTGCATTCCATGAATACGTGTTTAACTGTCAAAGGTATTTGACATGTTCCGCATTGTGGTTGTTGTTCTTGTTTTCGTATATAGGAGGGCGTTAGTCTTGTATTAGTCTGAGTTCAGGTAACTTGATAAAAGTCATTCGATACAGGGTTCCACAAAAAGCAAACCGTGATTGTTCTTTCTAATGTTTAATATCTTACAAAGGATCTGGGTAGTTTTTTCTTTTTACGAAAACACAAGAAAAAGAGTAAAGAAAAATAATGGTTTTGTTTGGTTGTTTTGTTTAATGACATATCAGCCCCTGTGGGTTATTTAATGCCAACTATTTTTTGGCATATATTGTTTGCTTAGTATTAATGTGTATTGATAAATTAATAGAAATAATCATAATGCTAAATCTTTCATTAATTTCATGTGTATTTATTTGTAGAATTATGTTAGTTCATTGGTTATTTTGTTTAACGGCATATTAACCCTTGTGGGTTATCAAATGCCAAATCTTGCTTTATTCTCTATATCATTTGTGATCGAATAGTTTTTGGTAAATATATTGTTTGATTTTGCAGAAACAATTCTCATTAATTTCAAATGTATCAATACATTGGCAGAAATAATTTTCGTGTTAGACTTACAATTAACTTCATGTGTACCAATAAACTAATAGAAATATTTTTCCTAAACTTGCAAACAGATATATTTATCTCATAGAGGCGCGTCGTGTAATAGTTATCTTCTTTAAAAATAGAGTCGGATTTTCAGTAACTTGATGTATATCAGCAAATCAATAGAAATAATTTTCATTACTGTTGTAGGTGACTCCCTTATGACACGAACATGGACTTACCCAAAGGGTATATATTTAACAGAGTAAAGCTACTCAAACGAGTAATACCAGAAACACCTGTCCTTCGGGACGGGGGTTCAGTGAGCTGCTAAATTAATAGCGTCGATCCCAGATACCTGCCTCATTGTACTTAAAGGGGCAGGGCTGGGATCGACGAAATTTTTCTACCTACCACCGCATGAGTCTCGGCTTGTGGGTGGTGCCCACATAAAACGGCCTTGCGCCATATCGTGTGTAAGTGGGACACATGTAAATACCAGTAGTACCAGATACAGTTATTCGTGTAAGCTGAAACAAGGAAACCCTTCCATTGTACGTTGATATATATTGATGAATACAATCTGTTCCCTACATTTTATACCCGTGTTGAGTTATTATTCATTGACCCTTAAACAGGTCATAACAATTACCTTCCTTTGTATCGATACATTAGAAGGAATAACTTCTTGTTTATTATTAAACTGGTTGTTTAACACTCAGCCACCACCTTCTAGCACCTATATGATAAAAAAACTTGTCGGGTGTTTACAATAAGATAAATTTGAAGAATACGTTCGAGACACTCATTTAAGTGCTAGGGCTTGACATGACCAACAGATTAATCGGTTCGAGCTTTTCCGACATCCGAGTAAAGGCCAGGGTGGAGTGTTCCATGTCACGGTACAAATTAATATCCGATCAGCCACCACGATCCTGTCTTGAAACATTACGGGTTTTCACCCACGACCAACCGGTAGCCCCATTGGCGGAGTCTTGCCCCTCTGCAGAGGTGTAGTCGGTATATTCTACAGACATAGGGGTAAATAATAGCAGTCTCTATGCTTATTAGTAATTTAATAGCCTTTGTTTAGTTTGACACAAAAAAAAAGAAAATGGGGCGCCTACGAAGAATTGAGCCAATTTTCAGATTTTCATATAATCGGTAATCTGTCTATAGCAGTTCATGCCTTTTCTATGTGTATATTGACATTGATTTCCATAGATGAGGTCTACTTTTTGGATGTTTTTTTAATGTAAGATAAGGGGAAATAAAATTGCTTTTTTTGGGGGGGGGGTTCTGCTTTAAGAATTTTTTTTCAGTTGGTTTGTTGTTTTGTTTTACGGTAAATCAGCACTTTTAGTAACATTTAATGCCGAATCGTAATTTTGATAAACAAATGACTCAAGTTGCTTACAGGACATGAAGTTGTTTAAGAAGTCACCCAATTAGGTATTGAACAGGCTCATTCTTATTTTTCTCCGGTGATCTAGAGGGAACCAGTACTTTCAGTGTGATGGATTTATTCAGGACAACATGCAGCAATCTTGTCAAAATAAATATATACTAATCAATATCCTTTATATTATATTATATATAATATACATTAATAAAGAATGATGTCATAGAACATTTTTTAAAAAGGTGCCAAATTATTAAAATCTTAATTTCAATATTCGAAAACAAGAAAAAAATTAATATATACTAAAATCTTATTAATTACTAAAAATAACTTACAATATGAGATTTTTTAATAGATTTTCTAAAATAAAAAAATAAAAATACCAAAATTATTCTATATCCATACGTTGTGTATTGAAATTAATTTATAATAAGTTTAAATTAATTAAATTTTAAAATAATTAAATACGGTCTTTTTTATTATTTGAAATCCTGTGGTGTCGAATTATTTATTTATTATCATTTTATTTCATTTTTAATCAATCAAAGAAATTATTTGTTTAGATATTTTTTGTTTAATTTATTCCGGCTTTATCATTCTTTTTTAAAAAATCTTGCTTTAAAACTTCTAAACTTTAAAATGTACAAATAATGATAATAAATTATTATATATATATTATATTAATTATCCTTCTTGTATCATTCGTTTGAACAGAAATTAAAACCAACATGATTACCCTAAAAGAGGATAAGAGAAATATACAAAATACATTTCTATTACAAATATGGTTTGACATTGTGAATCCATTCATCGAAATACTCAGTGTCGGAATATTTTACCAAATATTAATAAATCATCCACATTTTCTTATTTTGGCTCTTACGCATTTTTCAACATACTCTCGGATTTATTTACATGCTTCCTGCTTAAAAAATAGATAAATGAATACATAAATAAATAAATGAATAAATGAATATATAAAGATAACACGATCAACTTTCACAAGTAACAAACATATCCGATTTCGTTCCACTAGCATTGTGACTGTAATAAAAAATAAAATATTATAAACACATATAAAGAGTGTACTTTGGACTATTATATCTCTTATTATAATGGAGATTGTGTGTCTGTCTGTAACCGAAACTATATCAGTACCCAAATCATAATTCCTTAGTCATTTACGTCACAATCATTATGATTTTAATTTTTTAAACCTCAATTATTAATATTGTTTTACATTAATATTATGCTGTTTG
>CM042141.1:75031359-75048859 GCA_023376005.1 Doryteuthis pealeii | reverse complement strand
TATATATATATGGGAAATAAAGTATAATCGACAGTGTGAATAATATATTGAAAAAAAAATGATGTTTAATGCTTCGATCATCAGGAGAGAATGGAGAGAGGAAGCCGAACGGTGCCATTTCTCCTGATGATCCCAAGCATTTGTAAACACATTTTTTTTAATATATAAATTCACATATATATTATATAATTATATAATTGTGTGTGTGGTATGTGTGTGTGTATGTATATATGTTATATATAGTTATATAAGTTAATATATATATACATATATATATATATGATTATATAATTTATAAAAATATATATAATATATGGTATATATATATATAATAATATTATATATATATATATATGTATATATTATATATAAATATATGTATATATAATATATATAAAATATATGTTATATAATATAATATAATGTATAATATATATATATAATAATGTATATATATATATACAATATATGTATATATATAATATATGTTATACATATTATGTATAATTATGATATATAAATTATTATTATGTATATATATTTATTTATAAATATTGTATATAAATATTGTATTATATATATATATATATATTATATATATATAATATATGTATATATATATAATATAATATGTATATATATTATATAATATATGTAATATATATATATTATAATATATAATATATTAATATATATTAAATATATTATATATTATATAATATGTATATTATATATATAAATATATGTATATATATATATAAATTATTATATATATATATATATATATATATGTAATATATATATAATATAATATATTAAATATAATGTATATATATATATATAAATATATATATATTATTAATATAATATATATATGAGAGAGAGGAGAGAGAGAGAGATAGATAGCTAGAAGTGGAGAGCACAGATAAGAAAACATAGATGTCAGTCGTAGTAGATAGATATATAAATAAGTGAAAATATCTTCGTCTATGGGAAGTAACATAAATTGTTTTTATTGATTAACAAGCTGTGGCATTTTTCAACATCACTTAATATCTGTAACTGAAACCTTAGAGAATATTGATCATATATATATGATATATATATATTATAATATTATTATATATATACAGTATGAAATAAAATGAGTAAACAATTGGAGTAAAGAAATGACGTGTGAATTAAATGGTGCAAAATTCTGAAACCTCAAGGAAAGCCAGTTGTAGGTCTGCCCCAAACACGTATTTGACGACATTTTCTTTTTGCTTACATCTCTTCTCCTAACAATGTAGAAATGTCACGCCTTTCAAACAACACACTGGGCAGCATATTGGTACTGCGAATAGAATGGCAAATGCATCGTGCACCAGTTCCTAGCGTTTTGTATGAAGTCATAGATTTTTTCTTATTTCTTTCTTTCCTTGAACTCCTCTTGATTATTATATATTACATTTTCTTCTCTCTCTCTCTTCATCTCTCTCTTCTCTTCTCTCTCTCTTCTCTCTTCCTCTCTCGTCAAATTCCATATCGCATTCGCTTTGAAGTCCCTTCTATTGACATCCAGTTCTGCATAGAATTGATGAATTCATTTGTTTGCTGTTCGCAGCATTCGTGTGGTCCATGGATAGGAGTCAAGATAAATCCCTGATGCGTTCTGCCTGCCTCTCCAAGTTGTTTCGATATCTACTTGCCTACTTTGCTGGTTTATAAGATGGGAAAATAGTGGGCCTTACATTGTTGTTTGTTAACAATAACAGCACCTCATTGCGTAGTTTCATCTAGTTTTTCTGCCAGGCGTTCCGTTAGAAACGTTACTACTACTACTAATATAAGACGACTACTACTGCTACTCTACTCTTATCTTTTTAGTTGTCTGCTAATCAAATTATATAGAATTTTAACACTTTAAGTAATATTATGATACTAGCAGAAATAGCAACTCCGGGGAAGTATTGTTAATGTATTAATATATTTAATTAGAGACTATGAAACAATATGAAATGCAGGAAAGATTTGAAACAGCGGGGTATAATGAAACTCATTCCATATTTTCCATAATCCGTTTCATTTCTATTTTCCTAATGTAATATTTAGTTAAATTAAGAATAAGAATAAGATTACATGTTTTTCTATTGCATGGATTTCTTTTAAAACAATTACACTGGATTTTACTCATATTTATTAAAATAAACCAACAATAATAATATAATACTAAGCTCATATTTATTAAATAATTGGTTTGTTGATAAATATGCAATTTATCCCTTCAGTAAACTGTAAACTGCTATTTTGTTGAATATATAGAATAAATTGCTTTATTAGTATGGGGATAAGGCAACAGGCATATATTAATAGTAAATTGTATTAATATTGAGGTTTAAAAAATTAACATCATAATGATGTGACGTAAATGACTAAGGGAATTATGATTTGGGTACTGATATTTTCGGTTACAGACAGACACATCTCATTTAATAGAGATATAATAGTCAAAGTATCTTTTTCTTGTGTTATAATATTTTATTTTTTATTACAGTACATGCTAGTGGGAACGAAATTCGATATGTTTGTTTACTTGTGAAAGTGTCGTGTTACTATATATATTCATTTATTCATTTATTTATTTATGTATTCATTTATTATTTTTAAGGCAGAGCATGTAATAAATCCGAGAGTATGTTGAAAAATGCGTAAGACAAATAGAGAAAATGTGGATGATTTTATATTTGGTAAAATATTCCGACACTGAGTAATTTAATGAATGGATTCACAATGTCAAAATATTTGTATAGAAATGTATTTTGTATATTTCTCTTATCTCTTTTAGGGTAATAATGTGGTTTAATTTCTGTTCAAAGAATGATCAAGAAGGATAATTAATATAAATATATATAATAATAATTTTATATCTTATGTTACTTTTAAGTTTTAGAGTTTTAAGCAAGTTTTAAAAAGAATGATAAAGCGAATAAATTAAACAAAAATTCTAAACAATATTTCTTTGATTGATAAATGAAGAATAAATGATATAATAAATAATTGACACACAGGATTTCAAATAATAAAGCGTATTAATTATTTTAAAATTTAATTAATTAAACTTATTATAATTATTCAATACCAACGTAATGGATATAGAATAAGTTTGGTTTTTATTTTTTATTTTAGAAAATCTATTAAATCTCATATTGTAAGTTATTTTTAGTAATTAAAGATTTTAGTATTATTATTTTTTATTGTTTTCGAATATTGAATTAAGATTTTAATAATTTGGCAGCCTTTTTAACAAATGTTCTAATGCATCATTCTTTATTAATGTCTATTATATATATTAATATAAAGGATATTGATTAGTATATATTTATTTGAAAGATTGCTGGCATGTTGTCTGAATAAATCCATCACAGAAAGTACTGGTTCCTCTAGATTCACCGGAGAAAATAAGAAATGAGTTGTATAATACCTAATTCGGGGACTTCTTAAACAACTTCAGTCCTGTAAGCACTTGAGTCATTGTTTCAAATTACGTTGGCATAATGTTAACTAAAAGTGCTGATTTACGAAACAAAAAAACCAACTGAAAAAAAATTCTTTAAAAGCAGAACCCCCCAAAAAAAGATTTATTTCCCTTATTTACATATACAAAACATCCAAAAAGTAGACGCATCTAGGAATCATGTAATATACATGAGAAAGGCTGAACTGTATAGACAGATTACGATTATATGAAAATTGAAAATTGGCTCAATTTTCGTAGGCGCCCATTTCCTTTTTTTTGTTCAAAAACAAAGGTATTTAATTACTAAAGAGCATAGAGACTGCTATTATTTCGCTATGTCTGTAGAATATACGACTCACTTGCGAGGGCTAGACTCGCAATGGGGCTACGGTTGGTCGTGGGTGAAACCGTAATGTTTCAGACAGGATCGTGTGCTGATCGGATATTAATTGGTACGTGAATGGAACACCACCTGGCCTTTATCGGATGTCGGAAAAGTCGAACCGATTAATCTGTTGGTAAGTCAAGCTAGCACGTAAATAGTGTATCGACGTATTTTCAAATTAATCTATTGTAACCCGAAAGTTTTTTATCATAATAGGTGCTAGAAGGTGGTGCTGAAGTGTTAGAACAACCAGTTTATATAAACAGAGTTTCTTTAATGTAATCGATAAAAGGAAGGTATTGTTATGACTGTTAAGGGTCAATATAATACTCAACAGGGTATAAATGTAAGGGAACAGATTGTATTCATCAATATATATCAACTAATGGAAGGGTCCTTGTTTAGCTTACCGAATCTGTATTCTGGTATACTGGTATTTTGTGTCCACTTACACACGATATGGGAGGCCGGTTTTAATGTGGCACCACCCACAAGCGAGACCATGCGGTGGTAGTAGAAATTTTCGTCGATGCCAGCTGCCCTATAATGAGGCAGGTATCTGGGATGACGCTATTAATTTAGCAGCTCACTGAACCCGTCCCGAAGGACGGTGTTTCTGGTATTCTCTTTGAGTAGACTTAATCCTGGGGTAAATTATACCTTTGGGTAAGTCATGTTCGTGTCATAAGGAGTCTAAGTAATGAAAATTATTTCTATTGATTTGCTGATATACATCAAGTTTATCGAAAATCCGACTCTATTTAAAGAAGATATATTACAGCGCCTCATGAGATAAATAATATTGTTTGCAAGTTTAGGAAAAATATTTCTTTAGTTTTATTGGTACACATGAAGTTAATTGTAAGTTAACCGAAAATTTTTTGCCATGTATGATACAATTTGAATTATGAGAATTGTTTTGCAAATCAACATTATTTACAAAACTATTCGATACAAATGATATAGAGATAAAGCAAGATTTGGATTTGATAACCACAAGGGTTAATATGCGTTAAACAAATAACCAATGAACTAACATAATTCTAACAATAAATACCATGAAATTAATGAAGATTTGCATTAATTATTTCTATAATTTATCAATACACATTAATATAAGCAACAATATATGCAAATACGCTCTCGCTTCACATAACCACAGGGGCTGATATTCATTAAAAACAACAACAAACCATTATTTTTCTTTACTCTTTTCTTGTGTTTCGTAAAAAGAAAACTACAGATCCTTTGTAGATAATTAAACATTGAAGAACAATCAGGTTTTGCTTTTGTGGAACCCTGTAGAATGAACTTTTACTCAAGTTACCTGAACTAGATAATACAAGCTACACGCCCTCCTATATGAACAGAAAACAACACAAGCGGAACATGTCAAATCCTTTGACAGTTAAACGTATTCATGGATGCAGTTTTTTGCTCAGAATCAGACGTAGAATATGAAAAGATTGTTTGAAACGTCAGCATGGAGATATTCTTCTTTTTGAGAGAAATAAAATTATACATAGAATATAACATGAAACAATCAATACATACAAATAATACCAAGTAACGCTAACACATTTTTTAAACAATTATAAAAAGGATAAAATAAATACACGATATGTTCACTTCTAACGTTAGGCCATGACATAACCAGATGGGTTGATATGCGTTAAACAATAAAACAAAACAATGAACTCAGAGTAAATGTGGTTTTGTCAGGGAAATATAATTTTTGGTTTTAATAATAAATAATCTCTTTATAATTTAGGTGAAAATAACCATAATTAATTCTATTAAGTAATGGCAGACGTTTTGTGAATCTAATATAATAATTATTTTACCATTTATTAATAACATACATTAGAGCAAATCATTTATATCAAAAAGATTTGGCATTAATTAGTTTAAGGTTTATATCATGAATAAATAACACCCAATTTTAAAAAGATTGTTCTTGTCTTTCTTCTGAATTCACAAGTAAATAATGCTTGTAAAAAATTAATTAATGCAAATATATGACCCGGTAAAGTATTTAAAGTTTACTTATAAATTATGTTAATTAGAAGGCTAATGAACTGAATAAGAATGTAGATAAAAGATTTGTAACAGAGGGGTTATAATCGAAAAATAGAACAACTTTGAACCTACTCTTCCATCATTTTCCATTCTCCCGTCTTTCATTGCTAAATTTTCCTTAATCTAACTATTTAGTTAAAATTAGGCAATAAAGAATAATTACAGTTATTTCTACTGTTAATGGAATTTCTTTTAAATTTTACCCGAGATTTTTGCTCATATCATAAATAAAAAAACAATAGAAATCAATAATACTAGAATATTTAAAAATAAATTTTAAATATCAATATGCAATTAGCTGGCCGTCACACTGTAATCCGCTATTTTGTTTGTAATATTAATACATTACATTTATTGATTTGTAGATAAGGTCAAGTCTTAATGATTAAAATTTATTAATAATTGGGTTTGAATAAAAAAATCACAGAGAGTGTGATGTAAATAATAGGGAATTGTTATTTATAGTAATATAGTTTCGGTCAAGACAGACAACCTTTGAATTATAAAGATATAAAACAATTTGTTGTAAGACAGTGTTTGTTGTTTTTTGTTGTTTTTTTTTTGGGGGGGGTTTGTTCTGAATGCACTTCACGTTACTAAACTCGGTGCTAATTTGTTCATCCTGGGAAAGAATTATTCGTTTGAATATAAATGGCCGTTAATCTTCTTTCTTTCTTCTTCTTTTTATCTCTGTGAAAACAGGATTCTGACTTGAATCTTGACTGATTGTCTAGAAGAATTACGCTTTTTTATTTTTTGTTCCTTATAAATTTTTCTTATGTTTAATTTTATCAATAAATCAATTTTTGTTTATATTATTTCAAAGTCTGATGATTGGTAACGTCATTGATATTTATTAGTTACCTTAGTAAGGCAATAGAAAAAAAATGATAGAAATAAATCGACCTGTAGGGAGATAAATAATTGTCTTCTCTTGGTTGGTGAGCGAGGTTTACTAATAAGTGTAAGATCTGAATGCTAAAAGAATAAAGTACCTTTGAGAATCTGAGTAAACAAAGCCTACCTTCGTATGTTCGTTCTGACTTAATAAATCGGTTGGCTATTTGTGTGTGAAGTCAGGTCAGCACATAGAATAAGATCCCTCTTCTCTCGTAATGGCTTTTAAGGTCGAGAAGAAGAGGCGAAACTACATACGCACATTAATCCTTTTGAGATTCACTCTTAACAATGAGGCAGTTCTTATTATTGTGATCGAAGCGTCATGTTTTTCCTCGGTGGATACATTGAAAGCAAGACCTGCGGCCTCATCGCTCGTGAGGTAAGGTCTCTCTAGCTCATTTTCAAGTACGTTTTTATGGATATCATAGTTTTGAAGCAAGGCAACAATTTTGTTTATGCTTCTCTTCAAATAAAATAGATTTGGTGGCATGTTTTTTTTTTAAATTTGTAGCGATTGTCTCTGCTAGGATGGCTTGGGTGAAAACGGTTACCTTCGCCTTGGTCCGCCCGCGGGTTTCCATTGGTAGACTACTTTGGTATTTAAACTCAGCTGTGAAGCCTCTGTCCCCTCTTCTCTCTCTTCTTCTCTCCTTCTTCCTTTCTCTCTTCTATCTCTCATACACATCACTTCTTTGCTTCTTGCTCTCTCTCTCTCTCTCTCTTCTCTTCTTCTCTCTCTTCCTCCTTCTCTCTCTGCTGTCTAGCATCAAAAAGAGGATTAGACGCGTGTGTTCTGTCGTTAAGTCGGGAGCTTTGCTCTCACCACAATTAATAAGTGACCTCATATTCTTCATGACTCTTCTTACTGCCAAAGGATTTAGCTATCTGTTTGTATTTGTATGTATATCATTTCATTGCGACAAACAATCTGATATTGTTGTTGTGTTGTACTCGAATTTTTTCTGTATATAATTACTACGTTGGAAGGTTCTCTAGCTTCACACTATATAAGAACCTCATATCAATCTTATGTAGCGAGATGGAAGGTCTGAAGTTTTTGCGAGGATTACTATTAGAAAGGAGAGAGAAAAGAGTGAGTAAGGTTAAAAAAGTGATGAACTAACAGGTTGTCGTGAGTTGACGGTGACCCCCAATGGAGAATTAAAAGCTACCGAAGTTTCGGGTGTTGACTGGACTGGAAGTCAATGGTGGAGTGACGAGAAGAAAAATACCAGTCTTATGCTTCGAGCTTAGGGAACGGACGGGCCTTTGGTCCCTAGTGTGGGATCAGTAATTTAACAGTGTCCTCTCCTCCTTTCTCTCTGCTTTTCCTCCTCCAAAACAACACGAGTCGAGGCCTGGAATAAAGATAAGCGCTTGTGACATATACTTCCGCGTTGTTACTTTTTGTGTCGACAAAGATGGCGCTCACGTGCGAAAATTCTTTAGTATGTGAATTGGAGGACGTTGACAAGACGAGCTATACAACATATATGTTATTAGAACGTTACGTATATCGTTTGGTACGTGAATTACCGCAGTTAACTTATACTTCACTCTGATTTCTTATTGCTATTGCTTTTTATCTTTCTTCTCTCTTTCCTTTCTGTTTCCTCAGCAGTTACCCAATACTAGTCATTGATGTTAATCATCAATTTTAACTTTCTAATTGACCTTCACATAGCTTCTATGAAGTAGATTAGTAACTCATTAAATAATATAAAAACTTTTTATTACTTCTAATATTGGATTTAGAAAAAAAAAGTACGTGTTATTAAAACTAACACAAAAAATCGTGTCCTATCATAGGGTTTAGGAAACGCTGACCGTATATCTTTGCAGAGGGTTAATCCCGAAAAGAGGTATCTAGGTTCTGCACATTTTCCGTCAGTTCTGAGAATATGTAATTGAATATGTTCATTGTCATTATTCACTTTGACCAGGGTTAGTAACCTATTTGGGTGTCGTCTATGAGTTGTGCGATGTCTGCCTGCTTAAAGGTTACTAATTTCACAACTAGGGGTAATACTCGATCTAAACAGCAGCCTGAATTTATCTCTTTCTCTGCATACTATCTGTGTATTTAAACTCCGCCGTGAAGACTCTGCCCTCTCTCCTCTCTCTCTCTTCTCCTCCGTCTCTCTCTTCTCTCTTCTTCTTCTCTCTCTTTCTTCTTTTCTTTTTTTTCTCTCTCTCTCTCTCTCTCTCTCTTTCTTTCTTTCTCTCTCTCTCTCTCTCTCTCTCTCTCTCTCTATTGTCTCTTTTCTTCACAGTCTCTCTCTCTCGCTGGTCTGCATCACAAAGATGGATAGACGGTTGGTGTTTGTCCATTAAGTGGGGAGGGGGCTTGCCTGGCAATTATCAGTAGTGATATATTCTTTGGAACTCTTCGTATTTCCAAAGGACTTTAGTCCTATTGTTATGTATCTGCATGAATAATTCATGTACGTGCTCAGACAATAAAGTCTGTATCGTTGTTGTGTTATACTCTTGTTGGGTTTATTTTGTAATCACATGTTGGAAGGTACTCAGAGCATCTACGAAAAGAATAACACACTTCATTCTTATTTATTATTATAAGTCGATGATATTCAAGTCTCGACCATTGGAAAATCACGGAATAAGTATTAATTGTCACATAAATTCATTGATTAGTCATATATGTTTGTAAATGACCTTCAATCTCCATGCAGATACACATTTCAAGAAAATAAGTTTTTGAAACACAGAATAATTTAGGTAGTAAAATAAAGAGCTGTTTAAATGTTATTTAATGATTGCAAAACCGAAATTGCTGCTAAGATATATGCATATAGATGAAAAAACACAATGAATCAAAAAAGATGTTTTTTTCCTGTGCTCTACACTAGTTGTTCGACGCATTCCTGATAACCACAAGGCGTGAAGTGGCAGGAAAGCTGAGGTAGATCCGAGGCTAAGATTCCGGCAACGTTTAATGACAAACTGTGATAGGTGAGCAAGTATTAGCGAAGCGAATACGTTTTACGTAGACTTTTTAAATTGGCGATACAGGCGCTTGAGTCAACAGCTGCATGGATTGATGGTAGCTTGGGCAGTTAATCGATGTCATTAGTAGCCTCTCCCCAGACCTCTTGTACGCAATCATCGTCTTTGCGAAATTGCATTATATAGCCGGGAGCACAAGGTGTAAAGATGAGGTGAATATAATTGTCAAGCACTGTGGTTAATTGGTGGGAAGTAAGTAAAAGGGCGAGAGGTTACTTTTGAATTAATCGGTAAGTGGAGACTTAAATTGGTTTTTTTTTGGTCGCTAAATTGGGAACAATGTGAAATTAGGAAATTTAAAGGACCCATTAGGCAGATGTAACTCAAGGGAAATTTCTGTTCCAGAGAAATTATATTAACAGAATATGTGGAAGGTTTAAAGAGGCACTGCGTAGGGAAATAAGAGTTCTTGCTCAATATATAGGATATCCGAAAAAT
Source organism: Doryteuthis pealeii (assembly GCA_023376005.1). Lineage (NCBI taxonomy): Eukaryota > Metazoa > Mollusca > Cephalopoda > Myopsida > Loliginidae > Doryteuthis > Doryteuthis pealeii. Next base: position 75,038,531 of record CM042141.1, on the reverse strand, counting down.
TAGAAAATAATACTAATCAAATTTAAGTGCTTTAGACGCAAGATGCTCAGCATGGTCGGCTGGACTGTATTACCCGAAGCACTTTGAGAGGTTAAGACCCCATTGGTTATCGTTGGGCCGTGGTGGTGACCATATACATGAGGAAGGTAATTGTAAGCTGAAGCTTGTGATGGGGTATTAGTGATCTCGTGACATGAATTCTTTATTCGGCCTTACTCGTGTAGAGGGTGCTGAAAGAGTTTAACCAGGACACTAAGATTCAGCACAACCTTCACAGATAATGATAAAAAGCTTGTGGATTTGTATAAGGAAAGAGTCGCGACAAATCTATGGATGCTAGGATTGCATAACAGCCATGATTGGAGAGGCTTCGACAGCCCGTCAGTAAAGTGGAGTGTTGCATGTTATTTGCGTGGGAATAGTTTGTAGGGTAAATCGTTTATTCATCGTAAGTTAGGTTAATCCTGGAACTACGAACGATAATATATAGATACTATATAGCATTAAACTTGTTCGTTATGGTTAAAGAATGAGACATACTACCATGGGATTTATAATGGGTTAGTTCGGAAAGTTCTGTGAAGGGCTCCTGATTATGATGAGAGGTTCCAAAGTTTACAGAAACATGAAGGCTTGCCAGAATTTAAGCACTGTAGATATCTGATGTACTATAAAATTAAAAGAAGGATTTTTAAGGTTACATTTTTCATCTTATGAGAAATTTTAATTTGCTGTGCACAATGGATAAGTAAACCGAATATTTCTCATTGCAGAATGTAAAAGCAGATAGATGTTGGGAATACATGTACGTTTCGGCTGATGTGCCTTCATTGTTAGTTAGACATAAGTTTGGTAACTAATTTGCTTAATGCGTAATTTTTGTAGAATATTTTTATGTATTAGCCATAGATGTGGCAAAGGTTATAACACAGAGATGAATGCACCAGGATATGTGTGTATTTTACATTCAAGCCAGCGGAGGCGCGTAAGGTCATTTAAGCAGGATACCAGGTTTGGTATTCAGTTTGCCTTATCCTAGCTGAAGAAGAGGATATTCAATCCAAGATTCGATAAATCTGCTAAAAGACGTGTTACATTGGATCACTAAGTTAGCATATGCTTCTTCAATATTTAATTTGCCTGAACATTAATGGCTGCAGATACCTGCAAGCACTTGTCTTTTGTTTATCAAATGATTTTGATTCTGTAGTATGTTATATGGGCAATAAACACATACAACCACAACAACTGTCTTTCCCGAGAATAAAAACTTGATGTTGTGTGACATTAAGCACAGTCGTTCTGTAAGTACGAGTCCTTTGTTCATCAAAATAACTATTAATGATCGAAAGTGGGGTTGATGGTCTGTAAATTTAACAAATTATCTCAAGAGTTTAGTGCTATGGGAGACCACAGCCTCGTCTTGATTTGCAGTGAAAGGAATATCTGTGTTTAAAACGTTTGGAGTGACGGAAAAAAAGAGAAGAAAAAACAATATTTTAAACATCATTCTCCAGCACGGAAACTACCAGCAAATATTTTGTTCTTACCGCGATCCAAAGTACTGCATAACTAGGGACGAGTTGGTTAATCTAATTTAAGTTACTGATATCCGTAGAAGTATCTTCTGGAACTTGATGGTACGGTGAGCGTTGTATTTGGTTGTTCATTTAAACTTCTGATTTGATGTGAGCCAGAAGATTACATGGGAAATTCAAAGATGAAATCATGCGCAAGGATTGTTTTGTGAACTGTGAAATTAAGACGTTTTGGGAGTTTGTTTGAATACAGGCGAGCCACAATCAGAGGTGTTCTCTACCATCTTTTACATCACCTTGCAACTAACTTGTGATTATATAGAATATTTGAGTGCTGTAGTCATATACGCAAGATCTCTCTCGGCTGGTTAGGGAGCTTGCTAATGTTAAGACCTTTTCGCGCTGGGGATAGGCAATTCATACAACAGATGAAGCTATGGAAAGCCTAGAACGGAAGAAAATTAAGATTTCGTCTGTGTAGAAGAGGAGAGAGAGAAAAAAAGACTAGCTCAGTGGATACGATATTGAATTAGTAATATTTTATTGTGTGCAACTGAAGTTTTTCTGAATGTGACATTTAGCAAGAAAACTTTATATGCGCAGTACAATCCTCGTTATAGTTTGATATATTTTTTGCTGTGGGCAGTAGTTAATCTCGATTATTATACTTATTCTCTATAACTGGATTAAGGGGAATAGTTTTATTTTTTATGAGCAAACAGGACGCTTAAATGATAAACTTTGTTAAGTTGGCTCAAGTTTCTCGTGGTTTATCCTTCCCCATGATTGAATCGTAAAAACGGAAAAATCAACGAATTTTTGTAAATTAATGAAAGTTTTTTATTTATTTTTTTATTTATTCGTTTTTATTAATAAAATAAAATAATTTGTTTACACAGTCTTGGAACGGAAGATTTTATAAATAAAATTGCATCGGTGAACATGGCGCATTTTTGTCTTTTTTTTTTCTCACTTGAGTTGAGCACTTTCGTGTGATTAATTTCAAGTATATTAATCTTACATAGACAACTGCAATAAACACCGTGATGGTTGAAGCTACATACAGCATTAATGTATGGACACTGTATGAGTGCTGAGGATTATAGAGCAATGACGATATGGACGAACAGCGAGGAGAGAGAGAGAGAGAGAGAGAGAGAGAGAGAGAGAGTATAGAATCCTTGCCGTCAGTATGATTGATATGATGGTGTTCATACTCTTACTTATTCTTATTCTTCTATATATTCTTCTTTCTTCTGAATCTTGTTTCTTCTAGGCGTCTTGGATATTTAAGTTCATAGGTCTTTCTAACATCTCTTCTTCTGGACTTCTCTGGTGATTAGTGTCTGTCCTTCCTTGGGGTTCTCTTTATCAGAAGCCCTGGTGTATTGGTAGTTTTTAGAAATAACACAAGACTTCGATTTAACTTTGATGCATATTTTATTTTCGGAATCCCACAGATACTGCGCAGATCGGTCGGAGCGTGGTATAACACGACTCACACCGTGTGTTTTCTACGACTGACTGAAATTATTTCTATCTAAACGGAAGAGGGTTCTCCACAGATTCTACGGTATCCACGGAAGGGATCAGGTTCAGGCCAGCTTGTCCTCATCCTCAAGGACGTGGGTGCAACTATACGAGCCATTTTGATTCTAACACTATGTAAATGATTAAGGATCTAATATTATGAACAGATGATGATGAGGACTATTCTTTTAGGCAGTTCGCGTGTGTATGGTGGGAAGAAGACTAAAAGCCTTGTCGGGGAGTACGTGTCTAATGGAGCTAAATTCTTCCCTGTACCACAACTGCAAAGTAATGATTGATTGATCTACTAATTTTAAGCCAATTATTCTAGAAGTGGGAATAATGTTCATTGTCGTTTTATATTTACATTTTTGTTAATTTTTTTTAAATACGGTCTATCAAACGAAATTTTAAACATATCTATATGAACACAAATGGGTCCTATAATTTCTACTTGAGGTCAGCGGATGGCCTGTGTGTAGGTAATGTAGAGGTACTCCGCATTCCCCAGAACTCTAGCACGGGAACTCAACATCAAGATGCAGTTTAGTGTTAATTTTTGTTTGGAATTATCAGCGGATTTAGATAATACAAATAATATACTTTTTTATTAAAATTGTTCAAAAGGAAAGATTATAGTTGGGTTGTTGGGTTTGGATGTAAATTAACTTTTTATTAAAAGATTTTAGGCGTGTAGATATTTTCTGGGTGGTCTCTAGTGTGTTTGTTGGGATGTTTTTGTTTGTTTTGTTTTTGTTTTGTTTTGTTTTTTGTTTTTGTTATTTCGAAACGGGTAAAGATAAATGCAAAAGTAACAACATTTCTTTCTGCAATATATATATTATATATATATTATATATATGTATATTATATTATATATATATTATATATATATATATTAATAATATATTTTGGGAGGATATGTGGTTAATTGAAGTCATAACTAATTTTGAAAATTAATTAGTTAATATTAATGAATTTAGGCTCGATATATGTTCAAAGTAAGGCTAACAAAATGGCGAAATGTCAATCCTGAATGTACATTTCGCTATTAGGTTCACATATGTCTATAACCTCTCTGATGAGCTAATAGGTCGAAGATGTACATATAGGGATTGACATTTTCTGTTTGTTTAGCTTACATTTGAACATATATCCCGCCTAATATTCATTAATTATTCAACTAATTAATTTCTTAAAATTAAGGTATGCTTAATAAACATATCTCAAATGTCGCTTAAAGCCATATAAAAATAAACACATTTGTTTGTTTTACTTAACTCATATATATAATATATATATATATATATATATATTATATTATATATTATATATATATATATAATACTTAAACTGATAAAATAGCATAGTTCCATCTATTTTTCAGCTCTGATAAAAGATTATATAATATCGTTGATGAAGAATCGATTATTTGTTCTGTGGTTACAATATTTTCTAATGCTTCGGTATTTATGTGAAGGAAGCCAGTGATTTAAATGCTTATAGATAAGTTATCATTTAATACAATTACACAGTCTGTAGCGAATACAGAGTGGCAGAAAGTTTTAGGAAATAGGATCCCAATTAAAAATGCTGTAGACAAATTTATATAATGTTAATTAGCATAGCCTGTTTAATCTGCAATATTTCGAGCAGGAGGTGACATAAAGATATCTCAGTAATATGATGTTGATTAACAGATTAACCAGTTTGTCTTCCAGGTATTATTAAAACAATTTAGTATGTGTGTTTTCATGGTGTGATTATTGTTTGTTATGCTCTTAGGCTCTCTTTTTCTTATCTTCTCAACATTAACCTAAAAAAGAGAGGAATAATTGCACAGAACATATACAGTTGAATACAATGTCTATATACGATTAATTTTCTTATAATCCATTGATGTTCCAGCAGAAATACCCTCTTAAACCTTTTTCTTGACATTACTTCTGAATTCATCCAATTTAATTCTTTTTATGCTATTGCTGTTATTATCTGATTTGCAATTTGTTTAAAAATATATTTTATACTAGATTAAAAAGCCACCAATGAGCGGCAAGTAAGATTGTTATTTCTATTCGTGGCTGATGGCGTTGATTTTGCGAGATATATTCGTTATTATCAATTTATTTCCACTTTTATAATTTCTTTCGCAAGAATTTTTGTGAAAAACTGGTAAAAAAATACGAAAACAATTGTAGAAATTCAACCTTGGATCAAATTTCATGATGGCAGGTCGGTTTCCGCCCGGATTTAAAAAAAAAGATTTTGCTCAATGGAGTTGTCTGATTCAGAAATTATATATGTTGGGCTACGGCTTCAGGTGTCAATTGGGAGAAATTGGCAATTGACAAATGCAATTCGATTATTATCAGAGATTCGCGGAAATCTAAGTTAGCTTGGATTGATTTATTGAATTCATACCTATGGTTAGTGTAGCGTAATTATTGGGTTTAAGCAGATGGGGAATAAAAATAAAGCTGTGTGCGGACTGCTAGGGAAAGGAGGAAAAGGAGAAGTGGACACCGGTTGTCGGTAACTTGGCCGAGGTATGCCACGAGAGGAATTGGAAAGTAAAACGGACTGGCGTGATGACGAGGAACGAGCAAGAAGGAGACGCCTTTAGGATTCGACGTATTGGGTTCACTCAGGGCTTCTGGTCTAGTGTTGGGGACAGCGATATAGTTGGTACATGTTAGAGGTAAGTATTTACGTGTCTCTCTCTTTTCTTCTGTCTTTCCTTCTCTCGAAACAGAGCTCACGACACGAGCTGAATAATGCTAAGACTTGTTATAATCATCTTGTGTCTGTTGTGTCTTCTTTATTATATGAAGACTGCTGCTGGGCTTGAGTTGCTACTATATGTCCGGATTTCACTATACCTTGGTACTTGTTTACTACAAATACATTTTAGTGGCGTCATTTCGAGGCACGTTGACAAGATCACACGTAACCTTTCCTTGTACTTAATCAACCTCTTCGCAATTATATAGGTAAATAATATATAAAAACTTGGGTTTTAGTGTTATAGGCACAGCTAAGAGAAGGACACCAGCTGATTTAAAGTCAACTTTAATATCCACTAAAAAAGTGTGCACATATTGCTCCGGGTGGAGGGTTGGAATTCACTTTTTCTTCGAGTAAGGTATGATCTTCAGAGCCTTTCATTTGACAGACACTGAATACATCTTAAATGGAGCACTAAGTAAGGAAATAATTAGGTTTACCTTGCAATTTTAAATGTCATTTTGGCTAGTTGGGCACGTAGATATAAGTTGCTGTAATTGCTCATTTACTATGTTTTGAAAAAGAGGTTTTTAGTTTGCTTGTGTTACATTGTTCGTAGAATCAAATGTTCTTTTTTAGTAAGGTTATACTAAGTTTGGGAGATGAATTTGTCCTAATGGAATTTTGAATAAAATGGAAACAGATTTCAAAATCCGGTTAGAATAAGTTGGTTCTATTTGCGGTAATCACGTTGAGGACTTGAAACACGCTAAAGCTATGTTTATGTAAAGAGGGGTATAGGGATTGGCCTATTTTTTGCGGCAATGTGGAATGGAAATTAAAAATATTAGTTTTTATTAAATACTACTTTTACCTTGTATGTCATGAGTTTAGAAATTAGTAAACAATGATAGATAAATATTTAGTTTGGATATTTTTAGAAACATAGAAACAATGGTTTAAATTCAAATGGGAAAATTGTAGCCATTGAAAGATACCAAAATTATTCGATATTGCATCATTGCAATCTGATATTTGATGAATATTTTTAGCTATGATCACGATAGACAATGACAAAAGAAATTTAAAAAGGCCATAAGCTGAAAACACAGACAGTGGGTGCTTAACGCTTGCTTCCGATCGACGAGTTGAGCTGATGCTCTAAGTCGAAGTAGGAGCACAATTTTCCAACATTAGACACAATGGGGGAAGTCGCTGCCGAAACCCAAATGGATAATATCAGGTTGGTCTCTTATTTTCGTTTCAGCAATTTTCTCTCTTCGTCACAAACACTAATCAAGTTTCAATCACAACAATGCTATAATGGTGACAAACATGCACAAATATAACAATACATGTACAATGTTAGTTGGTTGGTTG
>CM042141.1:75016595-75031259 GCA_023376005.1 Doryteuthis pealeii | reverse complement strand
AAGACCCAAGTCGATATTTTATCATTTAACTATACTCGGAGAAGAGGCTGGATTAAGTACAAGGGGAACTGTTGCGTGGTGGGGTCTTGTCACGTGCTCGAAATGCACGGCACTAAAAATGTATTTGTAGGCAATAACAAAGTACACAAGGTGTTATTGTGGCAAAACTCCGGAACGATATTGTAGCCAACTCAAGCCCCATTAGTAGTCGTCATTAGTAGATAAAGAAGGCATAACAAACCAGTAAGTAACATAGGGGGCTTAGCATTTATTCTCAGGCTCGTGTCGTGGGCTCTGTTTCGGAGAGAAGGAAAGACAGAGTAGAAAGAGAGAGAGAGAGAGAGCCGAGAGAGAGAGAGAGAGAGAGAGAGGAGAGAGGAGAGAGAGAGAGAGAGAGGACACTGCTTAAATTACTCTACCTTCCTAATGGTACCAACTATATCGCTGTCCCAACACTAGGGACCAGCAGCCCGTCTGAAACCTGCTACGCAAAAGAGGACGAATCTCCTTCTTGGCTCGTTCCTCGCGGTCACCACGCCACTTCCGGTTTTAGCTTCAATTCCCTCTTTCCGGGGTCATACCTCGGTCAGTACCGGCAACCCGTTTGTTGTTCCATCCTTCTTTACCTCTCTTTCGCTAGCAGTCTGCACACAGCTTTATTTTTATTCTCGAATTCCTGGCTAAACCCTAAATATACGGCTACAGAAGACATGGGTATCGAATTTTAATGAAATGGTATTAACAAGGCTATTACTTAGATTTTTTCTGGCTATCTCTGAATAATAAATCGCGAATGTCAGTCTGTGTCAATTTTGCCATAATTTTCAATTTTACACCTAAGAAGCCGTGCACAACATATATAATTTTCGGAATCAGGACAACTGCCCGTGAGCAATTAATTTTTGCGGATCTGCATCATGAAATTTTGGATTTCCAAGTTTTAATTTCTACGCAGTTAGGTATTGTCGGTGATTGTTATTAGCGTGATATGTTTTTGCGAGCAGAAGACGTATTCTATTGTGCGAGAAAAAGAAATTACTTTGAACAGAGTGGAATTAGAAAATTTGAAGTATAATGCGAGCGTGATATCTATGCCAAAGATCAGAGCGCGTAAGTACATCATGTACCTTAAGAAAATAGACTAACGTCATATCTTAGTCCGCGTAACGATTTGGTGGTTATTTAAGCTAGTATACGCAATAAGATATGATTTGTGGTTGAAACAAAGCAGTTAGCAATAATCAGATAAAGTATCAGGCAATAGCATAAAATGAATTAAATGTGAATATTACTCAGGAAAGTAATTGTAACAGGGGAAATACAGGATTTGCATAACCGAAGGTGCTATGATAATGCTCGTGAACTGGAGATCAACCTAAATGGATTATCTTTAGAATAGAAATTGATCAAATACTGATATCAACGACGATGTTGTAAGATTAATGAAGATGGTATTACGATTCTGTGCGCATATAATTCTAACAAATCTCTCTTTATTACGGAGTTGAAACAAAGTGTTGAGAGAAGTATAGTAAGTCCAAAGAGGAGATGCCATATAGGTATATAGAGGGTCATAGAAAACAAACAAAGTAATTACAATTCACTATATGAAGACAACACACAGGTATAGAGTGTTGTTCTAAATAATGAGCCTGGAAGGACGGAACACTAAGGGTAATACGCATGGTATATGTCTCTGCCGGAGAGTAAACAGGCGACTCATAAGAGCGAAGCCAGCACAATCGTAAGGATGACTACGAAGGAGGCATGCGAGAGTTGAGATACGTATCTCATTTATGGTACGTTATCGATCTCCCTGGCTCAGATAAAATCATGTTCAGTCATTTAAGAAACGAGCCAGATGTAGTATGGCCATTATAATCGTCGAGCATAGCAGTAATTATGACAAATTATGTCTTAGGACGAGCACTCATTTGCGAATCTGGAAATGGTGTCTCGTGCTAATTTACCACCTGACTCGAACATATCGTTACTGCGTAACAGCGATTACATGTAATTTACGAATATTCAGCTCAGGAAGACCTGTGTAATTGTCAGACGCGTTAAAAAGGTATAAGCTTATCTATAGAGGCATTTTTAAAAGATTTCCATGCTTCCTGTCACATAAAATACGAAGCATTAAGAAACGATTTGTAAACCATACCGGACAATAATCGATCTTCATGCAACGAAATTATATGATCTTTTTTATCGAGGTAGCTGAAAATTAGACTGGAACTATGCGTATTTTAATCAAAGTTTTTAAGTATTATAATATATATATATAATATTATATATATATATATATATATATATATATATATATAAGGTTACAGTAAACAAACAAATGTGTTTATTTTATTATATGGCTTAGCCGACAATTTTTGGAGGATATGTGCTTATTGAAGTCATACCTAAATTTTGAAAATTAATTAAGTTAATAATTAACATGAATCTGGGCGGGAATATATGTTTCAAATGAAAGGCTAAACAAAATCGAGAAAATGTCAATCCCTGAATGTACATTTGGACGCTATTAGGTATCATCAGCTAAGTTATGGACATGATAGATGAGCCTAAATAGGTCAAAATGTACATTCAGCGATTGTTTAGCCTTACTTTTGAACATAATATTCCCGCCCTAAATTATTAATTATTAACTATTAATTTTCAAAAATTAGGTATGACATTAATTTAGACATCTCCTCCATATATATATATATATATATATATACTATTATATATATATATATTGTTATAGGGTGACACACCTAAAAAATAAAGACATGGATGCGCAACAGCTTACTATAATAAACAGGGATAATTGTGGCTTACGCAACACTGCGAGTGCCAATAACTCTGTCAATCGGACGTAATTTCACATCTCTCTTTTATTGTATTGTCTAACTTCTGTTAAATACATTTTTCTACTTCTCGTTACCTCGTTTGTTTGTTCTTATTTTGACCCCTTAAACCTCCAACATATATAATTAAATATATACACATATATATATAATATATATATATATATATATATTAAGCAAAAAACAAAAAAAAAACAAAGCGTACAGCAACCACACAGAAATATGTACACCCTACATCTTTTTTTTTAATAAAATAAAAAAGGGTATTTGCATCCAACTCAAACATACTAAATCTCTAATTCTTCTTCTTGAACATTTTTGAAAATAAAATTTGTATATTATTATGGTATCATCAATAATAATCGTGAATTTCCATAAACTAAAATATAACATAACTGCATATGATGTTGAGGTTTCCGTCTAGAGTTCTGGAAAAGCGTTGAGTAACCTCTTCATTACCAATTACACACAGGCGTCTCTGACCTTGAGTGGATATTATTAGGGACCCATTTGTGGTTCAAATAGATATGTTTAAAATGTTCGTATTTGATAGAACCGTATTTAAAAAATAAAGAAACATTACAGCAGAAAATGTAAATATAAACGTACAATGAACATTATTCCCTAACCTCTAGGAATAGAATTGCTTTAAAATAGTAAATCAATCAATCATACACTTTTGCTAGTTTGTGGTACAAGGCAAGGAAATATAGGCATTCCAGTGAGACGACGTACTGCTCGTCCTAATGCTTTTGGTAGTCTTTCTTGGCCCAACCATTACACACGCGAACTGGCTAAAATATGAATGGTCATCGTCATCTCATCTGTTACATAATTATGATTCCTTATAATCATTTACAGTAGTGTAGAAATTCGAAATGGCTGCATAAAGTTGCAGAACCACGTCCTTGAAGATGAAGTGACAAAGGCTTTGCCTGATCCTGATCCTTTTCCGGTGGATACGTGAGAACTGTGAGGAGACCTCTCCGGTTTTAGATTAGAAATAGATTTTAGTCAGTCGGTAGGAACCACGAGGTGGTGAGTCTGTGTTATACACGCTCCGACTCGTGTCTGAGCGCAGGTCGTCTGGTGGGGGAATTTTCGAAAATAAAATAATGATCAAAGTAATCCGAAGTCTTGTGTTATTATCCTAAAAACTACCAATGAACACGGCTTCTGATAAAGAGAAAATCCCCATGGAAGGACTAGACATTAAGTCACCAGAGAAGTCCAGACGAAGAAGAGATGGTTAAGAGAACTGAAGAACTAAGAATATCAAGAACGCTGAAAAAGAAACAAAGATGTCAGAAGAACAGAGAGAATAGACAGAATTAAAAGTAAGTAATGAGGTTATGCAACACATCATAATCAACGTCAACATGACGGCAAGGGATCCATGACTCTCTCCTCTCTCTCTCTCTTCTCTCTCCTCGTCTCTCTCTCGCTGTTCGTCCATATCGGTTCATTGCTCTTGATAGTCCTCAGCACGTGCATACAGTGTCCATACATAACTGCTGTATGGTATGCTGGTCAACCATCACTGGTGTTTTGATGTTGCAGGTGTCAGGTTAGAATTAAATTATACTCTGGTAAATTTAATCACGACGAAAAGTGCTCAACTTCAAGAGAGAAAAAACGACAAAAAATGCGCCATTTTCACGATGCCAGATTTTAATTTATAAATTCTTCCGTTTCCAAGACTGTGAAACAAATATTTTTAGGTTTATTAACAAAAATGAATAAATAAATAAATAAAAATAAATAATTCTTCATAATTTAGCAAAAATTACATTGATTTTTTCCGTGTTTTATCGATTTTCAATTTCATGGGAAGGATAAAACCCGTTTTAAAAACTTGAGCATACTTAAATCAAAGTTTGGGATCATTGTAGCGTCCGGTTTTTTGTCATAAAAATAACGTCCCCTTAATTCAGGTTATGGAGAATTAAGATAGTACATAATTTCCGAAGATGTAATACTGCTCACAGCAAGAAAATATACAAACGATAACGAGTGATTTGTTACTGGCGCAATATAAAGTTTACTTTGTGGCTAAATGTCACATTCAGAAAAACTTCAGTTGCACACAATAAAATGATTTACCTAATTCAATAGGTCGTATCCACTGAGCTAGTCTTTTTTTCTCTCTCTCCTCGTTCTACACAGACGAAATCTTAATTTTCTCCGTTCCTGAGGCTTTCCATTAGCATTTCATCTGCTTGGTATTTGACTTGCCTATCCCCAGCGGCGGAAAAGGTCTTAACATTAGCAAGCTCCGCTAACCAGCCGATGAGAGAGTGCTTGGCGTGAAGTATTGACTACAGGCCACTGCAAATATTCTAATAGAAGTCACAAGTGTCAGTTGTGCAAGGTGAATGTAAAAAGAATGGTAGGAGAACCTCTTGGCAGGTTGTGGGCTCGCTTTGTATTCAAACAAACTCCAAAACGTCTGTAAGTTCACAGTTCACTAAACAATGGCCTTGGGCAGTGGATTTGCAATCTTTGAATTTCCCATGTAATCTTCTGGCTCACATCAAATCAGAAGTTTTAAATCGAACGAACCAAATACAACGCTCACCGGTACCATCAAGTTGCCAGAAGATACTTTCGTACGGATATCAGTAACTTAAAATTAGATGTAACCGAACGTCGTCCCTAGTATATTGGCAGTACGTTTGGGATTCGTCGGTGAAGAACAAAATATTTGCTGGTAGTTTCCGTGGTGGAGAGATTGATAGTTTAAAAATTGTTTTTTCTTTCTTTTTTTTTTCGGTCACTCCAAACGGTTTTAGAACACAAATATTCCTTCACTGCAAATCAGAGACGAGGCTGTTTGCGTCTCCCATAGCACTAATACTCTTGAAAGAATTTGTTATATTTTACAGACCATCAACCCACTTTCGAATCATTTAATAGTTATTTTGATAAACAAAGGACTCGAGTTACGTACAGAACCGACTGTTGCTTAATGGTCACACAAACAGTCAGGAGTTCTATTCTCGGTGAAGGGGACAAGTTGGTTGGTGGGTTGTTATGTGTTTTATTGCATATCAACATACTACAGAATCAAATCATTTTTGATAAACAAAGACCGAAGGTTGCTTGCAGTATCTGCAGTCGCTTAAGTGTTCAGGCAATTAAATATTGAAGAAGCATATTGCTTAACTTTAGTGATCCAGTGTGAACACGTCTTTTTAGCGGGATTTGATCGTAATCCTTGGATTGAATTATCCTCTCTTCAGCTATGGATAAGGCAAACTGAATACCAACCTGTTAAACCCTGCTTAAAATGACCTTACGTCGCCTCCTGCTGGCTTGAATGGGTTAGGTAAATACACACATATCCTGGTGCATTCATCTCCGTGGTTATAGTACCTGTTAGGGCCACATCTATGGGCTAAATAGATAGAAATGAGTTCTACAAAAATACGCATGTAAGGCAAAATAGATTACAAACTTTTATGTCTAACTAACAATGAAGGGCACATCAGCCAAAACGTACATGTATTCCCAACATTTCTATCTGTCAATGGAGAAATATTCTGGTTTACTTTTGATCCAATTGTGCACAGCAAATTAAAATTTCTCATCAGATGAAAAATGTTAACCTTAAAAATCCCTCTTTTAATTTTAAGTACAATCAGATATCTGACAGTGCTAAATTCTGGCAAGCCTTCAGGTGTTTCTTGTCAAACTTGGGAACCTTCTCATCATAATCAGGAGCCTTCACAGAACTTCGAACTGAACCCATTATTTAATCCATTGGGGTAGATTGTTCTCATTCTGTTAACCATGACGAAATACAAGTGTTAAGCTATATTAAGTATTCTATAATATTATCGTCCGTAGTCAGGATTGAACCTGCAACTTACAGATGAAATAAACGATTTACCTACAAACTATTCCCACGCAAATAACATGCAACACTCCACTTTAGCTAGACGGGTTGTCGGAGAGGCCCTCTCCAATCAATGGCTGGTTATGTCAAGTCCTAGCATCTATAGGATTGTCGCGACTCTTTTGCCTTTATGACAAATCGACAAGCCTTTTTATCATATATGTGCTAGAAGGTTGTGGCTGAGGATCTTAGTGTCCTGGGTTAAACTGCTTTCCAGCAGCCCGTCTAACACGAGTAAGGGTCGAAGTGAAGAATTTCATGTCACGAGATCACTAATACCCCAGTCACAGAGCTGTCAGCTACAATTATCCTGTCCTCATGCATTATGTGTCACCACCCACGGCCAACCGGTAAACCAATTGGGTAGGGGTCTTAACCCTCTGCACAGGTGCTGTCGGTGTATTATACAGTCACAGCCGACATGCTGAGCAGTGCTTGGTGCCTAAAGTACTTAAATGTCTTTGATTAGTGATTATTTTTCGTAATTTTTCGGATATCCTTGATATATTGATGCAAGAAACCTGCTTATTTCCCTACGCAGTGTCCTCTTAAAATCTTCCATGATATTCGTTAATTATGAATTTCTCTTGGGAACAGAAATTTCCCGTTGAGGTTACATCTGCCTAATGGGGTCTCTTTAAATTTCTAATTTCACATTGTTTCCCAATTTAGCGACCAAGAACCAATTTAAGTCTCCATCTTTTACCGATTAATTCAAAAGTAACGCCTCTCGTTTTACTTACTTTCCCCACCAATTCATACCACAGTGGCTTTACAATTATATTCAGCCTCATCGTTGACACCTTGTGCGTCTCGGCTATATCAATGCAATATTCGCAAAGACGATGATTGGCGTACAAGAGGTTGCTGGGGGAGAGCTACTAATGACATCGAGTTAACTGCCAATGGGCTACCATTCAAATCCATGCAGCTGTTGACTCAGCGCTTGTTATCGCCAATTTAACAAAGTCTGACGTGATAAACGGTATTCGCTTCGGCTAATTACTTGCTCACCTGATCACAGTTTGTCATTAAACGTTGCCGGAATCTTAGCGCTCGATCTATACCTCAGCTTTCCTGCACTTCACGCGCCTCTGTGGTTATCAGGAATAGGCGGTCCGAACGAACTAGAGTGTAGAGGCACAGGAAAAGAAAACAGCTTTTTTTTCATTCATTGTTGTTTTTTTGTTGTTTTTTTTTCGATTCTATTATTGCATATGATCTTAGCAAAGTTTTGGTTTTTGGCAATCATTAAATGAACCATTTTAAACAGGCTCTTTTATTTTACTACCTAAATTATTTCTGTTGTTTCAGAGAAAACTATGTTTCTTGAAATGGTTGGTATCTGCATGGAGATTGAAGGTGAATTTACTAAAACATATGACTAATCAATGGAATTTTTAAGTTGACAATTAAAGCACTTATTCCTGTGAGTTTTCCAATGATCGAAGCACCTTTGAATATCTATCCGACTTATAATTATATTATAATAAGAATTGAAGTGTGTGATTCTTTTAATACGTTAGATGGCTCTGAGTAGCCTTCCAGCATAGGTGAATTTTATGCATAAATAAACCCGAACAAAGAAGTATAACACAACAACGATACAGACTTTATTGTCTGAGCACGTGGACATGACATTATTCATGGCAAGATACATAACAGATAGGACTAAAGTCCTTTGGAAGTACGAAAGAGTTCACAAAGAATATGAGAGTCACGTACTGATAGTTGGAGGGCAAAGCCCCTCCCCGACTTAATGGACAGAAACACCAAGCGTCTAATCCATCTTTTGTGGATGCTAGACCAAGCGAGAGAGAGAAGAGGGTGAGAGAAAAAAGCAAGAGCAATAGAGATGTAGAGAGAGAGAGAGAGGAGAGAGAGAGAGAAGAGAGAAAGAAAGAAAGAATGAGAGGGAGAGAGAGAGAGGGGGGGGCAGAGGGCTTCACGGGCTGAGTTTAAATAGACAGATAGTAGTGCAAGAGAAACAGAGAAATTCCCAGGCTGCTGTTTAGATACCGAGCTAGTAGTGTCCCCTAGTGGCGAAAGTAAGATAACCCTTTTAGAGCAGGGGCAGACAATCGCTACAGACTCATAGACGACACCCGAATAGGTACTAACTCCTGGTCAAAGTGGAATAATGACAATGAACGATATTCCACACCTCACATATCTCCAGAACTGGAGCGGAAAATTGTGTCAGAACCTAGGTACCTCTTTTTCAGGTGGGTATTAACCCTCTGCAGATGATACGGTCAGCGTTTCCTAAACCCTATTGATAGGACACTTGATTTCTTTGTGTTAGGGTTTAAGATAACACGGTACTTTTTTTATCAAATTCCAATATTAGAAGTTAAGTAAAAAGTTGTGTCTTATATACTTTACTGAAATTTTACCTTTAATCTACTCCAATAGAAGCTGATGTGGAAAGGTCCAATTAGAAAGTTAGAATTCATTTGATTAACAATCAATGGACTAATATTTGGGTAACTGCTGAGAGAAACAGAAAGGGAAAAGAGAGAAGAAAGATAAAAAAAATAACAATAAGGAATATGAATGAAGATATAAGGATTTGATTTATGAGGTCTCTGATTATGTTAGAAGGCTTAGAGTAATCTTCCAACGTAGGTGAATATAGACAAAAAAATCCGAGGTACAACACAATAACAATACAGACTTGTTTGTCTGAGCAGTGGAATATGATATACATGACAAGATACAAACGAGATAGGGCTAAAGTCCTTTAGGCAGTAAGAAAGAGTTCATGAAGAATATGAGAGTCACTATTGATAGGGCTGGTGTTGGGGGAGCAAAGCTCCCGACTAAATGGTCAGAGACACTAGCAATCGCGTCATCCATCTTTTTTGTGGATGCAGACCAGCTGAGAGAGGAGAGAATTAGATAGAGAGGAGAGAGAGCAGAGAGGTATTAGCCACATGGTGTGAGTGTGGTGAGTGGTGTGGAGAGAGAGAGGAGAAGAGAGAGAGAGAGAGAGAGGGAGAGAGAGAGAGAGAGGGGAGGCAGAGGGCTTCACGGGCTGAGTTTAAGATACCCAGATAAGTAGTTGCTACCAATTGTCGAACCCCGGCGGCAAGGAAGGTAACCGTTTTTTGCCCAAGTCCATCCTAGCAGGAGCAGACAATCGCTACAAAGATTAAAAAAAAAAACATGCCGACAAATCTATTTTTATTTGGAAGAGAAAGCATAGAACAGAAAATATTTTGCCTTGGCTTCAAAACAGTAATATTTATAAAAATCTGTACTTGAGAATGTAGCTAGAGGAGACCTTACTCCATGAGGCGAATTAGGCATGCACGGGTCTTGCTTTCAATGTATCCACGCGAGGAAAACATGGACGCTTCCGGAGTCACAATTAATAAAGAACTGGCCTCATGTTAAGAAGTCAATCTCAAAAGGATAATGTGGCGTATGTAGATTTCGCCTCGTTCTTCACGACCTTAAAAGAGCCGATTACTGAGAGAATATTGTGCTTACTTCGTGTGTTCTGACCGTGACTTCACCACACAAATAGCAACCGATTTATTAAATCAGAAAACGAACGATACGAAGATGTAGGCTTTTTGTTTGACTCAGGATTTCTCAGAAGGTGACTTTTATTCTTTTTTAGCATTCAGGATCTTACACGTGATTTAGTAAACCACGCACACAATCCAAGAGAAGACAATTATTTTTATCTCCCTACAGTCGATTTATTTCTCTATCATTTTTTTTCTATTTGGCTTACTAAGGTAAACTTAATAAATATCAATGACGTTAGGGGCCCAATCCATCAGACGTTTGAAGATAATTAAAACAAAAATGATTTATTGATAAAGATTAAACATAAGAAAGAATTTATAAGGAACAAAGAATAAAAAAAATGGCGGTAATTCATTCTGAGACAATTCAGTCTAAGATTTGTCAAGTCAGGAATCCTTGTTGTTCACAGAGATAAAAAAGAAAGAAAGAAAGAAAGAAGATTAACGGGCCATTTATTATTCAAACGAATTAATTCTTTCCCAGGATGAAAACAAATTTAGCACCGGATTTAGGTAACTTGGTGAAAGTGATTCAGAACAAGATACCCCCCCCCCAAAAAAAAAAACAAAAAAAAAATCTGTTCTTACAACAAATTGTTGTATATCTTATTATAATTCAGATTGTGGGTTTGTCTGTCTGTGACCGAAACTATATTACTATACAAGTCACAATTCCCTTAGTTATTTACATCACACTCTCTGTGATTTTATTTTTATTCAAACCTCAATTATTAATAAAATTGTTTTACATCATTAAGACTGTTGACCGTATCTACAAATCAATAACATGTAATTGTATTTATATATACAACAAAATAGCGGATTACAGTCTGAACGGGAAGGCTAATTTGCATATTGATATTTAAAATTTTATTTTAATAAATATATGCTTAGTATTATTGATTTCTAATTGTTTGGTTTTATCTTATTGAATATGAGCAAAAATCTCGGGTATAAATCTTAAAAAGAAATCCATTAACAAGTAGAAATAACTGTAATTTTATTCTTTATTTCCTATTTTAACTAAATAGTTAGATTAGGAAAATTTAGCAATAAAAGACGGGAGTAATGGAAAATGATGAAAGAGTTAGTTTCAAAGTTGTTCTATTTTTCGATTATACCCCCTCTGTTACAAATCTTTTTATCTACATTCTTATTCAGTTTCATTAGCCTTTCTAATTTAACATGATATTTTATTATATTAAAACTTAAATACTCGCACCCGGGGTGTGTGCATATATTTGCTAGTTATATTAATTTCTTACAATGCATTAGTTAGATGTTTTCACAAGAAAGACAAGAACAATTTTTTTTAAATATTGGATGGTTATTTTATTCAATAGCATATAAACCATTGTAAACTATTTAATGCCAAATTCATTTTTTGTATAAATGATTTGCTCAAATGTATGTATATTAATAAATTGGTAGAAATAATTCTTACATTATATTTTTCACAAACGTCGTGTACATTACTTTATAGAATTAATTATGTTGGTTGCTTGATTTTCACCTAAATTATAAAGAGGATAAATGTACCATTTATTATTTAAACAGATTCATTATTTCCCGGGACAAAACCACATTTACTCTGAGTTAATTGTTTGTTTGTTTATTGATTTTAACGGCATATCAACCCATCTGGGGTTATGTCATGCCTAACAGTTAGGAAGTGATACATATCATGTATTTATATCTATCCGTTTTAGTAATTGGTTTAAAAAAAATGTGTTAGCGTTATTGGTGATTATGTTGTATGGTATTGATTTGTTTCATGTCTATATTCTATGGTATAATTTTATTTCTCTCAAAAAAGAGAGAATATCCTCCATGCTGACGTTTTCAAACAGATCTTTCATATTGTTACGGTTTCTGATGTGAGCAAAAAACTGCATTCCATGAATACGTGTTTAACTGTCAAAGGTATTTGACATGTTCCGCATTGTGGTTGTTGTTCTTGTTTTCGTATATAGGAGGGCGTTAGTCTTGTATTAGCCTGCGTTCAGGTAACTTGATAAAGTCATTCGATACAGGGTTCCACAAAAAGCAAACCGTGATTGTTCTTTCTAATGCTTAATATCTTACAAAGCATCTGGGTAGTTTCTTCTTTTTACAAAAAACACAAAAAAAGAGTAAAGAAAAATAATGGTTTTGTTTGGTTGTTTGGTTTTATGACATATCAGCCCTTGTGGGTTATTTAATGCCAACTATTTTTTGGCATATATGATTAGCTTAGCTTAATGTGTATTGATAAATTAATAGAAATAATCATAATGCTAAATCTTTCATTAATTTCATGTGTATTTATTTGTAGAATTATGTTAGCTTATTGGTTATTTTGTTTAACGGCATATTAACCCTTGTGGGCTATCAAATGCCAAATCTTGCTTTATTCTCTATATCATTTGTGATCGAATAGTTTTTGGTAAAATTATTGTTTGATTTGGCAGAAACAATTCTCATTAATTTCAAATATATCAATATATTAGCAGAAATAATTTTCGTGTTAGACTTACAATTAACTTCATGTGTACCAATAAACTAACAGAAATATTTTTCCTAAACTTGCAAACAGATATATTTATCTCATAGAGGCGCGTCGTGTAATAGTTATCTTCTTTAGAAAGAGAGTCGGATTTTCAGTAACTTGATGTATATCAGCAAATCAATAGAAATAATTTTCATTACTGTTGTAGTTGACTCACTTATGACACGAACATGGACTTACACAAAGGGTATATATTTAACAGAGTAAAGCTACTCCAACGAGTAATACCAGAAACACCAGTCCTTCGGGACGGGGGTTCAGTGAGCTGCTAAATTAATAGCATCGATCCCAGATACCTGCCTCATTGTACTTAAAGGGGCAGGGCTGGGATCGACGCAATTTTTCTACCTACCACCGCATGAGTCTCGGCTTGTGGGTGGTGCCCGCATAAAACGGCCTTGTGCCATATCGTGTGTAAGTGGGACACATGTAAATACCAGTAGTACCAGATACAGTTCTTCGTGTAAGCTGAAACAAGGAAACCTTTCCATTGTACGTTGATATATATTGCTGAATACAATCTGTTCCCTACATTTTATACCCGTGTTGAATTATTATTCATTGACCCTTAAACAGGTCATAACAATTACCTTCCTTTGTATCGATACATTAGAAGGAATAACTTCTTGTTTATTATTAAACTGGTGGTTAACACTCAGCCACCACCTTCTAGCACCTATATTCTAAAAAGGTTCGGGTATTTACCATGAGATAAATTTGAAGAATACGTTCGAGACAATCATTTAAGTGCTGGGGCTTGACATGACCAACCTATTGATCGGTTCGGGCTTTTCCGACATCCGAGTAAAGGCCAAGGTGGAGTGTTGTATGTCACGGTACAAATTAATATCCGATCAGCCACCACGATCCTGTCTTGAAACATTATGGGTTTTCACCCACGGCCAACCGGTAGACCCATTAGCGGAGTCTTACCCCTCTGCAGAGGTGTAGTCGGTATATTCATCAGGCATAGCAGACAAGGTGGGGTAAATAATAGCAGTCTCTATGCTTATTAGTAATTTACTAGCCTTTGTTTAGTTTGACACACAAAAAAAGAAAATGGGGCGCCTACGAAGAATTGAGCCAATTAGCAGATTTTCATATAATCGGTAATCTGTCTATAGCAGTTCATGCCTTTTCTATGTGTATATTGACATTGATTTACATAGATGAGGTCTACTTTTTGGATATTTTTTTTAATGTGAGATAAGGAGAAGTAAAATTGCTTTTTGGGGGGTTCTGCTTTAAGAATTATTTTCAGTTAGTTTGTTGTTTTGTTTTACGGTAAATGAACACTTTTAGCTACATTTAATGCCGAATCGTAATTTTGATAAACAAAGGACTCAAGTTGCTTACAGTACATGAAGTTGTTTAAGAAGTCCCCCAATTAGGTATTGAACAGGCTCATTCATACTTTTCTTCGGTGATCTAGAGGGAACCAGTGCTTTTCGTGTGATGGATTGGTTCAGGACAACATGCAGCAATCTTGTGTAGTTCCCATATATCAAAATAAATATATACTAATCTATATCCTTTATATTATATTATATATAATATATATTAATAAAGAATGATGTAATAGAATTTTTTTAAAAAAGGTGCCAAATTATTAAAATCTTAATTTCAATATTCGAAAACAAGAAAAAAATGAATATATACTAAAATCTTATTAATTACTAAAAATAACTTTCAATATGAGATTTTTTAATAGATTTTCTAAAATAAAAAAATAAAAATACCAAAATTATTCTATATCCATACGTTGTGTATTGTAATTAATTTACAATAAGTTTAAATTAATTAAATTTTAAAATA